>CM065370.1:28406579-28824079 GCA_033032245.1 Poecilia picta
TTTTTCTCCCCCACATCGCTGTTAAGGTAAGTTACATTGTAAAAAGTTGCTGATATTTTGTTACATTTTGTTGGATTATGTTCTCATCTTAACTTGTCTTTGAGTTCTTTTGTGTGATGTGTTCATGTTTCCTAATTTACTTTGAAAGGTAAAACTGCAAGTTCTGTATCCTGTCACTTTGTGTGTGTGCATGTTGTACTGCTGTTGTCCACCAGGGGGCAATGAGAGCGAGGTCTTGTGTAAAGGCAGCGCTGTTCCAACAAGTGAAGTAGAGATGAAGTTAACTGAAGGCTGAACGTTATCAATAAAGTGAACACAGCTACCTAACGAAAAGAAGTGGTTCATTTTAAAGATGAGTCCTGAACAAGAAAACACAACACATTTCCTTTGTAAATATTTCCTCTTTTCATATAAACTGGATGGAAGATTTCAGTGACGGACACATGAAGCCTCCTGGGGTCTATAGAATATTTATCAAACTGTATTGAAACTGTGTTGCTGTGTCACTTCCAGTACATCTGCTGGATTTAAAGTCATTGCTGGCAAATTCAATAAAGACTGGAAACAGACTTGCCTCAGCATCTGGTTACAGTGAGAAAACCTGAGAGCAAATCCAACATTTACCTACATTATAAATAAAAGTTAATCCATGTAAACTAAGTCAAATATCTTATAGAAAGGAGTTAGAATAATCAGAAAGAAAAATGATCAAAACTGGAATAATTATTATTTACCTTGTTTTCCGTGATAAAATCAAAATGACCCCATATGGGAGGAAAACTTCCTCTTCCTGGTTGATTCATGTCTGTTGTAGCATTCAGACCAGACCATAGATAAATCCCATCTCATTATTGGAGGGACCAACAGGGAAAATCTTTAAGAGCAATTTTGGGGGGTCGGCAAAGTTACAGTTAAATTTAATGTAAAATGTGGTTTAAAAATTGTTTTATTGTGTTCAAGCTGCACCATCAAAAATGACTAGTAAGTAGTGATGAATAAAAAAAGTGTTTTCCTCAGTAAACAACCTGCTGAGACCAAAGAAGTCAAACTAAGATTCACATGTTGTTTAGATCTGAGTTTGGTTCAAAGATCTAATCTCTGCTTCATCTTTACAAATACTAAAGGCTCTAAATAAAAACAAGTTTTAATAAGTAACTCCACTTAATAAAATTCCTCAAATATTGATTTATTGCAGTGATTCTCAATACAGGTCATGTGTTATTTAAATTATAACTTCAGTTGCTTTAAACTTTTTTTATTTTTTGTTTTTGGGTGGGAGGTTCATGTCCTGGATGGTGAGGAGCAATAAAAATGTAATTGTCAAGTATACTGATGCTTTGAGTGAATGTTATATTTTGAATAATGTAATCACACATTTTGAATAACAAATATAATGCTTCATATTGCTACTCTATGTTAAACCCTTTAGAAACCTGCAGTCTCATAGTTTGAAATGTTCCAGCTAATGACATAATGAATAACCTTGTTTGTGTGCAACAGTTGGATATGCAGTGCAAATCGCAGCACAACATGATGCAACAGTTCAGGATGTTCTAGCAGCAAAAGCTAAAGGTGCAACATCTAGTACTAATGAGAAAACACAACTCCTTAAATGATTAGCAGCCAGAGTGGAGTGTTTTATGCAGGAAAGGATTTGACAGGTAGAGTTTGTGTGAATAGTTGGAGGGATTCATGATGTCTCTGGGTGAGAGGATGAGGGATAAAAGTATGTCTATGTCTATCACTCTCACTCAGACACGACCTCCTCATGCAGGGACTCATTGCTGTTCATGTTTGTGGATGAATTGTGTCTCCATTTGACCAAATGCACTGATTTAATACATGTATTGGGGTGATTTTTACATTCTGGTTTGTGGCTCATTTTTGTGTCTTGCCTGAAATATCTAAGAGCTGGTAGAGAGACGTGTCCTCAACAGTTTTAGTGCCGTGACCAGGATATTTCAGGAAGGGCTGAACTATCCAAATTGTTGATTTGATTGAGGGATAATTGCACAGGGTTTGATAAGAGTATGTTACCACAAAATGGAAACTTTTGCTGTAGATAAAAGAATTGTATGTTTTAAACCTCACCTCTCTCTATAACTTGATCTCTGAGAATAAATGGTTTCCTGATTTTCCTAAGAATGATCATATAAAAAAGGCATGTTGCCCACCAACATGCCTTCTGTTGAGGAAGCTGAGCCTGTGGACTCTGGGTCGGGCTCTCCAATCTCTGGGGTCGAGGTCACCGAGGGGTCAAGAAGCTCCTCGGTGGCCTCAGGGCCCCGGGGGTGGATGAGATCCACCCGGAGTTCCTTAAGGCTCTGGATGTTGTAGGGTTGTGTTGGCTCACGCGACTCTGCAATATCGCATGGACATCGGGGGCAGTTCCTCTGGATTGGCAGACCGGGGTGGTGGTCCCCCTATTTAAAAAGGGGGACCAGAGGGTGTGCTCCACTTACAGAGGGGTCACACTCTTAAGCCTCCCTGGAAAGGTCTATTCAGGGAGAGGAGGGTCCATCGGACAGTCGAACCTCAGATTCAGGAAGAGCAGTGTGGTTTTCGTCCTGGTTCTGGAACACTGGACCAGCTCTACACCCTCAGCAGGTCCTGGAGGGTTCTGGGAGTTCGCTCAACCAGTCTACATGTGTTTTGTGGACTTGGAGAAGGCGTTCGACCGTGTCCCTCGGGGGGCCTTGTGGTGGTTCTCCGGGAGTATGGGGTACCGGGCCCTTTGATACGGGCTGTCAGGTCCCTGTATGACCGGTGTCAGAGTCTGGTCCGCATTGCCAGCAGTAAGTCGGGCTCGTTTCCGGTGAGAGTTGGACTCCAAGGCTGCCGTTTGTCACCGATTCTGTTCATTACTTTCATGGACAGAATCTCTAGACCAGCCGAGGTGTTGATCCATTTTGGTGGCCTTAGGATCATCTCTGCTTTTTGCGGATGATGTGGTCCTGTTGGCTTCATCAGATCGTGATCTGCAGCTCTCACTGGAGCGGTTCACTGCCGGGATGAGGCTCAGTGCCTCCAAATCCGAGGCCATGGTCTTGAGCCAGAAAAGGGTAGAGGTCCTTCTCCGGGTCAGGGGGGTCGTCCTGCCTCAAGTGGAGGAGTTTAAGTATCTGGGATCTTGTTCACGAATGAGGGAAGAAGGAGATGGACAGGCGGATTGGGGCGGCGTCTGCCGTGAAGCGGCGCTGTACCGGTCCGTCATGGTGAAGAGAAGCTGAGTCAAAAAGCAAAGCTCTCGATTTACCGGTCGATCTACGTTCCCACACTCATCTATGGTCTTTGGGTCATGAATAAAGAACCAGATCACGGATACAAGCGGCTGAAATGTGTTTCCTCCTCAGGGTGGCTGGACCCTTAGAGAGAGAAGCTCAGTCATCAGGGAGGGACTCAGAGTCGAGCTGCTGCTCCTCCATGTCCAGAGGAGACAGTTGAGGCATCTGGTCAGGATGGAGCCTCCATGGTGAGGAGTTCAGGTCCCACCGGAAGGAGGGGAGACCAGGACACCTGGAGGGACGATGTCTCTCTACTGGGGACGCCTTGGGGTTACTGGAGAAGCTTGTCATTTTGGATTCAAATTTTCTGACCCACATGCAGAACACCACTTCTAGAACTGATGTCAGTAAAATAAAGTTTATTACCAAAATGAACAGATCTGATAATGATCAGGGGGCTGGTTCAGGGAACGTCAAACTGGAGCACCGGATGTCTGAGTACAGGAAGAACAAGGATGGTGAGTTCAAGGCTGATGGGAATTTGTAGATTTGGATAATCCAGTAAATCTTACTTTGTGATTTGCTCGTCTAGACCGAGAGGAGGCTACTGTGGCTACTGGGGTTTGTATTTGACGGAGCGGATGCCTGGTAGATCTGAGGCTGTGTGGGAGGGCAGACAGGTAAGAACTGGAACGATGGAGTCTTGCTTCAGAGAGGAGCTGCTGACTGGAAGGTCTAATGAAAGTTTTTACTGTAGAGAGGCTCTGGGAGCTGAGCAACCAGTGGGTATAATCCACGGCATCACGAGGAGGGAAGTCAGAAACCAAGAATCCAGGCTTTAACGGGTTTTAGGCCAAGGCGTCACAGGGAAGACACCATTACTGACTAACGCTCCGGAGATGAAGTGTCGACATTTCCCTCCTAATATACTAGTCCAGATGAATAGATTGGTGGCAGGTGAGCTGGATCAGCCACCATGAACACCCAGACAGGTGAAAAGAGCCTCAGGACGCCCTCTGGTGGCGTAATGGAAAACAACAACACAACCATCCCACAACCTGGATCTCAACAGAGCTGGAAGAAATTATTCTTCCTTCCATTTCTGTGAATTTAATAAAACGATAAAAACGTGATTTTATCTTGGTGTTAATCCTAATGAGGTTGTTATCGGTGAACATCCATATAGGCTCTTTTCTCTTTGGTCCAGTGTGACCTTTGACCTCTCTGCTTTTCCTCTCCAGCCGATCAGATAAACGTCTCGGCTGAACCTGGACAGATTGTCTCTCTGCCATGTAGACTTCCTGGTAACAAACCAGTTGCTGCTGTGGATTGGATCAGAACTGATCTGCGGTCAGAATATGTCCTGCTGTACCGAGACGGTCGGATTGATCCAGGAAACCAGAACCAGTCTTATCATAATCGAGTGGATCTGATGGACAGACAGATGAAAGACGGAGACGTGTCTCTGGTTCTGAAGAACCTGACGACTATTGATACGGGACTATTTCTTATTTAACTGTGAAACATACCAAGTTTTAAAAGTTATTTTGATTCTATTTCAAAGCGTAAACATTAAATTCACAAGTTATGCAATATGAAATGTCTGTTACCTGTCTCTCCCTCATAACTCTTCTGCTAATAAAAACATTCATTTTCTAACACCTTGTCCCTCAATGGGTCGGTCAGGAGCTGCTGCCTCTCCGGCTAACGTTTCGGGTGAAACATTAATAATAATAAAGAAGTTGTCCCTGAGTATTTTACATAGTAGCTGCCCCAGTCCTTGTTTCACTCACAGTGTTGGTGTTGCCATATTGTGCCCAACTGCTTTCTGGGTAACACAGACCAACCGACACGCTGCTGTCTCTGTCTCTCTTTAACGATCAGAACATCAAGATCCAAAGCTGAAGAACAAACTCTAATTCTATGTTTTCTGTCATTTCTGCTTTTAACTTGAAGTTCTTTGTTTTTTCTCTTATTGCTGCTTGTGGCCTGGAGATTTTAACAGTTTCTGATGTGCAGACATGAAGCAAACGGTGAAACAATCTGCAAATACATTAATAATGCAAAACACAAAGAACATGGAACAAAAAAGATACTACAGCTGCAGACAAAACAGTGCAGTCACAGAAAATAGAGCCGGAAATCAACAAAATAAGAGAAAAAAAAATGCTAAAAAATTTTGCATTGTAGATAAAATGCCGCAACTACAGAAAGTAAAATAAAAAAATGGAAAATGCCACAAATAGAATAAACAACAGCAAGTATAAAACGCTGCAAACTGGATCAACAAAACAGAATTTTTTCAAACTATAAGGAGTCAAAGACCAAATAATACCAGAGCAAAACCTCAGGAAGGAAAAGATGTTATGATTCAACTGGAAACTTTTAACTGAACTACAGTTTTATCTGGAGAAACAAGGTAGAAACATAAACAAACAGAAAAAGTTCAAGTCTGAAAGCTCTTAGCTTTGACGGTTTAAAATTACAACAAAAGAGGTTTAAATATGTTTAAACCTGTTTTGTTTATTTAAACCTAAATAAACAAAATATGTAGATCAACTTCCTATTAGTTGATCTACATATTGATCATGATCAGATTCATTAATTCTGCTATAAAATAACAAACATTTTGAGTGAAAACTAAATTAATTCTGACTAAATTCAGCCTGAAGGAGGAACGACTGCAGGAAGCTGAAGGTCAGACGTCGTCTGGCTGTTTGTGTCTGACAGACCAGGTTGGACATTATTCAATAATTTATCAATATCAATAATTTATAATAATTCATCTATTCAGTAAAACCAAACAAAGACTGAACATCATGATTATGACCAACAATCACGACTTCATCCTAAAATTAAAGATCATAAACGTAGAAATTAACCTGCAGATTCATTTATTAAAGACATTAATGAAGCTTTACTGTAATTAAAGTTCCTCCATTGAGCTGATGGTCAGAGACAGAGAGGCTGGTGATGATTTATTAATAAAAACAGACAGAAGATGAACTGAGCAGAGAATCCAGAGAAGAAGTAAAAACCAGGAGTTTAAATAACTGCAGAGAGAATGAAGTGATGGACAGCAGGTGGTTTAATTATAGAGTAACCTGAGAGCAATAAAAGGAGAGGCTCAGTAAATAGCAGAGAGACTGAAAGAACCAGAACCAGAACCTGAACTGGACTGTAAAACCACATCAGTTATATTTACTACAGCAGCTCATCTGGGACGTTTAGATTTTACTGATTATAAACAAATCAAACTCTCTTTATATAAAATATTGTGTTGAAAATCATCCATTACTAAAGATCTCATGGTTCTAGAAGGTTTATGAGTTTATCAGTATTTGGTTCTCATGATTATTAGGAATCTGAATTATTAAATATATATTAGAACCATAATCACTTTGTGTATTTTAAATATTATACAATAATGGCATTTTACTTTTCTTTTCATAAAGATGACAATTCAATTTATTTCTCAGAAATGTCCTGCAGAAATAATGTCAAAGTAATAAATTAAATATGTAAAGTTGAGTAAACATTTAATCAGATTAACTAAACTATCAGCATCAGTTTTACTTTAATGTCTCTGTTTCACTCTGATCTTTTCTCCTGCTGCTCTAATTGCTTATTATCTGCAGTTATTTCTGTATTTTGTCCTGACCAGGTGTTGCTTGTTCATAACATGTGGAAACATGAAGCAAAACCATCAGATCCAAACTCCAAAATGCAACAGATGTTAAAACCAGACAAAATGCTGCGATCACAGAAAATAGAAGCATAAACCAAGAAAACAAACAGAAACAAGTTGAAGCAGAAAGTTTACAATAAAACATTTTCAAACACAAACAGCTGAGAGTTTTATCAGAACCTCAGGAAAGAATAAAACTTTTAACTGAACTTCAGTTTGGATACATGAAGGAATCAGAAACATTCAAACTTTATGAACATGGAGATCTGAGAGACATTTGCTAGGAATTTAATGTAAAATGACTAAAATTCAACCATAAGGATTGAAAATGTCCCATAAATCATCTATTGTCTGATCTACATATTGATCATGATCAGATTCATTAATTCTGATATGAAATAACAAACATTTTCAGTCAAATCTAAATTATTTCTAACTAAGTTCAGCCTGAAGGAGGAACGACTGCAGGAAGCTGAAGGTCAGAGGTCGTCTGGCTGTTTCTGACAGAGCAGGTTGGACATTATTGATCATCTATTCAGTAAATTATTGATCATCTATTCAGTAAATTATTGATCATTATTAGTTCAATCGGTATAACATGTAAAACCAGCAGTAAAGAGGAAACTGACCTGCAGCGTTTCATGGTGACTCTGATCTCCAGACTCTCCTCCATGTTGCCAGGTTTGACTCTGTCCTCCAGTCGCTCTGCACTCGGTGACCCAGCAGCTCTGACTCCGCCCACTTACAGGTGGAGCAGCTCAGGTTCAGGTAGAGACACGTAGAGGACAAACATCCAGGAATGTTTCAGTTCACAGCAGAGAAAAGAAACAAAATGAAACATCATCAGTTATTTAACCAGTCAGAGAGAAAAACTCAGTTATTGGTTACAGATTGACTCTGATCACCTAAAGATTCACTGAGGAATCTGAAGATTATAAACTGGAGAATATCTGAAGGTTAGAATAGAATAGAAATACTTTGTTTAACTACAGTTTTTATTTAAATATCTGAGTTCATAATATTTATTCTCCACATCTGTTTACAATCATTAACAATAAAAACAAGTTTGATTATTAAAGTTTCTTCTGCTCCTGTGATTTTAACTAAACTAAGTTCAGATTCAGTGAAGAAAAAACATTCAGTTTAAATTTTAAATGAATCAGTAACTGATTCCTCAGATGACCTTTGACCTCTGCTGGGTAAACTTTAACTCTCCTGTTTCTGATCGACTCCAACACTCAGACTAAACGTCTCATTTCATCATTAAAGCTTCATTTGTTGTAACAGTGAGATTATTTATTCTCTGGATTACAAAGATAATCTGGAATAAAACTAACAGTTCATGTTTTAACTGTAAATATCTGATCAATAATCAGATGAAATCATTATTTTATATTTTATTTAATGTTTTACATCCTTATTTTCTAAAGTATTTATTTGGTTCTTCCTTCTTTTCTTTTCTGTCTCATTTCTAAGAGGAAGATTTTAGAGTTTCTTCTTTCTGTAATATTTCTAAATTTCAATAAACAAATTGGTGGAAAATCTTCATTAGTTCAGTAAATTATTATCTGGAGGATTAAATAAAGTAACTTCACATATTGAACTGATTTTATTAATTTAATATTCATAAAGCTGCAGCAGAAAGAGATGAACCATGTGAGACAGGAAGACTTTTATTGTGAAATCTCTAATAAACTTTCAACATCATAATCATTGTTCTGATTATTAATTTTCTTTAATCAAACAGCAGCAGCTCAGGGTTTAGTTTCTGGAAAAATATAAAGTAAAATCTCACTTTTTTGTATTTATTTTATAATCTTGTTATAAATCCATCAGTTTTTCTCTGTCAGTATTTTCTGACATCATATTTTAATAAACTGTTCATGTTTACAGGACTTATTCTCCTGTATCAGTGAATTGTTCTGTTATATTTCATTCATCTGAACTTATTTTGAGTACATATAAAGTTTCTCTGTCCTGTACTGAGCCCCTCCCCTCTTTACCTGAGCAGGTGTGACCTCTGACCTCTGCTGCTGCTGATGTAAAGAGGGAAACATTCAGATCTGAACTTGTCTGAGTTTGTCTGTCTGAGACATGCAGCCTGATGCAGGAATGAAGGAGATTGCCATGGAAACCAGGACGAGTCTGGACCGGTTCTGGTCCAGTTTAGGGCTGGTTCTGGTCGGGTTCTGGTCCGTTCTGGTCTGGTTCTGGTCGGGTTCTGGTCCGGTTCTGGTCTGGTTCTGGTCGGGTTCTGGTCGGGTTCTGGTCGGGTTCTGCTGCAGACACCATGAGTTATAGTGTAAAGATGAGGAGGAAAAGAAGATCTGACTGAAAGTTTCTGCTGTTTCTGTAAAGAACATTTTAATCTGATTTGATAACTGAGACTATATTATGACTTTATTCTAATAATTTTATACTTTAAGCTGTAATTTTGTCTAATCTTCCATTTTGGCTCTAATGCTCCATTGTACTTTTACGCTTCACCAGGAGGCGCTGAGTCCATCAGTTCAGGTGCTTCAGTGTTGGATGAAGCAAGTGGAGCTTCTTTCTATTCCCTAAAATCTGTACGACTTTATTTAAAGACTAAAAATAAAGATAAGATTTTATTTCTTTTAGTTTCAGCTGATAAGAGTTTAAGGCCTTTTGTCGTCGTTGTAAAGCATCAAATCAGACGTCAGTGAAGGTTGAATGAATCTGATTCACTGACCTGCAGCTGAGACAAGAGAACATGAAGGGGACATATTTAGATGTAACACCTCCTGAAACAGGAGAGCAGAGTCACTATTGGTTTAATAAAGAAACTCTGACAGTTGGCCACACACACACACACACACACACACACACACACACACACACACACACACACACCTACACACACACTCACACACACACACACACACCCACACACACACACACACACCTACACACACACACACCTACACACACACTCACACACACACACACACACACACACACACACACACACACACACACACTCTGGTTTTCTGGCAGTTTCCACTGAAGCCTCTCCGTCTGTTTGTGGTTTATTGTTGTTGATGAGAAACAGGAAACCATCAGATCGTTTCTGTCTGAAGCCTCAGAGACCAGAAGGACCAACGACGAGAAACAATGAAAACCGTCAATGATCCACTGGAGACAAACTGTGAGATGGAAACATTTTATTAAACATCCAGAGGGAAACAAAGTTAAAGCTGATGATGGACTGAAGAAATAAAACAACTGAAGAGGCGAAGCTGCAGCTGGAGGTCAGAGGTCAGATGATGTCCTGAACCTCTGGAAGAACAGAAACACAAACTCTGGTTCAGATGAAACCCAACAGCAGCAGCTTAAAACAGATAAAGATGAGAATCAGAAACATAAAGTTTTCAGATTGGAGCTCAGAGTTTTTACTGAAATGAATTCAAAACATTTTTCAGATGAAATAAAATCAGAATAAATCCGACGTGGTTCATCAAACCGTCTCCATCCACCTGTCTGCCTCTTTCTGGATCCACCACGACTCTAGAAACATACGAGGTTCTGGACAGCAGCCGGGATTCTGGACCAGAGGTTCTGTTCTCCTCACAGGCCGACCAGAACCGGACGGTTTCCTCTGTGACCTCTGACCTCAGGAACTGAGCCGAGGTTTCAGTCCCGTCTGACAGAAGAGAGACAGAAACATTAAAACTGTTAATTAAAGAAACATAAGCAAAAATAAAAGCTCAGCATGAATTAAATCTCCTTCATGAATTAATGCGTTTCTTTTATTAAACATGTAAAACCAAAATGTCTGCAGAATCTGGGTTCCTGTTTTCTGGTGTTTGTGGGTCAAAGGTCAGTTTCTACTGTCAGGTTCTGTGTGACAGGAAACGTTTTGATCAGAAACAGGAAGCTGGACGACCACAGAGCTGCTAGTCAGTTAGCAGAACAACCACAGACTGAGACAGAGACGGACCAATATGGCGGCTCGGTTCAGTCACCATGGCAACAGATCACCTCATTCATTCCTACTGACTGTCACCATGGCAACAGATCACCTCATTCATTCCTACTGACTGTCTCCATGGCAACAGATCACCTCATTCGTTCAGGGTCTGGAGATCCAACAACAAACTGACTGAATAAAAACCATGAACATGAAACATGGAGGAAGTTATAAGATCAGGATTAATAAGGACTGAAGAGGAAAATTTACTGGATGTTTTCAGACTTCAGAAACATCGTCATCATCCTCACCTGTGATTCTCTGCTGATGAAGCTGGTTTATCTGGACGTCGCTGTAAGTGACGTCGTCTCCTTTATCAGCTGGAAGAAACAGAGATTACCCACAATGCACTGCTTCAGGAAACGGCTCAGTTTTATGAGGAGATAGTTCAGTGATGGAGAGATATCTGACTTCATTTTAGTTATTCTAAAACATATTTTTAAAATCAGTGTCACTATGGTGAACCTGCATTTATAAATCAAGATGTTTGTGTCTCACCTTTTATCTTGTGATGATGTTTCATCACCAGTAGAACCAGTAAAACCATGAGGCATAAAGATCCAAGAGAAAACCAGATGGAAAAAAGAGAAGAGAAGGAAGGAGGAGGAGGAGGAGAGGTGGAGCTGGGAGAGATGGAGGAGGTGGAAGTGTTGGAAGTGGTGACTGGCTTCTCTGAAAAGATATATTTATAAAACTATTGTCCATTTAATCAATAATGAAACTTTATAAATTAAATTCAGTAATGAAAGTCATAAAGTTCAACAGTTCTGACCTTCCACAGAGATCCAGCTGGATGGAGACTCTCCCTGACCGCTGATGTTACACTTATAGTGACCTTCATCAGATTTCTTCACCTGGTTAATGATCAGGTTTCCAGTAGTTTCATGACCAATGAAGGATCCATCTTTATAGAAAGCAGCTGGGAGGTTGTGGGGTTGATTCTTTGCTCTGCAGCTCAGAGTGACGTCATGTCCCTCCATCACAGGGAGGACAGGACTCTGCAGGATCACTGATCCACCTCAACACAGAGACAAACTACAGCATCTCATCCATTTACACACAGCAACACTAACTCCACAGTCTGATCTTACCAGAGACAGAGAGCTGGATGCTGCTGCTGCTGATGGAGGAGGATCCAGACTCACACCAGTAAACACCAGAGTCTGATTCTCTGATGCTGTTGATGTTGCAGGTAGAACCAGCAGCTTCTCTCCCATCCTTTACACTGAGTCCTGGTTCCTCTGGTTGTGTTTCTCCTCACAGTCCATCCATCAGAGATGTTTCCATCCTCACAGTCACTGATTCCCTTTCAAAGAACTGAGATCTGCTGGGACTCAGAGTCAGAGCAGCTGGAGAGACTGGAAAGAAGATTACTAATCCAGATGAAAACATTTCTTTATAAAACATTTAGATGTCTCCATGAACAGCAAATGTACCTCTTCCGTTTTATAATCTTTCTTTGAGGAAACCCTCAGCAGACTTTATCATTTCCTGCTTTGAGATGATAAGGAAGTAAAAACTTTACTAACCTTGGTTTAATCTGCAGCCCAACAGGAAACTCAGACTTACAGAAAACATTTAAACTGGTTTTATTCAAAGTTCAGAGCTATGAAATATAACAGATATCTGTGATAGAAGCAGACATTCATCAGTTCTCCATGAAACATTGCAGCTTTTTGCTCCTTTAATAGTTTTCTAATCACTTCAGGTCTTTAGTTCACATATCAAGATTATTTTCAATGTTATAATTCAGTTTTAAACCTGCTGATCTCAATTCAGTCTAACTTGTTTCTCCTTCATCATCAATAATCAGACAGTATCAATCGTTAAATCAATGATCAGACATGAACTTACAGAGCAGCAGATTCTGACTTGCTTCCTTCATGGTTTCTCTCCTTCATTTGATGTATTTTGTGTCTGACTGTAAGACTCAGAGCAGAGAGAGAGAGAGAGCGAGACACCGCCCTCTTCCTTAACACAGCTCTGCTGCTCTCTGTCCTCGTCATCATGCATCGCTGATAGACTTATGGATCATTGGGCATCACCATAACTTTCCATTTCACAAAAAATCCCAAACAAATTTAATCAAATATATTCTGTTAGGTATTTTCTTAAACCTACAATAAAAAAGAGAACCACAGACAATGTATATGAGTGTTTAACAACTTCTGCAGAAGGAGACGACACAGTGAACTGCTTCTCCAAGCCGCTCACCATGTGTTCTGCTCTCTTCAGTTTGTTTGTCTCTTTTATTAGGAGGGAAGATAAGGTGGTAAAATTACAAATGTAAGAATGATAACAAACATAATTTTTCTAACATTTCCCTCCTGTTTATCATTCTTACATAAAAGTTACTCAACATCTAAGAAAATGAGAAAGAATATATAGAACTAATTAATTATAAATGAGACAATAGGACAACAAATGCAATTTTTTCATCACAAACACCACTTGTTTTCACATTTTCAGTGTAGGATTCATAAAGCATTGTTTTACTCTGTTTCTTAGTTACAGGACATCATCACACATCCCTTTTTCCAGTTCATCTTCATCTTTGTGAAGAGACATGTAATCTTCATCTTTGTGAAGAGACATGTAATCTTCATTCTAACCCTAACCCTAACCCTAACCCTATCTTCATCGGTGTCAGATATTACCCTGTTCATCTGATAGTTGATCATGGCAGTGTTAAATGTCTTTAACATCATGCTACGGAGGCATGGAATGATGCAAGATGTAAACAGGCAAAAAGAATTAACAGTCAGAATCGGTGTTGCAATCTTCAACAGTAAAGTCCACCATGATCCGGACGTAAGCCAAGAAAGAAGGTCACAAGAATGTGATCCTTTTGTTCCACTTTCCACATAATGTTTACGTTCCTCCAGGTCATGTAGAGCGTCTGAAATAGTCCCACCAGTTCCTGTTTCACCAGGAACAAATGTACAGCACGCTGGGCCAATGATTTTACAAACACCACCCTGAGAGGCTGTGAGCAGGTCCAACACAACATGATTTTGCAAAACCATGTTTCTCAGTTCAGTCAGCTCTCTCATGGTGCTGTTTGCCAGCTGGTGTGTGCTGTTGATGAGTCGCAATAATCCATATCTGTTGATTTCAACGTGGTTCCGAACCTCACCTACTCCAACCCATGGAAACAGGCCTTGCATAAACTTTTCTCCCCTGCTCCAAATCTTGAATTCCCACGGAACTCCAGTGTTTATGGTGAGGCCTCTCCAGCGTTTGACCTCTGGCATAACTGCACGCTTGGAGCGGGCAGCTATGACGTGTTGTCCTTTCCTGATGAATGCAATCGGGCTGATTAGGGGGACCAAAGCACAGAGTCCTCCCCAATATTGTGGCAAGACCATGTAAGCTCCATCTCCACAAAGGAAGTACCAGTCTGCCAACACCCGTGACCCATAGTCTCCTGGCACTATGGCACTGCACAGCGTTGTCTCCTGTCGTCCTCTCGTTCGCTGTGTGATGTTAAAACTCCTCTCCTGAAGCACAGTCTGGATTGTCCTCCCAGATTTTGCAGCTGGCGGTCGCCCTCTGACCCCTGCAGGCAATGCAGTTGATGTAATCCGGTGTCGTTTCGCAGTAGGTGTAAACTTTGTTACACAAATTCCAAGGTAGCATTCCAAGTGAAATGTGTCCATTGTTGAAAACATAGCTCCTCAGCGACCCGGGTTTAGCTCCTGCTAAAGAAATGGTCTCTGGTTTGTGGAAAACGGTGAAAACGGAAGTACGTCAGCATCAAAGGAACAGTTCATAGCTCCCAAAAAGTCCTTTCGCAGCATCTCCTCTCCTTAGTAGAACAGAATAATCCTTTTTTCACCATTTGCATCCTGTTGGCGGTGGCACGTTGTCTCTTGGTCATGTGCTCAGGCCATAGAGACACATCTGTTTGTCGTCGGTGATGGGTCCTGCATGCAGACCTGAGTTGTGTGTGGCAATTGGCAGCTTTGCACACACGTAGCAGTTCAGCTCGTTCTCCTCATGAGCAGTCCTGTTCATCAACTGCCACCAGAGGTTGGTACTATAGTCATGTGGGCGGAGAGTGACGTCACTTCCTCCTCCAAACATCAGACATGCTGCAGTCACAGCGCAGTAGAAGACCCATCTGGCATATGGAGTCTTCATTGTTGCTTGGCGCACAGAGATGTCAAAATCCCCAAACTAAACAGTGAGAATGCAATGAGTTTCTTCACTGGCGTTGAGATGAACTGCCCTATTGGTCAGGAACCCCTGTGTAGCCAGCCTTCCTCTCACTTGGGATTAGGGATCCAACACTCTCTGAAGCTTGCAGTGACTGAGATGTATCCAGCTGGGTCTTTCAGCAATCTTTACTGCTGTTGGTGTGGTCATCAGCACTAGGAAGGGTCCTTCCCAGCGTGGGCTGGCCCAGTTCTTTCTTTTGATGACCTTTATGTAGACCCAATCTCCTGGCTGGATGGGGGTGGTTTCCTGTAGAAGAGGACAATCAGACAGCAGTAAATTTGCACTTAACACCTCTTTCTGTTTCAGGATCCTGATCATATAATCTGCCAAAGTTTGCTCCTCATCTGCCTTCTGTAAGTCTGAGGAAAATATAGGTAACCTATATGATCTTCCATGAATTATTTCAAATGGTGTTAACCCTTCCTGTGTGGGTGTGATTCTCATATACAGTTTTACCAAATCTAAACACTCTGGCCATGGCTTGCCAGTACTTTCCATGCATTTCCTCAGTCTGCTTTTCACAGTACCATTTGTTCTTTCGACCAGCCCTGCACTCTGTGGGTGGTTGGCACAGTGATTCTTTAAAGTCATTTCTAAATGAGTGGCCATGTTTTGTACTACCTGGTTTACAAAATGTGGCCCATTGTCACTATAAATAGTCTGTGGGATGCCATGTGTTGGAATAATAGTTTTACATATAGCTTTAGCTACTGTCAAAGCATCTGCATGCTTTGCTGGAACTATTTCAACCCACTTCGAAAAAGCATCAATCATAACCAAACAATATTTATGTGGTCCACTTTGTGTGAGTTCAATAAAGTCCATGTGCATTGTTTGAAATGGATAAGAGGGTTTTGGGAAACATCCTCTTTTTGGTCTAATGTTTCCTTGAGGATTGTTTTTGACACAAACTGGACATGCATCACAAAAAATTTTTAAGTAAGATTTTAATCCATATGTGGTAAACTGCTGTTGTATCATCCATATGTGGTAAAATGCTGTTATCCCTCCTGTTGACACATGAGAATTTCCATGTGTCAAAATGTCTGCTACTCTGAATAGAGATTTTGGAAGGACCGCTTACTATTTACTGAAATTTTTTTATAATCATTAAGTCTTTATTTATCCACATTTGTTTTTCTGCCTTTGGGGCATTATCTTCCATGTCTTAACACAGCTTTGTCTCTTACTTTAGCATCTTCAGTCTGTATTGAGAAATTTTCTCCTCCATGCTTCCCTGCTGCAACTTCCTTTGCTATTTTATCAGCTAATTTATTGCCATTTGAAACCTCATCCTTTCCTGTGGTGTGCGCTGCACACTTACAAACTGCTAGTTTAGCTGGTAAATGTATGACCTGCAAAAGATTTTTAAGCAAGGATGCATTGGTGACCGATTGCCCTGTAGATGTTATCAAATTCATCAAAGTGTAACTCTTTCTTAATAACAATGACTAGCCTGTAATTAAACCAAATCTCAAATCCTCTAATTCCCTATTTCTTTATCATTTTAACCCTCATCAAATAATGAACCTAGATTAAAGTTTAAACTTTAGTCTAGAAAATATTGCTTTAATTCACAGTCATCAGTTTGGAGTAACTAATTACATCCACTAGGGTGACTAAGATATCAAAATTGCCCTTAACTGTGCATTTCCGGACCAACTGACAATGTAATTTATTTATTTTTATTTTTAAATTATTAATAATTTGATGAGTTACTCTGTTCCTGAGTACAGTTTGTCTAATTTTTCATAATCACCCCTATATAAAAGCATTGCAAACAGAATCATAAACAGATTTGCAGTCAGTTAAAATGTTATCAGTTGAAAACTTTCAGTCTGTCCTTATTTTTCTTTGTCGCTTCTTGTTAATCATTTTTTAGTTGGTGTGATTTAGTGGCCTAAGTCTGCTAGTCATTTACTGAAGGTTTAGTGATCGTAGTTTTCCCTTCAAAGTTTCCTAACCTATGGCTTGTGGACCCTGAGAGGATCACTGGTCCTTCTGTCAAGGACTGAGTTAATGAATACAAAGTGGAAGATTGTATCTAACATTGTACCTAAAAGCCTTCAATATGTTCTTTTCTAGCTAGATACTTCCTACATGCATTATGGAATTAGTAAGCAAGCAAGTCTTCATTGCAGTAGCAGTGTGTGTAGGTGTAACTTATCTTGCATGTCTCCTTTCCCTCCTCTTGCTTCCCCCTCCTGCTGCTGGCGTCGCTACAGCTGGTCCTCCCTCCGTCTCTCCTCCAGCTTCCTGTCAGTCCAACTTGCTGGTGTTGGATTTTTTTTTTCCGTTGCCCAGAGCATCCCTTAGCGAATCTCCAGGTTGTCCACCAATGAAACAAACATCAGTTTGGTTTGCTGTCTTTGTCTCTGAAGAACATTATCTTTTCCTTTCTCTACGCTGATTCCAAAAAATGAACCAGCGGCTATAAGAGTTCAGTTGCATCCACACACAGGGGTATAGTTTCAGTCCAAATGTCCAGCGACTCCATACAGTAGTTCTGCTGCATGGCAGTTCCCAGGTGTCCAGGAATCAGGATCAGCAGACACTTCAGTGCATTCAGTGCTCAGATGGTGGAAATCCTCTTTGTCATTTTTGTCTTTTTTATTACTGTCATTGGCTGGTGATGAAGGAGGGACATCATCTGATCCACAACAGGACAGGTCTGAGTTGAGGTCAGAGGTCGGACCCACCGCAGCGAGGCTCAGACAGAGGAAAAGGAGAGAAGCACATAGGAGTATGATTAGAGGTTGTCTTTCTTTCTGTGTTTTTATTCATCAATATTTATATATCTTTTTCTCTCTTGTGATCCTATAGTTTTTAGCCACACATTGCCCAACGTTTTAAGACGTCATAAATTTCCTTATTCCAACCCGTACTTAACATGAATCATGTTTGAGCCTATAGTCTCTTTTATCTCTTTTACCCCTTACAAGAGAACAATGGATTTCCCTAAACTTGTTGATCTCAGTGCTGAAATCTGTGAAGTCAGCGGTCAGCCCTCCTCTCAAGGCCTAAGAGAGACATGAGGCTGGATAATGTCCAGGTTGGTACCTTACTCTGACCACTGACCCCTCCAGATAGACAGTCAAAAGATCATGGCACCAAGTTGGTGTTGTAGTCTAATTATGACACAATACATTAAACATTGTTCTCTGAGGAGAATGTTTTATTTTTTATTTAGTTTTAGCTTTTGACTTGTCCTCCTCTAGGAAAGTCATAATTCCATTTTGAGCATGCATAAAGGTTCCCATATTTTTATTTTCTTTCCAGTATGAGTCACGTGTGTGATTTACACCTTTTACGTTAGTTTTTATAATTGTTTTGTATGCTCCTATGTCGCAGAAAAATTCACTTCTTCTCCCCAAACCAGTAGTATAACATAAGGTTTTCCTTTTAACGTATTTAATAGATCCCAAGCTGCACCAATGTCCATCATTTTATCAATTTGACCTATTTGTTGGGGTTTGCTAGGATCTAGTCATGCTGAGGTATTTGACCTTGGTTGTTTCCTTCTTCCACCACCCCTTCTGTTATCCCATCTATTGCTTTTACATTCTCTTTTCCAGTGATCAAGATCACCACAGTTCCAGCAACCCTCTGGATCTTTTGAAGGATTATTTGGTGTCCCATTAAGGGCTCTCTGTCCCCTCTGACTACCTCTTCCTCTGCCTCTTCCTCGTCCCCCACGGAGGTTTTGGAAAAAAGGCAGAAGTTTTTAATTCTTCAAAATCATCTATATGAAAAACAACACAAGCAGAAATGCTTGACTGACTGACTACTGGGACTGTGGCAGACGGAACGGCAGCAGTGGCTGGGGGAGGAGCAGCTAGGAGCCTGTGCTCCCTGCAACGTTACGGCTTTTTGCTCTGCCTGCATTGAGTTCATTATCATTATCTTTAAACAAATACGTTTTTTAAAGTGCTGCTTCTTTTTCCCATTTTGACATGTATGTCCTGCTTCCAAAACATCTGGACAGTATAATTTTCATCCCTTCCAGAATCCTCAGCGAGTGAGGAATCACAACAATTCCTATTTCCCATTATTTAAGTACTGCAATTAGCTTATAATGGCTTGGTATTTTGTGCTTTTCCTTCACAGAGAGTGCTCTAAGTGAGCGCTTAGTGTCCCCTGAAGAACAGTCTTCTAGGCCAGACTAGTTCTGGTCCGGTTCTTCACTTTGGATCCTAATTCCGAGGGCAGAAAGTTTTACTCTCAATGAGTTTAGCACCATTCACACTTGCGCACACACACACACAAAAAATATTCCCGGCCAACTCGAGGATCTTCCCGTATGGGGCACCTCCTTCAGAGGGGGACTCTAAATTACCCCTCCTTCCCTTTCCCTGTCTACTCGAGGATCCCTTTAACCCTAGGTTTTGTACTTTATGAAGATGATCCTAGTTCTAAAATTAGAATTTTTTCTGACTAGTTTTTATGGTCAGGCTTAATAGGGTCAAAGAGATTTCCTCATTCGTACAAGGACAGAATTTTAGTCAACCGCCGTTGTTCTGTCAGATAGTCATACCCATCAGCGTACATGCGAAGTCCAACCGCTGGGATATCATGTCAACATAAGCAAGTCATGATGAAATATATATCATGGACGTGGTTATGAAATAACATGATAACTTAATCCATCTCTGAGCCAAGCGCACGACCATCTGACAACATATGCTGATCTGACAGAACACCGTCAACTAGGGACTCCAACCCGAATAGCGCTTTTTCCACTCACGTTTCTGTTGGTTCTTTTTGTCTGTTCGGGTCTCGTCAATCCGTCGTTGGCAGACAAAGTCGGACCTACAGGACGCTGGCCTGGCGAAGAATTCACTTCCCGGGTCTTTGTTTCCAGGTCCTTTAGACTCTGGCCGTGCACAGTTTCAGTGCGTCGTTCTTCATCTGTCAACGATCGGGTATTTTGAGATCCTGGGTTTCGGCACCAGCTGTTAGGTATTTTCTTAAACCTACAATAAAAAAGAGAACCACAGACAACGTATATGAGTGTTTAAAAACTTCTGCAGAAGGAGAAAACACAATGAACTGCTTCTCCAAGCCGCTCACCATGTGTTCTGCTCTCTTCAGTTTGTTTGTTTCTTTTATTAGGAGGGAAGATAAGGTGGTAAAATTACAAATGTAAGAATGATAACAAACATAATTTTTCTCACATATTCCATATTAAAATCTAAGTGCTGCAGAGTGGTGCAGTTTGTAGAGCTGTTGCCTTTCAGCAAGAAGGTTCTGGGTTCAATTCCACTCTCATGTGTGCACTGTAAAAAAAAAACGGCCTCATTTTAAGGTAAAAAATTGGCAGCTGTGGTTGCCACAAGGAAATGTAATTTTACCGTATAGAGACGGTAAAATTCTGGCAACCAAAACTGCTAATTTTTACCATGTTTTCAAAATACGGTAAAATACTGGCAACCAAAACTGCCAGTTTTTACCGTATTCTAGAAATACGGTAAAATTCTGGCAACCAAAACTGCCAGTTTTTACCATATTTTGGAAATGCAATTTTTTTACCGTATTTTTAAAATACCGTAAAATTCCGGCAACCCAAACTGCCAGTATATTACCGTATTTCCCAAATACAGTAAAATACCGTATTTCCTAAAATATGTTAAATAAAAAATTAAAATGTGGTTTTGCCTCAGGTCATACTGCCTGAGGCATAATATCTACATAAGTGAAAAATACAGCCAGACTGTATGATATATTGGCATTTTATTGTAAAAAAATCCCCAAAAACCTGGGGATTTTCTTACTGGTCACTGTTCTTACCAAAATTTCACCATAAAAATTATAGTACAACACAAGGAAATGTAACTTGTCAGCATTTCTATACAGAAACTTATAAAGAAAATAAATTCAAATTAAACAAAATACAGATTACGAGTAATGCTCAGTTGAGTAATGAAGAGACCTGAGGCCTCATTTCTAAATGTGATCTTCATCAGTTTCTACACTAAGGTTGTGATCTATAAAAGCCAAACTTGAAGGGAGAACATGTGGCCTCTTACATCATCTCTGTCTCAAACACACACTGAGGTGGAGAATTGAGCAGGTTACATCATGATTCCTCAGATATTTAAATTCACTCTATAGCAAAATTTAACAAGACTGACTTTATAATAATCATTCAGAAAAGCAGTATTATTAATGTTTCCATTGATGAACCATAACTTCTGTACAGGTTAACATAAAGTGGGGATGGAGATAGGAGGCAGCACTGGGGGGGTTTATCACTTCGAGTGTATTAGTAGATCAGGGCTGAATGGTTTGGCTCTTCTTTGTTTCCATTTGCTAAGTGTCCAGCAACAGTGATGCATCCATTGCACAGCATTACGCCTGAGGGTCACAGCTGTGTTTACATGGTTACTGCAGTCAGTCGTCACATTTAATGTTTCAATCTGTGATCCCCAGAACCCTGGTGACCATCAAGAAGGGAATGAGATGGTAGTTTGCTTATATATCTCATTTATTAGAAACGCCATAATGTATACTTATGGGAATTTCAGCTCTTTTCTGAGGACTAGTTCTGGAGGCTTAACTCCCAAATAACAGGTGTTGTTCTCTTTTGATTCCTAAATGGTTCTTCCTTCAGGATCATCTACAGCTACATATATTAAACCTAGCTTGGCAAATAGGAAAACTCCATATTATGAATGCTTTTGACTTCTTATATTGGAAACCTTATGCTTTGTACTGTTACGAAAGCAGATACAGATATTCTTACTTTAGAATAATATTTTAATCAAACTTAATATTTTTACAAAGACAAATGAATGAAAAGCTTCAAACAAATCTACAGAACAGACACATAATAATGTGTTATTATGTAATTCTCTTGTATAATAATCTTCAGTCAGATGTTTTTTCTCTTAAAGATGTGAATTATATTTATGGGTCTTTGTGATGAACTCTCCTCCTCACTGTCTATGACTCTCCTGTCTGTCTCCTCTCTGTTTCCACATAATGACATGATCCTACATCCTCACATATGATTGGTCTCAAGGCTGCCATAATAATCAATATAAAGTTCTGCCATGAGCAGAGAGAACTCGATTTAGGAGTCAGTGAAAGAGTGAGAGCTGAGCAGCGAGAGGAGAAAAGGGTCCATTAAGTATTTACAGATAATCCACAGCAAGTTTGGATAAATTAGTTTTATTTTGCTTAGATATTCAGATCAACATCTCCTTCATGCCTGAGTGTAACAGTCATTATTCATAAACAACAAAAACACTGAAATGGTGAATCTGGTCTGTGATCTTTGTCCTGATTCTACATTCACCTCAAACAGAGCAGAGTTAATAACTCAGAGTAAAATAACAATTTCATTAAATATGAGCTGGATGGGAAGATCAGAGCAGAGCAACAAAACTCTACAAACAAAAAAATTAATAATGTAAACAAGCTTAGCTGCATTAGCAGTTATAGTTACACTGATTTTCCATGTGCAACATAACAAAATAAAATACTGAAAAGGCACCAATTGATCCAGAACAATAAACATTTTAAACATGATAGAAAAAAGATGAGGTCTGAAAACTGACAAAACACTGCTTAACTTTTAAAAAATATAATGGAGAAAAAGCAAAAAGAAACAATACTTTATTAAACTGATAATAAGCTGTTGAGCTGATTTTAAATTATTAGTCACCCTGGAAATGTAGCAGGGTCCATGAAGAGAACTGACCTGACAGTTAGAGCTGCAGTATGAATGTTTTATTAAAATAACATATTTGTTGAAGCTACTTAGAAAAACTGACTGATCTAGATACTCTGACATATCTGGTTCAATTTGGTCCATTCTCCTCCAGGAGGACGAACCAACCTGCCATCATGTTTGATTGTCACTCAGAATTTTAACTAAATTTAGTTGAAATTTGATTCAAGAAATGATTTTGATAGACTTACAACAACCAAATAAACACTAGAATATATAATAATTCTGTTCATTACTTTCATGGACAGAATCTCTAGACCAGCCGAGGTGTTGATCCGTTTTGGTGGCCTTAGGATCGCATCTCTGCTTTTTGCGGATGATGTGGTCCTGATGGCTTCATCAGATCGTGATCTGCGGCTCTCGCTGAAACGGTTCGCGGCCAAGTGTGAAGCGGCCGGGATGAGGCTCAGTGCCTCCAAATCCGAGGCCATGGTCTTGGTCTGGAAAAGGGTAGAGGTCCTTCTCCGGGTCAGGGGGGTCGTCCTGCCTCAAGTGGAGGAGTTTAAGTATCTGGGGATCTTGTTCACGAATGAGGGAAGAAGGGAGCGGGAGATCGACAGGCGGATTGGGGCGGCGTCTGCCGTGAAGCGGGCGCTGTACCGGTCCGTCGTGGTGAAGAGAGAGCTGAGTCAAAAGGCGAAGCTCTCGATTTACCAGTTGATCTACGTTCCCACCCTCATCTATGGTCATGAGCTTTGGGTCATGACCGAAAGAACGAGATCACGGATACAAGCGGCCGAAATGGGTTTCCTCCGCAGGGTGGCTGGGCTCCCTTAGAGAGAGAAGCTCGGTCATCCGGGAGGGACTCAAAGTAGAGCCGCTGCTCCTCCACGTCGAGAGGAGCCAGTTGAGGCTCGGGCATCTGGTCAGGATGCCTCCTGGACGCCTCCCTGGTGAGGAGTTCAGGTCCCACCGGGAGGAGGGGAGACCAGGACACGCTGGAGGGACTATGTCTCTCGGCTGGCCTGGGACGCCTTGGGGTTCCTGGAGGAGCTGGAAGACATGGCTGGGGAGGGAAGTCTGGGCCTCCCTTCTGAAGCTGCTGCCCCCGCGACCCGATCTGGATAAGAGGAAGAAAATGGATGGATGGATGGATGGATATATAATAAGATTAGTATAACTTTATATGTTTAACAAATACAAAGAGAAGCTCATTCCAGGCAATAATAAACCTTCAATTAGCTTCTGATAGAGCTTCTTTTATTTAGTTATATATAATTGTGTAGTGCCCTGCGACAGACTGGCGACCTGTCCAGAGTGACCCCGCCTCTCGCCCGGAACGTTAGCTGGAGAGGCACCAGCAACCCTCCCGACCCCACCAAGGGACAAGGGTGTTAAGAAAATGGATGGATGGATGGATGGATAATTGTGTAGCTTTTAAAGATTCAAAGTGGACTAAATTGGACTGGGGGGCCTAAAATTAAACTGTCAACTTTGAGTGTTTTGGTCCAAACGTCATTGCACAAAGTTATTTTATAATAATAAAGTCATGATTTATGACTGCAGAAAGTTTATCTGTCAGGAACTCATGATGTAATTTAATAGATTAAACATCCATCCACAGCAGAAACAATAATCTGATGTAAATCATGTCCTCAGATTAAAGGCATTTGCAGTAAATCTATAGATCAACTGGATGATCTGAGGTTTTCTTCTTTAAACAAGCAGGTTGTTTTTTATAGATCAGAAATGAAACAACAGCAACAATAACAGCAAATATGATCAGATCAACAATCAGCCCAATGGATCCATCATTGGTTCCTCCATCTTTGTCTCCTGCAGAAAAGAAACAGAACAAGACAATGAGCCGATTGGATCAGATTTAAGATGTTTGTGTATCAGAACCAGGAAGCTGCTGGTTCTGATCCACAAACAAACTCTCACCTGGAGGAAGAGAAACCTGCAGGTTGATGGTTCTGATTAGTTTAGTATTAAAGCTTCTTTCATTCAGAACTCGGCACTGATATAGTCCCATATCGTCAGTCGTCAGGTTTTTCAGAACCAAAGAGACATCTTTGTCCTTCATCTGTCGGTCCATCAGATCCACCCGGTTACAATAAGACGGGTTCTGGTTTCGTAGATCAAATCGACCGTCTCTGTACAGCAGAACATATCCTGATCCCAGATCAGTTCTGATCCACTCCACAGCAATAACAGCTGAATTGCCAGCAGATCTACAGGGCAGAATGACTCTCTGTCCAGGTTCAGCTGTGATGTTTACAGGATCTGCAGGACAGAAATCAGCAGAGAGGTCAGAGGTCAATTAAATTTTCCATGTTTCAGAAAGTGATTTCTGCTATCTTTTTTAAGTAATATCTTTACTTATTTCCATTTGTTTTTTATTTGCTGCTGATGCACATAAACTCTCCCACTGAGGGAGAATAAAATATTTTTATTTAGAGGAAACAGTCAGAAGTTTCCTCTTCCTGACGGTTTCTGATCTCCTTCAGTCCTAAATTTCACCTTTGACCTTATATCCTAGATGTCGGTAGCAACAAAAATTAGACTCAGACTTTTCCAGTCATGGCTCCAGGATTATGGATCAGCAGATTATTAATCTGAAATTCAGGCTTCATTTCTTCATCTCTTGCTGTTTCTAAGTCTCACTGAAACTCACTTTGCTTTCAGTGGCGTTTGACACAGAATGAGTCAATTCATTGTTTCTGCTGTTATTAGAGTCATTCCAGCCCAGTGTGTTTTATTTCTGCTTTTATTGATAATCATTCTATTTTATAATTATTTCTGTCCTGGTTTGATATGTTATGCTACTCTATAGTCATTTGGTTACACAAACTGATATTTTTAAGCCTCTGTGTACTGAGTTTACTGAAGATGGAGGCTACGTTGTATCGTGGCATAAAATGTGTTCATCTCCTTCCTGATTCCCTGTATAAAGTTACAGAAATGAATGACTGACAGAATAACTCAGTGGAGTCAGAAATGTACAATAAATGATGAACCTGTGAACCAGAACCACAACATCAACTGAATGGAGAAACATTCAAATATAAAATATGAATAGGTAAAAATGTTTCTGTGCTAAAAGAAAAAACAAACTTACTTTAGAAGAAACTGAAGTTTTTGTGTATGTGGTTTGAAGGTGAGCAAATAATAAGTCATTAAGCTCAATACTCATCCTTGTGATCCATTTCTGTTTCATTAGATCAGAATATGTCACTGAGAGAATCACTGGGACAAACTTGTTTTAACTGGAAAACATCAGCTTTGCTTCGTCTCAGTGCAGAAGAAGCTTAACATTAATTCATCATGTTAAGCTGAATTTCTGAGTCAGGACAGAAACAGAGGCTTCCTGCTGGAATCAGAGGCTTTTAGTTAAACCAAAGACTTAAATGTCTGAATTATCAGCATAACCTTAATGTCTGCATACGACACGTTTAGACAGTGATGATGTAGCTTATAAATAGATGGAGATCTAACATAGACCTGTGGCGCCTCCTTGTGGACTAAAACTGATAACACAAACTATCAGCTGTAGTGCACCAGGTATGGCAAACTGCTTTAGTATAAAATCTGTTTCAGCTGAATGAAAGTTAATTGGATTAATCATGATGAATAACTTAATGAAAAAATTGTTAACTAATTAACTTGGTAATTATTAATTGGAGAATACAAACCTATTTGCTGAAAGAACATTAATTAGCATTAATTAGCTTTTTAGTCTTATTTTCATAAATACATCACCATTAGTGAGTTTATCAATATGATTCACATAAGTTTTATGAGTCACTGGCTGCATAAGTCCTACAATCAGATGGAAGTTAAAGTTCATAATCTCATTTCCATCTCATTTGTGTAAAAAAACAAACAGCTGGCTGAACCCTGAGGTTCTCCTTATTCTATTCTCTGTGGTTCATCTGTTAAAAGCTTCTGTAGCAGATGATGTTGCTATGAGTATTAATGTTGCAGAAGCGTTTGATCAATATGTGCTTCTGCAAGCAGTTGAAAGCTCAACTCAGTTCAATAGCTAATAACCTGATGCAGCTGCTTGGCTGCTGCATTCTGACTGTATTCATCAGTGATTGTATCTACTGTAGCTCTGCTGTGTCTGTATCCAAGCTGACAGGACAGATACTGGGAACAGATCAATGGAACAACTCGCTTTGGCCTCTCAGGGGCTGGGATGGTGTTTGAAACTTTACAAAAGTTTAGATTAGAAATTGTTGACTCAGGTTGTGAAACCATCAGGTCCAGGTTTGATGGGGTTAATCTTTACCAAGGTGACTGTGACCTTTGCCCTCAGACAGCCAGAGGTCACAGTCACCTTGGCTGTAAGTTTCCTCTTCCTGGCTGTTTCTCAGCTTCTAGTTTAGACGTTTCATGGATTCCTGTGAACAAACGTCACAGTGGTTCAGAGCCAAACAGGATCAGGTCACAGCAAACGGCGGTTTGAGGTGAATCATTATGGAGACACTGAACTGGATCATCCTGGATGGTTAACTGGTCAGAACTGGGCAGGAGGAAAAGGTTACAGAGGTCAGACTGAGAGGTCAAAGGTCTTCCAGCACCAAACACAGAGGCCAGGAGTCATTGTGTCAGGAATATATGGATCACTGGAATAGTTTATGATAAACATCTAAAACTACTGGTTACTTTCTATCAGGAATCAATAAGTAATATTTAATCAATCAGCTCAGTCAGTGAGACTCTAGAGAGAGAAGAGAAAACGATTCACTGGGTTCACCGGTTCAGACTGAACTCAGGAAAACCTTTATAAACTTTTTGGCAACTTCTCAGCTCCAGTATTTCCTTTTCATAAAGTTACATATCAGGGTTTCCCCCAGTGTATTATAAGCCTGGCGGCCCACCATGCTTTGCCAGTCCTGCCGCCAGGCTTAGCGTTTCAGCTGTTTGGGATTCCCCTCGGTAATTTCCCCTCTGAAAGCGAAGCAGGTGGAGAGTCCGCGCTTTCTGATTAGCTGCCTGTCACATTCAGCATAATAATAAAACATATGAATGTCGTTCAGAATTAGGAGGCCTTGATGATAATCTGATCAAAACCATCGACCTGCTTGTTTCTCCTACAGTGTTTGTTTCTGGATCAGAACCAGCAGCTTCCTGGTTCTGATCACAGACAGAAGAGTAAACCCAGCATTGGCTGCACTGGTAACGGATTGATAGCTACGTCTATCTGTTGGTGCTACACGTCTAAAACTGCTACCATCATGATTACATACATTACAAATATAGTATGCTCTCTGGCAACTTAAGTTAGAAAAAATAAAAAGCAGGCATCTCACTCAATACAAGATAAATTTGGAAAAATACTGAAATATCACCAACTCAAACTGACAACTGGCAGTGGTTTGCATCTCAGAGGCCAAAGCACGCTGAAGGAGGGGTCAGAGGACTAAAGTCACATGCGACAGGTGAATAATCCAGTACCACCAAGCAACCAGACAAACAGGACATTCACTGAGCTATAGCCTGAACTGTGCAGAGTCCATTTCACTCAGAAACGGCACAGGGTATGCAATGTCCCTTTATTGAACTGAGGTCAGCTCTCAATGACAGCGGTGGTCTTGGGGGAGGAGACACAGCAAAAGTCACAGAACAACGGAGGATCTCCTCCCATCATTCTCCATCCCCCATCAGAATGTCTTTTGATCCATGAAGTGTGACCTCCTGCTGAAGTCAGCCGTAGCACGCTTGAGATAACAGTCAGAGAGCCCATCCATCCCTGGGTCCTGTAATGCATCAGCGTGACCCAAGTAACAGGAAATAGCAGGTAAACTCCACCGACCTCAGTTAGAAGATGTCGTCACTTCCACTGAACAGTCCAGCATCAGAGGCACAGTTTGTAATTGCAGTGCTGTGGGCAGCTAAGTCTTTGGCTTAAAGCAACAGGAGACACCTGAAGCCAGATGCCAAGCGACACCATCATCTCACACCTCTCAGCACGGTCCCAGCGTCAGGAACCTACCCCAAAAGCAACTTCAACCTCCAAGAGCAGAACTGCCAGTGTAAAATAAACCAAGTTAACGAAAAATCAAACAAAAGGCTATACCAACGTTCCTTACTTCAAAATGTCAAATGAACTTTCAGTCCTCTGTGTCTTGTTAAGATTCCACAGAGCTCTCTGCCATTCCTCTCGCTTCACACCCCAATTTCTGTAAAGAAAAGAAAAATAGAATTAAAGCAAGACGTTTCACAACCAAATGTGGTAGAAGTAATAAATTAAGCTCACTTACTGTTTAGATCCATACATATCAGCACCTCCAAGGCATTCACTCCGCTTGTGCCAGATAACCATCAAATGTAAAATCAAAATCGCACACAAACTCATTAAGGAATCAAAACGAAATCTAAAATGTCCTAATACGAACACATTTTCAAGAATTGTGATTTGTTTGCATGTTGGCAAATAATTACAAACTTAATAGTTTTATCCGAAGTTTTCCCCAAAAGTCACATCCACCAGTGATTGCACAACGAAATAATCAGTAGTGACACAGAAATCTACTATTTTTAAATGTAATTAAACATGACATAGATGCTTAACTTTCGTCCGACTTTATTTCATCAATTTTTAGTCTAATAGAAGCAGACACCATATTTTAGTGAAGCTTTAAGGCAAAATAAGATCTCCTTACATACTTACATCCATAATTCACTATTTTCGAATGAAGGTCAAAATTATTAAGAAATTCACAATTAACTGCATCCAAATTTTACCAATTTAAGTAAGGCCTATTTAGCCTTCTCCCCTATTTATATAATAAAACCATCATTTTGAAAACAATTTACACCACCAGTTCTCCAAATATCTGGCCAATGTTCAAAATAGACAGGGATGTGTCTTTATAAACCCCTGCGCTTCTCTCAGTTCCAAACACAAAACAATTTATAGGTGGAAAACCAAAAATAGAAGAATTGTGCTCCTTTCAACATGTCCAATTAGTAACCCATGTGTCACACAAACCAACCATTAATACAATTAAGTTAGTGTGTTAGTCAGTATATTAGTACATTATAGGTAAAACAAACAGAATGCAGGTGCAACCCAAAAACATAAAAACATATGGAATGTCTCACAGCAATTAAAAGAGTCTCATGTTCACCTGTAAAGTGTTCATCACACTCCAACATGTGCAAGAAAGAGTTTTGTTAAACATAAGGATAGAACCTTTTCCAAACATATCTCTCCAGATTCGAAACCAAAACCCAACTTGTTCAAGGTTTTAAACACATTCTTTATAACACCTTGCCTGAAAGAAACATAATTATCAGAAATCAAATTAACATATTTCCACACAAAATGCATCTTCATGTACGGAGAATCACCTAATAGAAAAAAGGTATGCATTAGTCAATATGTCCTGATTTATCTATAGGAAAAGTAGGAAAGAAATACAATTAAAGCAGTAAATGATTAGAACCTGTTGTAATTGAAATACATTATGACAAGAGCAACGATTTCCAGAATTATCATGTCAATTTCATATATTATGCAGTTATTTATTGTAAAGAACCTTATATTTACTATTGTCTGTGTTTCTAACCAAAATCCAAATTAAATGACCAAATTAAAAAACTGAAGTCCTCAAAGGGGTGCGGGTTTTAATGTCATTTTATCACCTTCCCAGACTCACTTTATATTCATGTCACATACTGTTTCATTTCATAATTTCATATAGAACCGTCTGCATACAGACTTCACACATTATTAACTTGTAGCACTCCAATGTGCTGTCTCCCTTGTGTCTGGGGCAGAACTGCGTGCACAGACAGCTCAGCCACAGAAACATCCAAACTAAAGTGCAAATCGCAATGAAATAGAGTCAATCAATCAATTATCATTAGTATATCGTAGGAGCCTAATTCCTACCATACCTAAGCATACAAAGAAAGTGTAAAATGTTCATCAAAGCCGGGGTAATTCAAACAAACAGCCCTGAGACTTGCAGCCATCTAAATGGTTCGAAACAATAAAAATATAAAATAAAAATCATCAGAACAAAAATCCATATACCTGGAGACTGACCGCTCAGATGTTCACACCATAAAATACTCATTAACTGAACTTCAGAATAAAAATGCGCGGCCTCAATCCAGGCATACAGTGAAAGTGCACGTACACATTTATAGCGTCGCAGTCCTGCATTGTCCAACATAAGCTGCGAATCGTCTGCCGTCACTCTAACTGCGTCCCACAGACACACAGCTCTGCACAGGGACACCACACACACAGCTTGATACACACGCACACACACATACAAATACACAATTACACACCCACTTATACACACACAAACAGCTACACACGGACACACAAAGTAACACAGAACGGGCGATATGACGCACAAGGACACAAACAGCAAATTCAGTCAAACAAAAGAATTCACACAATCACACAGACAACACAAAACAGTAGCTCAGGTAACAAAGAAGAAAAGAAAAAAAACAGTAGAAAGACAGAAGCCGGCTGAAAATTATGCAATGCAAAAGGAAACTTCTGCAAACTTATTCAACTCTTCTCTTTATTTCTCCAGTTTCTAAGAGTCGGGTCAAGCTCAATTTACCCAATGTACTTCAATCTACCTGTTCCGCCGCACTTTTAGTGGGATAACCGGGAAGGTGACATTCCACATCAAACCCGTCCAAATTAGAATTTTCGAACCAGTCCCAGACTGTTCAGTCAATTTCGACCCTAATGGTAAGTCCCTTTTCGGAATGAGCAACTTTCCTCAGCCGATTCAGACTGAATATCTAAAACACACCAAAATATGAAGCCAAATTAAGTTGTCGTTTACAGGCACAGGAGTCTTCCTGAAGGCCACGAATTCAAGCCTAGCGTTCAACAAAGGTTGCACAGTCCTCTGTTTGAGCCCGCCGGTGCTCCCTGTCGCGTGTGTTCAACAATTAACCATTAAACCATATATGCTCTTTTCGGGTGAAGTTTTCCCAGGCATTGCATAGATATTCCGAACGTCCGCGACGCCACCACCAATATGGCGCTGCCCACAAATCGAAAGTAAGAAATGAATATATCTTACCAACTCGCAGTTACAAACTGCAACGAATCCTCAAATTCTCCACAGAGGGCCCCAGACTGCAGAACCGGAGAGCCCCCAATTGTTGAAAAGGAGTAATTTCTCTAAATTAGAAAATACAATTCTGTTCTTTTCCTTTCCGGGTCCTGGATTCAAGCTACCGTCTTGGAGCCCACGTGAGGAGACAAAGGCGTACGCAGCGTGTTGGCGTCACAGAAGTGCAGAATTTAATCCAATCAGAAACAAAGTATCAGACATAACAGAGCATGACAGAAAAACAAACAGACTTACATTTCGTTACCTGAAATACTAGGAGACAAACATACCAAGACGTCTTGGAGAAAAGAGCCAGAGCAAAAGCAATAAAGATCGGCTATTTTCTGAATTATTTCCTCCTCTCCTCAAATTATATTCTTGTGGGAGGTTCTTGCTTCAAACAAGGCGTCCCTTGCCTCGACCAATTAGAAGTTGTCTCCGACTGCCTTCGAAAACGGCACCTCGCTTCAATTCTGTTTTAGTGATCAAAGAAACGTTTCTTTAATGAGGTTACACAGATCCTTCAAGTCCTGCTAAGTTTTATGACTTTTGGATGTCTCAAGAAACATATTTGGAATTCCCTGTTCATTCACCCAAACAGATAAAGGCACATTTGTAAGCTTTTAAACAAATACTTTTCGGGTAAACTGCAGGTCAATGTGCCTGAATAAGTTATAACTTTTAAGATATATTCAGGTTTATTTCACTAAATGCTGTTATCTCCTGAATCCTGCAGAGTTTTCTCCAGGATCTGGCTCCTTTTCTCCCAAAACAAACCCTTATTCCTATATTTGATTCAATAAGAGTTATCTCTGAACTTAATATGCTTTTGCTCTGTTATTCCTCCCAAAGCCTCCCTGATATTAAACTCATACAAAACTACAAGAAGTAATTAGATACAGTTCCTGTTTCCTAATACTAAACAAAACATTTTCAATTGCATTCATCATTGACTGGTTTTAATTCTACAACTAACTAATACAATATTCAAATAAAATATTCAGTGAAAGCATGCAATATTAAAATATTTTATATGATAACAGTCTGAAAGTTTAAAAGTTCACAGCTTCAAAGTTCAGAAGTCTATAGGTCAATAGTTTACCATGCCAATGTTCACTGAAGGCTCTTTATTTCCTGAGACCTGAGTATCTCCTGTCCTCCCAAGATGTCTGAAAAGATAGGAGCCTATAGCTCCACAGATATATTGTTTAACAACGTCTTAAAAGGTTTTCTCCATCCATCACTTGTTCTTTGATATTTTGAACCCAGCCATGGCTCTTCCTGCCAATTGAACTCACCCACACAAACTTCTTCAAAATTTAAGTAAAAGATTCAGCTAACTAAACACAAAAAGATGGTTATATTTTCTAAATGCTAGAAACGATTATATTTCCTCAACAGTAGCTTGGCGAATACAGATCACTTTGGTGTGGATCATAGCACGAAATTAATACTTGAATTTTTGTTTCACTGAGTTAACGCGGCTATGGAAAACATGTAAAAGATTAGTCTGTTTGGCTCCCAGCGTTATTTGCATGCGCGAAATTTCCTTGGGTCCAATAACATGGATGGTGTCTAAGGTAAAAGTCAGAGCCTCACCAGCAATGAACCTCACCGCACATCACTGATAGCCATATTTATAAATGTTTATATAAATATAAATATATATCTATATCTATCTATAGATATGTAGATTGCACACTGGACAGATAATCAAAACACTTCACGTTTATAGAGCACCTTTGTAAGCTTGTCCCTGTTAGCTACATCAGACATATGAGGCATTATGGTGAATGCAAACAATTTATTAACTTACCTTCAAAGTTATTGTGAAGTTCTGACACATCCAGCTTAATCCTTTGTTGTTGTTAGAGCATTTCAGGACGTCTGAATAATTATAAATATCATTAATAGTCCTGCAGTGACTGAGGAGCCACTGTTAACGTACTGTTGTCACCGGAACCATTTTATGTGGCAAGAAAATGCGGATGTGCTAAAACGGAAGTCCGTGGCAAATAGGTCATTCGAACACACATCTGTGCAGCTCGTACAGCAACAACAGGTCTCTAGCTGTCACAAGGGAGTAAACCCAGTGAGAAGCTGTTGACCTGGCTGACCCATCGCGTGGCAACAGTGTGAAGACGATGTGAAATTAGACATCAGATCTTGTTACCACTTTCTGGTTCTGTTCTAGAGGTGTCCCTCTGTCATCCAGAAGTGGTAGAAGTCTTTGGAAACAGAGAGTTTCTCAGGAATGAGCACGGCAACTTGGAGAGAAAAGATACAAAGTACAATTTAAATAGTGATTTTTTGAAATTAGACATCAGATCTTGTTGAAACTTTCTGGTTCTGTTCTAGAGGTGTCCCTCTGTCAATCTGAAGAGGTAGCCGTCTTTGGAAACAAAAAGTGTCATCAGATCTAGTGGCCACTTTCTGGTTCTGTTCTGGAGGGTTCCCTCTTTCATCCAGAAGTGGTAGCAGTCTCTGGAAACAGAGAGTTTCTCAGCAATAAGCACAGCAACTTAGAGAGAAAAGATACAAAGTACTATTTGAATAGTGTTTTATGTTGAAATTTCACATCAGATCTTGTTGCCACTTGCTGGTTCTGTCCTAGAGGTGTCCCTCTGTCACCCAGAAGTGGTAACAATCACTGGAAACAGAGAGTTTCTCAGCAATGAGCACAGCAACTCAGAGAGAAAAGATACTATTGAAGAATTAAAGGATGGCTTTTGAATATATACTTAAAAGGAAATAACACACCGAGACATAGTTTCGTTACTCAGGCCCAAGACGAGCTGGAGATTTATTGCACTCCACAGAATTACAGTTTCTTACTCAAAAAATGCTCAAATCTTCCAACAAAAAAATCTTTTCCCGTTGTTAGGTACCAGGCTGGTGGGTCTGCTGGGTTCTGTTTTCAGATCATCCATCAGAGGGCGCCTGCTGACAGCAGGGTCCTGGAGGGCGTGCCAACAGGTCCTAACCAGACGCACCTGAAGGGAATTGTCATCTTCTGGTGGAGTATATGAGCAGCTGGCTGCCAGCACATCTTCGCCAGAGTGTTTGCCTGAATTGGACGTTTGTCAGAGCCTCCAGAAAGTTCCGAGTCTCCCCCCCTCTTTGGAAGGAAACCTCTCGAGGCATCTTGGCAGCCAGCACCACTGCTCCTCCTAGCCTACTTGGAATACCTGTCCGCCCGCCGGCACTTCGCCTCTCCGCCCAGCATCACCTTCAAACAGACCCACCGCCTGGCCTTTTCCCCTCCTCAGTTCTAATCCCGACCTACTCGGTGAGCGGTTGCTCCCGGACCCCCCCTGTGAGGAAGACCTGCCCCGATTTATCAGTTGGACTGCGTTTTTGTTTGAGTTATAATAAACCCATTGTACTTAACACCAGTCTCTCTCTGTGAGTGTTTCTGCATGTGGGCAAAGAATATTAAACCCGACATGACAGAACACTCTGGCCAAACGGATGTTCCAGCAGAAACAATCCGGAGAGCTCTACATCACCAACAAACGCTAATTCAAAACCATGAGGCTGCACGTCAAGAGCTGGGTAATCGGCAGACAGAGACAAATAACCACTTGGCTGAGCTAACCAGTTTTCTCCGCAGTCGCTTTCCCCAGACATCCACTTCAGAGTCCGCTCCAGAATCCGCACAGGAACCCTCGCAGTCTCCAGATCTAGCGTCCGGGGTCCAGGTCCAGGTCCAGTCCACGTCTTCCGACTGTCAGCTGCCAAACCCATCCAGGTTTGATGAAGATCCTCGAAAATGCAGAGGGTTTTTGATGCAATGTAATATTCAATTCAACCATTCGCCCCATAGATTCGTCCTAGATTCAGCCAAGATATCTTATATTATTGCACATCTATCGGACCGCGCTCTAGACTGGGCTGAAGCCACTTTTAAGCAGGCTTTCAATCAAGAGACCGATAAATCCCTGAGTTCCCGAGCTCTGTTGAAAATGAAACAAGGGCAGAGATCTGTAGTAGATTTTTCTATTGATTTCCGCATCCAAGCCGCGGCCTCGGGTTGGAACACCCCAGCGCTAAAAAGCGCATACTTGGATGCTTTAAATGATTCCCTAAAGGACGAGCTGGCTACTTTAGACGAGCCCGGTTCTCTCGAGGATTTAATAAAACTGTCCATAAGAATAGATAACCATATTCGTGCTCGGGCTAAGGAAAGAAGCAGTCGAAGTGCAGTACCCAGATCGCTTCCTGTTCCCCGCTACTCAGTCCCAGCAGAAAGAGAGCAAGGTCCATCAGATCCAGAACCTATGCAGATTGGCCAAGCTAGATTGACTCCTGAGGAGAGACAGCGGAGAATGCGGGCCAAGCTCTGTCTCTATTGCGGAGAAGGAACAGTATGGGGCAGTCGTGGCCGACTGCCCCATACTGTTAAAAGCCAGGGTCCGCCAGTAAGTACGAGGGAACTGGCGGACCATCAAAGTAGATCAGACTCGCCTCGTTTATTGTTGCCCGCAACCATTCAGTTTCAAGACCGCACTATGACTCTGTCGGCACTGTTAGATTCCGGCTGTGAACGGAATTTACTGGATATTAATTTTGTTAAACAAATGGCAATAGAAACGGTTCCCCTACACACTCCTCTTCATGTTTCCGCCCTCGACAGGAAAGCTCTGCCTCAGATAACACATCAGACAAAACCCCTACAGTTAACAGTTTCTGGCAATCATTCTGAATCCATTTCTTTTTATGTTTTTCCAGCGGCCAGCTCACCTTTAGTTTTAGGGTTCGAATGGTTACAACAACATAATCCAAATATAAATTGGTCCGACAGACACATCGATTCCTGGTCAGTTTTGTGCCATTCAACTTGCCTCCGTTCAGCCGTTCCTCCAGGTCCTTCCCCGGTGAATGGTAATGTTGAAAAAAGGATTATTAAGTAAAACTGTAAAAAACTGCAATTTCGGTTTTTTCCTTTCTTCCTGTCCCGGATCCTTGGCCGCAGTCTGAGAACCCTCGCGAGAACACAAGAGGCGTACGCAGCATGTTGGCGTCACAGAAGTTCAGAATTTAATCCAATCAGTAGAAAGTATAACATAAGACAGAAATTTAAAGAAACACAGTCACACATTAGTCACATAAAAGAATGAGACAGATAGAGGAAAAACGAAGACATCGAAGACGTCTTCGGAGAAATAGTCAGCCCATGGTGCTAAAAATTGGCCATTTCTGCCTCATTTTCTTTGTGCAAGAGGTTTTATACTAGCAGGTGTGTTCTATTCAAATAGGGGGCAACACCTCTCGACCAATTAGAAGCCGTCTTCGAGCACCAGTGAAACCGGCACCTCCCCTCAACTCTGCTCGAAGATCAAAGAAACGTATTTGGAATTCCCTGCCTCAACTCAAACAAATAAAGGCACATTTTATGAGCTTTTAAACAAATACTTTTTTCGGGTAAACTGCAGGTCAATAGTTCACCACGCCAGATGTCCACTGGAGATTCCTTATTTCCTGAGACCAAATGTGGCCCTGTTTTTTAAATGATCTTCACACAGATAAGATTGTTTGCCTCCTGTAGTTTTATAACCAGGTTGTGTAAATGCATTTATCTGTGACCTTACAACCCCAGGGCCTGCATCTGAGCTTGCTGACACAAAATTCCTAGTTTTAATTAAAAGATAAACCAACTCAAACACTACAAAAATGGTTATATGATTGAATTCAACAAAACACTAAACAATGATTATGTTTCCTCAACAGTAACGAGGCGGATCCTCCTGATCTTTCCAGAGTTCCGGCTGATTATCACGATCTGGTGCAGGTCTTCAGCAAGTCCAAAGCCGTGTCCCTACCGCCTCACAGACCGAATGACTGTGCAATTGATCTCCTGCCTGGAGCTCCGTTGCCCAATAGTCGACTTTATAGTATTTATAGACCTGAGCGGGAAACAATGGAGAAGTACATAAAGGAATCCTCAGCAGCGGGAATTATCTGACCTTCATCTTCACCTCTGGGTGCTGGGTTTTTCTTTGTCAGTAAAAAGGATGGTTCTCTGAGACCCTGTATAGACTACAGGGGAGTAAACCAGATAACTATTAAAAATAAATATCCCCTACCTTTACTTTCCTCTGTTTTTGAACCCCTCCACGGAGCTACCATCTTCACCAAGTTGGACCTAAGGAACGCTTATCATTTGCTCCGAATTAGAAAAGGTGATGAATGGAAGATGGCGTTCAAGACCCCCTTAGGCCACTTTGAGTATTTGGTAATGCCTTTTGGCTTGAGTAACGCCCCAGCCTTTTTTCAGGCCCTAGTGAATGATGTCCTTAGAGATTACTTAAATGTCTTTGTGTTTGTCTACTTAGATGACATCCTGATCTACTCCAAGAACTTACCTGAACACAAAAACCATGTCCGCCAGGTCCTTCAACGCCTCTTGGAGAACAAACTGTTTGTTAAAGCAGAGAAGTGCGAGTTCCACCAACAATCAGTCACATTTCTGGGATATGTCCTCAAGGGCGGAGAGGTAAGGCCAACTGATGAAAAGATCAGAGCAGTCCTGGAATGGCCCACCCCAGAGAACCGTAAGCAACTGTTGAGGAAATACAGTATAATCGTTGCTAGCATTTAGAAAATATAACCCTCTTTTAGTGTTTTGTTAGCTGAATCTTTTACTTAAATTTTGAAGAAGTTTGTGTGGGTGAGTTCAATTGGCAGGAAGAGCCATGGCTGGGTTCAAAATATCAAAGAACAAGTGATGGATGGATAAAACCTTTTAAGACGTTGTTAAACAATATATCTGTGGAGGTATAGGCTCCTATCTTTTCAGACATCTTGGGAGGACAGGAGATACTCATGTCTCAGGAAATAAAGAGCCTTCAGCAAACAATTGGCATGTTAAACTATTGAACTGTAAACTTATGAACTTTAGAGCTGTGAACTTTAAACTGTTTAAACTACTAACATCATTTAGATTACTCTTAGTATTGCATGCTCGGATTAAAAATGTATTATTTACCTGTAGAATTAAGGTAGTTGGAAAATGATTAGGATGATTTAATTTTTATACGAATGGTGTAAGCAGATTAGGAATTGTATCTAATTACTTTTTATAGTTATTGTATGAATTTAATATCAGGGAGGATTTGGGAAAAGAGCAGAGAAAAGCACATTACTTTCTGGAAGAGCTGGAGAAACCAGAGTTTCACAGATATTTGGGAAATGCTTTGAAGTGGTTCTCCTTGTTCAGAAGGCATGAAGCCAGATGGTTGAAGGAAACAAATTAAAAAACTAAAAGGATCTTCAGGTTATAGGAGTTGACCTGATTTAGTGAAATGGACTGACTAGAGTTAAATTTAAAATCTAGTCTGGTGCAATTGACCTGCAGTTTACCCGAAAATTGACTGAAATATTTGTTTAAAAGCGTACATGCGGTTTGTTATTTATCTGTTTGGATTAGGAGAGAGTTCCAGCCACGTCTCCTTAGACATTTGCAAAGTCGTAAAAGTCAGCAGGACTTTAGAGTTCTGGTTAACTTCACAAACAAAAAAAGAGAAAACTTCTCTTCGCAATTCTGTTGATCGCTCGAACAGAATTGAAGGGAGGTGCCGTTTTCGAAGGTGGTCGGAGACAGCTTCTAATTGGTCGAGACAAGGGACGCCTTGTTTGAATATGCTAAAAACAAGAACACTCCCACAGGAATATAATCTGATGCACGGGAGGAATAATTCAGAAAATAGCCAATCTTTGTTGCTTTTGCTCTGGCTCTTTTCCCAAAGACGTCTTTGTTTGTCTGTCTTCTGACTCAGGTAACGAAATTTAAGTCTTTGTGTTTTTCTGCCATGTTCTGTCATGTCTGATACTTTGTTTCTGATTGGATTAAATTCTGCACTTCTGTGACGCCAACACGCTGCGTACGCCTCTGTCTCCTCACGTGGTCTCCAAGACTGGGGAAGAATCCTGGGACAAGGGAGAATTATCAGAGCAGAGTTGTTTTTTCCTAAATTTAGTAATTTATAATATTTTCTTCCTTAATACAACTACAAAGGTTTCTCAGCTTTGCCAATTTCTACCGGCGGTTTATTCGAAACTACAGCCAAACCGCTCAACCGCTAACTGCCCGACCTCCATCAAGGCTCCATTTAGCTGGACCCCAGAAGCAGAGGCAGCCTTCATACAGTTAAAGACCCTGTTCGCAAATGCCCCCATTCTCATACAACCAGATCCCACCAAGCAGTTCATCCTTGAGGTAGATGCCTCTGAGATGGGGGTGGGAGCGGTTTTATCACAGTTCACTGAGACCGATCACAAGATCCATCCTTGTGCCTTTTTCTCCCGTAGACTTTCTCCTGCTGAGAGAAACGATGATGTGGGGGCTAGGGAGTTACTAGCCATTAAACTGGCATTGGAAGAATGGAGACACTGGTTGGAGGGCGCTGAATATCCCATCTTGGTTTGGACTGATCATAAGAATTTATCCTACCTCAAGTCAGCTAAGAGACTTAATCCTCGTCAGTCCCGATGGTCGCTGTTCTTCTCTCGTTTTAACCTGTGTATTTCCTATCGTCCAGGACCCAGAAATATCAAGCCCGATGCACTCTCTAGGTTGTACTCGCCAGCCGATTCAGAGAAACAGCCAGCTCCCATTATGCCGTCTACCTGCTCTGTTGCCATGGTCACCTGGGAGATCGAGGATTTAGTGACGCAAGCCCAGCAAATGGAACCTGACCCAGACACTGGCCCAGACAACAGGGTATACGTTCCCACATCTATTCGAGCACGCTTGATCACCTGGATACACGCTGTTGAGGAAATATAATCATTGTTTAGTGTTTTGTTGAATTCAATCATATAACCATTTGTAGTGCTTTAGTTTAGTGAATCTTTTACTTATATAATTATTTTTTAGTGTTTGAGTTAGCTCTATCTTTTACTTAAAATTAGGAGTTTTGTGTCAGTAAGGTCAGATGCAGGGACTGTAGTGCCTGGGGTCAGAATGTCACAGATAATGAGGGATCTACAAAACCTGTTTGGAGGTTGTAAAATAATAAAACCACAGGAGGGAGACAATCTTATCTGTGTGAAAAGCATCTCAAAGCAGGGGGACATTCCGGTCTCAGGAATGGAGGAGTCTCCAGTGAACATCTGGCATGGTAAACTAGTGACCTATAGACTTCTGAACTTTGAAACTGTGAACTTTTAAACTTTCAGACTGTTATCATATAGAATATTTTAATATTGCATGCTTTAACTGAATATTTTATTTTAATATTGTATTAGTAGTAGAATTAAAACCAGTCAATGATGAATGTAATTGAAAATGTTTTGTTCTGTATTAAGAAACAGGAACTGTATCTGATTACTTTTTGTAGTTTGTATGAGTTTAATATCAGGGAGACTGGGAGGAATAACAGAGCAAAAGCATATTAAGTTTAGAGATAACTCTTATTGAATTAAATATAGGATTTAGGGTTTATGTTGGGAGAAATGAAGAAGACCCAGGGTCTCAGAGATTTGTGAAATCCTTTGATGTTCGTGGCTCAGGAAAGAGCCAGATTCTGGAGATCTCCTGACAGTCAGGAGATGACATCAGTTGGTGAACTAAAACTGAATACATCTTAAGATTTATGGCCTACCCGGATGCATTGACCTGCAGTTTACCCGAAAAAAAAGTATTTGTTTAAAAGCGTACATGCGGTTTGTTATTTATCTTTTTGGATTAGGAGAGAGTTCCAGCCACGTCTCCTGAGACATTTGCAAAGTTGTAAAAGTCAGCAGGACTTTAGAGTTCTGGTTAACTTCAATAACATAAAAGAGAAAAACTTCTCTTTGATCGCTCGGACAAAATTGTAGGGAGGAACTAAATTTAAAATCGTCAGGAACGGTCACCGGTTGGTTGGGCTGAGGAACGCCTGTTTTGAATATGCGAAAACCAAGGCACTCCCATCACAGATAAAAACTGATGCACCGGAAAAATGGGTCAGAAAAAATAGCCGATCTCTATTGCTTATGCTCTGGTTATATTTCTCCAAGACGTCTTGTATGTATGTCTTCTAGTATCTCAGGTAACTAAATGTAACTCTGCATGTTTTCCTGTTCTGCTCTGTTCTGTCTGATATCTTGTTTCTGATTGGATTTAATTCTGAACTTCGGTGACGCCAACACGCTGCGTACGCCTTTTGTATTCCTCACGTGTGCTCCAAGACGGCAGCTGGGATCCGGGACCGGGAAAGGAAAAAGAACCGAATTGTATTTTCTAATTTACTTAAATTACTCCTTTTCAACAACGCCTCTAAATTTTCTGGCCATCCAGGTATTAGCAGAACCGTAGCCCTGATCAATCGACGTTTCTGGTGGCCGTCCATTCAAAAAGACGTCAAGGAGTACGTGCTAGCCTGTCCAACCTGCGCTAGAAATAAAGCATCCCATCAGCCCCTGTCAGGTCTCCTGCAACCACCTTCCACACCCACACGCCCCTGGTCCCACATCGCCATCGACTTTGTGACTGGTTTGCCAGTCTCTAAAGGTATGACCACTATATTGACCATAATCGACCGTTTTTCTAAAGCCTGCCACCCGATGCCGCTGAGAAGACTCCCTTCAGCCTTTCAGACAGCACAGTTACTAGTGAAACATGTTTTCAGACTACATGGGATTCCACAGGAGATCCTCTCAGATCGAGGACCACAGTTTTCCTCTCAGGTCTGGAGGCATTTTTGCTCGGCCCTAGGGGGCAAGAGTTCTCTAAACTCAGGTTATCATCCTCAGTCGAACGGCCAGGTTGAACGTATGAATCAAGAGTTGGAGGCCACCCTTAGATGTCTCACGTCATCCAGTCCGACTGATTGGAGCCCCTACTTGCCGTGGGTTGAATATGCGCACAACTCTCACCTCTCTTCTGCGACAGGTCTGTCTCCATTTGAAGCCTCTTTGGGCTACCAGCCTCCACTTTTCCCTGCTGACGAGAAGGAGATTGCAGTCTCCTCCGTTCGACACCATATCCGCCATTGTCAGACCTTCTGGGATAGAACGGTTTCCACCCTCAACCGGACAGCTGAACTGAATTGTCGCTGGGCCGACCGCAAGAGGCGACCTGCCCCCATTTTTGTTCCAGGTCAAAAGGTTTGGCTATCGACTAAAGACATCCTGTTAAAATCTGTCCCTAGAAAACTGTCCCCCCGTTACATTGGTCCCTATGAGATTGAGAAGCTGGTCGGTCCTTCTGCCGTCCGTCTGCGCCTGCCACCCTCTTTTCGTGTCCACCCCACCTTTCATGTTTCCCAAGTCAAACCGGTCCGCTCTAGTCCCTTGTGCCCTCCCGCTGATCCTCCCCCTCCTCGTGTTATTGGCGGCCACCCCGCCTACACAGTCCACCGGATTGTGGATTCACGCCGGCGAGGGCGGGGTTGGCAGTATCTAGTTGACTGGGAGGGTTATGGCCCAGAGGATCGCATGTGGGTGCCTGGCTCTTATTTTGGATCCTTCCCTCATTAGGGACTTCCGCTCCTCCCTACCTTCTACATCTTCTGGACCGCCTGGTGGCGGTCATTGAGGGGGGGGGGGTATTGTTAGGTACCAGGCTGGTGGGTCTGCTGGGTTCTGTTTTCAGATCATCCATCAGGGTCCTGGAGGGCGAGCCAACAGGTCCTAACCAGACGCACCTGAAGGGAATTGTCATCTTCTGGGGGAGTATATAAGCAGCTGGCTGCCAGAACATCTTCGCCAGAGTGTTTGCCTGAATTGGACGTTTGTCAGAGCCTCCAGAAAGTTCCGAGTCTCCTCCCCTCTTTGGAAGGAAACCTCTCGAGGCATCTTGGCAGCCAGCACCACTGCTCCTCCTAGCCTACTTGGAATACCTGTCCGCCCGCCGGCACTTTGCCTCTCCGCCCAGCATCACCTTCAAACAGACCCACCGCCTGGCCTTTTCCCCTCCTCAGTTCTAATCCCGACTTCCTCGGTGAGCGGTTGCTCCCGGACCCCCCCCTGTGAGGAAGACCTGCCCCGATTTATCAGTTGAACTGCGTTTTTGTTTGAGTTATAATAAACCCATTGTACTTAACACCAGTCTCTCTCTGTGAGTGTTTCTGCATGTGGGCAAAGAATATTAAACCCGACATGACACCCGTATTCTTAACTTCAACCGACTATATACCCCTTCGTCTCCACTAGTGTGAGTTGGAAAGTTTCAACCAATGGCGTGATTTTGGCACGTTTTACACTAATTGTGTATTTGCCCGACCTCCCATTCAGGAACCAACATCTGCTCCACCTCAGGATCGATGAACAGACACATTTCATCTCAAATTATTGATCGTATCTTGTCCAACAGACATCCTTTCCATGTCCTATTTTCGTTCCATCTGCGTGCAAAGCATAATGGAAGGAAAAGAGACACACCAGATCTTTCTGCAAAAACAACTCTAAAAATAATATTTTCGGCTCTTACAAAATCCCCCCTATTCCGCTTCCAAGTGGAATCCTAATTAACCTTAGCAGTAGTTTTTATTAATTGCTATACTAAGCTTACATGGCTACCTGTGAACATAGCTCTGTATATATAAACCTTAGAATATATAAGTCAATTAAAAGTGGAATAAAAACGAATAGTGGGGGTAAACATTGTCTTCATGAGTAACTGTAGTTAATATAATAATTCCAATACATCGATTAAACACAATGGACCTTACCACAGCCCGACCTGTTCATTGACTAATGCCCATTTGACGTCACAGCGCAGCGATCAGTGGGCTACGGTCTCACAAACTCAAGCTAATATACATTGTGGAGAACCGGAACGACAGAAAGTTTTTGCGTCAGGACTCGAAAACAATGGTTCTCCACTGTCAGTGGGGAATCAGTACAGGTGATGTCAGGGATCCTGATCGTGTTTGTGGAACTAAAATTCACAGATTTCCAAAATCTGAAATGAAAAGCTTTGCTGGGATTTAACTTTTTCACGACGCATTTGCAGCTCAACTGTCGTAGCATCAATAAGAACAAAGGATTGTCTGCTGGTGTCAGTATTATTACTTTGCTTTCTTTGTGTTTAGTGAATGAAATAAAGTCAATAATAAACACATACATTATGAAAACCTTTTAGCCACGTACAGCATAATGGCAGCACCGATACAACTTCTACACCTTGAAGTCTGTCTGTTAGCCTTACGTTAGCTGAACAGATCAATATGCAATGTGTACCGTATCTGACATACATTAAAGATTTTTATTTTATCTGAAAAGGCTTTTTACTGAACTGTAATTGTGTTAGCCACGCTAATCGTGTTAGCCATGCTAATCTGTTAGCCACCAAGTACCGAGTGCTAACGTGCTTTTCTGCGCTGTCCTATCAGAGCACACCGAGGCACATTGAACATTTGCAAAAAACAAAAATCACTCATTTCAAAATCACCCTCAAAATCATGAATGTCCGACTTACCCAGCCTTGTGTAACCCAGGTTACATTATAGGATTATTAATTGAATAATCCAAATTAAAGTAAATTCAAGTGATTTGTTAAAACTACTAGGTTCGTCTACTGGAGGTGGAGGCAAATTGTAAGAACACAGAGACAGTTAGATGCAGTGCAATCAGTGCAGTGAATTACTATATACAATATATACAGATTCAATTTAAAGTTCATCAGGATTTCTTCAGAACAAGGAAATCAGTAAGTCTCTGTAAATGATGGAAAGAAGAATAATCCAGTTCTTTCTAGGAAGATTCTTGAGTTGAATCTCCATCCAGCTCGGGGAAGGAGATGAGTGCGACTCTTCCTGGATCCGCTACGGTTAGCTCGCCATGTCCGGTTCAGCCAGACAATCCTTGATATGTTCAATCCGTCAACCACTCCTTGAATGGGGGTGAAATCTGAAAGGCACCTGGCCTGTGTATACAGGCCCAAATAATCAATGACATGCACACTTCAACTACATAATCAAGCGCAATCAATTCCTTCCTCACAAAAGCCAATAGGTTGGGAAGCTGCGCTAGCACCCTGGCTCCCGACAGGACACTCACCAGGTCCCTCTTGACCACCGTGAAGCTACGTGTTTGATTAGACACTTTTGCAAGTCAGGATCTGTTACGTCTCTTTTCTGAGGTCCGTTTAGCAGCTATATAAACCGTTCCTGCTAATTTGGGACGCCGGTGTGCAGCTGTGACGGGATTACAAAACCGTGCGAGAACAATGTTGTTCTCGCGTGGCTGTATGAATAAATTAAGGAGCGGAGGAGTCAAATAAATTTTATAAATAACTAAAATGAATCTAACAAAAAAATAAAATAAATAAAAATACAGAAAAATTATCCTTGTTACACTTGCAAGAGTCCACAGCTGTATTTATGCTGAGGGTCTGAGGATCTGCTGTTTTCCTCATCGACTGGTAGCATTTAGCTGCGATGAGCACAATGTTGAAGGCATCGTGGCTAAAACATCTTGATGTCATCCAAAAAAGATGACATGAACTTGTTGGTTCCCCTGTCCATCGTCGTGGCTGATATTTTGGGAAAATCCGGCAGAAATGCTAAACTAATCTACTCAGAAATACTCTGTAGTCAGTCGATACCATGTTAACTAGGCGCGTTAAGGCTTTGCGTTGTGAGACATGTAGTCCAAGGGGTGTTTCTGGGCGGGGCTTGGTAAGGTAAATTAGACATTGCTTCCATGATTGTTCTTCCATTTGTATAAGGTCAAAAACCCTGTTGGCCTTTTGTTGCTTTGTGTTATTTCCAGGGAAAAATTACCTTATGGCCCCACTCGTCATGCGCGGCCGCCAATATTCCCTAATATGGCACAAATGTAACACAATCATGGATCCACAGTGACCAAATCAGATATTGATGGTAATGGCTAATACTCCAAGACTGATACATAATCTTGATGACAATTATGAAAAAGTGTCCATAATGCACATATAATCAGCGATTGTGTGATTAAAATACTAATCATGATGATCAAAATATTGATCGCTTAATGCTTGTGCTAATCCACACACTCTTACACTCACATCGTCATTCATGCTCACATTCTCATTAATACTGTCTCACACATTCATGCTCATTCACACATGTTCCTAGTGTGTTAACTATGTGTGGGCCACCCATGTTCTATTGTATATAAATTGTATATAAGTCGTGTAACAAATGTGTGCAATGGTGCATGCAAACAGTATCTTCTCCATGAGTCTGTTTTATTCCAACCCAGTTCTTTTTCATTTCCCTTGAACTCTTTGAATCTTTAACATCCTGTAAACTTTTAGTTCAGACATCTTTAGTCCTTGAGTTCAGCAGTCCTTTGAAACGATCATGGGTTCATTGGTCCTGGCTGCCTTGTGCTCAGTCCTTCTGATGGTCACCATCCTTGGTCATCCATCTGTATAGAGTCTCCAAAACCTATTTCTTCATCATAGGGATCACACACAACACACAAGCAGAAAAATAACAATTAGTATTATTGCCAGAGTTATTCCTATTTTGGCTGCTAAGGCTCCCCATTCACTTAAAATTTCCTCCAAACTTTTCCATGACCAGGTGTTCTTTCCTGCATTTTCTTTGAATTTCGATTTCAGTTTCCTCAACTTAGTCATTATCATTTTAAATGTACCTTTTGGTGAGGTTTTCATAGGGATGTATGTACAGCATTGTTACGACTGACAGCGTAAAGTTGTTTATAGATAATAAGACTGCAGGTGCCCATCCCTGATTGGTCTCAAGAAGACAATGGAGATGTCCTATTGGCTAGTTTCCGGAGGTGACGGACATAAAAGCTGCTGACGCGGACTTCTCGGGATCCATCCTCTACCCATCTCCACCTCATCACCCCGTTCCTTTGTTCACTTGTGTTAGAGCTCTGGAGTGTAGCAGTGAGCTGCCGTTTATGTTTCCTTAGGTTTCTCATGTTTTTCTTATGTTAGGAAGGTAAGTCTTTGTCTTTTGGTTTAATTACTTTCAATTAGGTAAGCTTCCGTTACTATTTAGGTAGTTTCCTTTTGTTTGTTATTTTCGGCGATAGCTCACTCCGAAGCTAAAATATTCCAGTTGCAATCTCTTTTTCAAAATACATCTTTTAAAACAAAATAAATCATAATCAACTATTCAACCTTGTGTGTTTCGGCTGTTGAGATTGGAAGAGGATGGATCTTAGACCCCCCTAGACTGATCATAACAGCATTCATTAGCAAACATATGGCAAACTCCTCCCTTTTTTGCTAAGATCCAATCCAATGCTTGTCTGTTTTGTTTTGCGATTCTACTTGTTTCATGGAGTTGGTCTCCTAGGACCATAAATCCTTCAACTGTAAAGTTGATCATTCTCTGTTGGTTGTCGTAAACATAGTTAATCCATTCAAAATTTTTGTTAGTTGTGATCCAAGGTGAGAAAGATTCAAAACCTGCGCGAATTTCATGTTGCGCTTTGAATTCATCTGGAATTCCTCTTGGTTGACCTATAACACATGTGTCAAACTCAAGGCCACAGGGCCACATGTGGCCCGCCACGTCATTTTATGTGGCCCCCCAGTGTTTTATAGGCCCATGATTGACTTAAAATATGTTTTGAACACGAATTGACTACAAACTACATCTTCCAAAATGCATTGCGATTGTTACCGGCCAACATTATGGCTTCTCACCACTAGAGAGCGGCAGAGTCACCTCAAGCTGCTTATTGATTTTACCAGCGAATAAAACCAAGACACCGACAAGCTAACATCAAAATGTCCAAGAAAAGAAAAGTCAATTTACAAGTAAGACTGTGAATGAAGATGTGTGAGTTGGTGTCAGGGCGGCAGGTCGCGCTAGACCTTTTTTGCTATCCGTCATCTTGACCGACAACATAAAAAAAAAATCGGTCATGTACTATTTTTATCTATGAAATTACAATCATCGGCTATTTAGCCGCATTTTATGCAGTTTAGCTAATATTTGCCGTGAATCCAGATCCCATCACAAATTAAGCAGATAAATGTATCTACATTTTTCTCCGTAGTGACAAAAACCACTGACTGTGGCCTCAATAACTTAATAAATTAAATTAAGCGACTTCACTTAAATTAACATCACTTCCCCCGCTGGGATCTAAACCACTTCCTCCTGGTTCCTATCTGCAGAAAAATCTGCGCTGATCAAACAGATCAACTGAAATCTGTGAGTGTTTTACCCTTTGCGGTCTGGTGTGGCTTTTACCAGGTTTATTTTTTTTTGTTTTTTTTCGCTTTTCCGAAACGGACAGATGTTAATCTGCAGCTCCTCCAGAGGCAGCTGTCCTGGGTAACGTGGACCCAGAGGCTCCATTTGTTAAACCCGCTGGATCAGTTACTTCCACTGGTTTTTAATGTTTTGCAGCGCCGTAGCCGCGTCCGCAGTGGCTGAGCAGCGAACTGCGCATGTCACAGTTTAATTAACTTTTGTGTCGTCATTTATTTCGTCAAGATAAACTGCCGGCTCCTCAAATGGATTAGCACTTCAGTTTTCTCTGGTCTGTAATGGAGACTTGAATTTAATGCGCCATTGAATGAATGCGTAATCTGGAGGACTGAACCTGGGCTCTCCTGATTTGTACCGTCAATGTGGCCCGTTGACGGTGGCCAATATGCTCAAGTGGCCCTCGGTGAAATTGAGTTTGACACCCCTGACCTATAAGATCCAAATATACTCCTTCATTCAACCCATAATCCCCCAGGCTTCTACGAAGCCTTGTTTTATTATGGTGAGTTCCTGTTCCTACTGTTAAGAAAATATATTTAAAATAAGCTAGTTTTAAAATGTAACATGACTTGATGGAAATAGCCTAATTATAGTTTTAAAATTATAACTTATTTTGGCCTTTTGACCTTTATGTTACCTGTAGTTAAGGCAGACTAAGATTTAAGACCAATATCTAAGTCCTTTCCTTTTGTCTGTTTGGGAGACAATCATTAGGATTTTCAGCTTTCACACTTATGTGTGAAAGCCATAAAATCAGCAGGAGATCAGGAGAAAGTCTCCTTGGACAACAGGGACAGAATGGCTTTGGAGGAAGGGTCAGAGACAGGTCCTGGTTGGATGGGCAAAGTTCCACCCTATTTGAATAAATTAAAGAAAAGAGGATAAAACTTTACACACAGAGTAACAAATCAGATTTTGCTCTTTGCAACCTCTCCAAGAACGTTCTTGCTGTCTGTTTGTTATTTCTGTCTTTTATCTCTACCTCTTCTCAGGTAAATATGTGTTGTTTGTGCTCTGAGGTTTTCTGATGTTTTGTGATGTGCTTTTCTGGTGATAGTTTGCATCTGTCTTGAATAAATGCTGATTATTGTGATGCTGTTGTCTCTGCGTGGTCTCAGTCCTTGCGCACAGCATTTTCTGAACCCGTGCATAGAGAGGATATAACGAGTAATTAATAAAATATAACATTTGGGGGCTTCGTCCGGTTCTGAGTGGTGCTGTGCGATTGGACCTGAGACCGCAGTGAACGACTTTGTCCTCCGTGTTGAACCACGATACAGGTGCGTCTGAGTTTGATTTCTCTTTGACGCGCTGGTTTGTGGTTTCGACCGGATCTTTGGTTTGATTGCAGAGAAACGATTGTGTAATTTTTCTTTTTATTGGATCTTAGCATATAGGGCTTTTATTTTGTACCACTGTGATTGTTGGCTTAGCCCCGGTTGTTGACGCGCTCCTTCTGGATCAGGCTGAGCCTGCCGCTCTCATAGATTGGTGCTTAGTGTAGGACCAGGCTTGTATCAGCCTGGGAGTCTGATCCTCTCTAAAGGGACATGTTCTTGGCTGAGTGTTGTTCGGATCTGGCACAAGTTGTACTGCTTCGTTCTAAGCGTACGTTAAATTGAAGGTTCAGTCCACCTCGAGTCTGCACTCGACTCGCAAAGGACTGGAACTAAATTCGGTGTGAAATCCACCTGTGACGAGTAGCGTTACGAAAGGACATGGAGTGAGGCCCACATATTTTAATTTTTTTCTGACACCGGTGTCCGTAGGGCTTTCTTTCGTTTGAATGCATTTTCTGTTTGTGTCATTGTGCGTCTTATCGGCCGTTCTGTGTTACTTTGTGTGTGTCCGTGTGTCCTACGCTGTTTGTGTGCGTATTTGGGTGCGTGTGTGTGTGAGAGGTGTGTGTACTGCGTGTAAAACCGCTGTTTGTGTGTACATTTCTTGTTGGTGCCTGTACTGTGTTGTTGCTATTATGGCTTCTGCGCTGTCCAGTGATGTTGTGGTCCATGCAAATAGTGTCGGTTCGTGGAAATCACTCGGGGATCAGATAGTTGTTTTAATTAATATTTATGAGCAACAGCTTGGTCTGGACTCCCTTGGTCTGCCGGCGAAAAATTTGCAGGGCATGTTGGAAACTGCGGTCCGCCGACAGTGTGACATTCTTACTTCGGAGAAGCCTTTGAGTTTAATTTTGAATGCCTGCCTGAAACAAGCTGTGGCCAGCAGGGATGCAGCTCAGCTAGAGTGGCGCAGGGCTGATCTGGTCATCAGGCCGTCTGTGATTAAAAAGTTGAAAAGAGCGGAACGGGACAGCCGTATTTGGGCTAAACTTTTGGTCAGTTGGCAGGGCACAGTACATCTCCATAAGCAGAGCTCAGTTTCAGGGTCTTCAGTCTTGTATAGCGACCTTTATGTGGACCAGCTGGAGGTCTGTACTCGGCAGACTGCACAGATAATTATTTCACCTCCGTGTCATCCAGCTGATCAATCTTGTCCAGACTTGTTTTCTATATCTGACAGTAATGTTGTGAAACCGGCTCCTTTGTTTATTAAACAATTTTTTTGGGATCACCGAGTTAATCCTAGACTTTATTTGGACAAGGCCATTGCAATCTGGATTAAGCACACGGGATTGCATCCAGCTAATCATTTAGGCCAATATGCACATTTTCGCCAGGCCGTGCTGGCTGGTGTCCCTACTTCTGTAGCTGGACGGATGAGTGCAGATCGGGATTTGATAGGTTGTAATTATGCTAAATGGGAGACACATTTGCTATATCATTTACAGATGTCTCAGGATGTTAAACGGGGTCGACGAGGTCAAATGCGCAGGAACATGTGCTTTTATTGTGGCGAAGAGGGTCACTGGGTTCGTCAGTGCCCTCACAATATATAGACTCCTACACAAGTCGGTGCAGGGCCGGATCAGATGCCGCAGCAGCGGCCAAATGCTGCTCTGCTTCCCCAGCATCCTGGACGATACTCTCAGTCTGGAAAATATGGACACACCCCAGAGAGGAACTTGCATCAGGGGGCGAGTACCTGTTCTAATAACTGTATTTCTTTCCTACTTTTCCGACAGATGAATCAGGACATATTGACTAATGCATACCTTTTTCTATTAGGTGATTCTCTGCACACGAAGATGCATTTTGTGTGGAAATATGTTAATTTGATTTCTGATAATTATGTTTTTTTTTTCAGGCATGGTGTTATAAAATTGTGTTGAAAACTTTGAACAGGATGGATTTTGGTTTCTAATCTGGAGAAATATGTTTGGAAGATGGAATCGGTACAAATTGGGGAGTTCTAATTTTATGTTGAACAAATGTTTTTATTTCATGTGTGACAAACAAATTACAGGTGACCATGAGACTCTTTTAATTGCTATGAGACATTCCATATGTTTTTATGTTTTTGGGTTGTACCTGCATTCTGTTTGTTTTATTTATAATGTACTAACTACTGACTAACATACTAACTTAATTGTATTAATGGTTGGTTTGTGTGACACATGGGTTGCTAATTTGGACATGTTGAAAGGAGCACAATTCTTTTATTTTTGGTTTTCCACCTATAAATTGTTTTTTGAAAATTATGTTTTTATTATATAAATAGGGGAGAAGGCTAAAATAGGCCTTACTTAAATTGGTAAGATTTGGAGGCAGTTGATTGTGAATCTCTTAATCAAAACTTTTGACCTTCATTCAAAAATAGTGAATTATGGATTTAATTATGTAAGGAGATTTTATCTTGCCTTTATGATTCACTGAAATATGATGTCTGCTTTTCTGTAGACTAAAATTGATGTAATAAAGCCGGATGACAGTTAAGCATCTATGTCATGTTCACCTACATTTAGAATAGAGTACATTTCTATGTCGCTGCTGATTTCTTTGGCACAAGCGAAGTGAATGCTTTCGAGGGGCTATTTTGCATAGATCAAAACAAAGAAAAACAGTAAGTGAGCTTATTATATTACTTCTATCACATTTGGTTGTGAAACGTCTTGCTTTAATTCTATTTTTTCTTTTCTTTACAGAAATTGGGGTGTGAAGCGAGAGGAATGGCAGGGAGCTCTGTGGAACCCTAATAAGACACAGACGATTGATAGTTCATTTGACATTTTGCAGTAAGGAACGTTGGTATTGCCTTTTGTTTGATTTTTGTTAACTTGGTTTGTTTTACACTGGCAGTTCTGCTCTTGGAGGTTGAAGTGCTGTTGGGGGTAGGTTCCTGAGGCTGGAACCATGCTGGGAGGTGTGAGATGATGGTGTCGCTTGGCATCTGGCTTCAGGTGTCTGCTGTTGCTCTAAGCCGATGCCTTGGTTCTCCACACCACTGAAAAGACAAACTGTGCCTTTGAAATGGACTGTTCAGTGGAAGTGACGACATCTTCAAAGACTGAGGTCGGTGGAGTTTACTGCTATTTCCTGTTACTTGGGTCACGCTGATGCATTACAGGACCCAGGGATGGATGTACACTCTGACTGTTATCTCAAGCGTGCTGGCAGGAGGTCACACTTCATGGATCAAAAGACATTCTGATGGGGAATGGATAAGGAGGAGAGGGGATCCTCCGTGGTTCTGTGACTTTTGCTGTGTCTCCTCCCCCAGGACCACTGCTGTCATCGGGAGCTGACCTCAGTTCAAAAAAGGGACATGCATACCCTGTACCGTTTCTGAGTCACATGGACTCTGCACAGTTCACGCTATAGCTCGGTGGATGTCCTGCATGTCTAGTTGCTTGGTGGTACTGGATTCTCCACCTGTCGCATGTGACTTTAGTCCTCTGACTCCTCTTTCAGCGTGTTTTGGCCTCTGAGATGCAAACCACTGCCAGTTGTCAGTTTGAGTTGGTGAAATTTCACTATTTTTCCAAATTTATCTTGTATTAAGTGAGATGTTTATTTTTTATTTTTATTTTTTATTTTAGCTGACTTAATTTGCCACAGAGAATACTATGTTTACTGGGTTTATTGCCCCACATTCTTCTCGCTTGACATTCTGACCTTTTGGCTATGGTAGGGGTGTGACAACAAACAGGACGTCTCAAAAGATTTATGATAGCAAGACTGGTGTTTGTGACTCTCTGCATTTTTCGAACAAGCATTTTTTGCCTCAGTTATTCACTTCGTTTGTCTCAACTTATTTTTAATTTTAGACTGACGAGCGTGGTGCAGGGGATAATTAGGATTACCTATTTTTAGCCATAACTGACTTACATTGGTGCCACGTTTTACCTACGGTGGTATATGATCTAAATGTTATTTGGTTATTCCTCAGTTGCAGTATTTTAGTGAAATCGGGAGTTCGACTGCATTTGACATTTGCATTTAAACATACTGAGGTGGACTGAGTACACAATGAGCTAACAGCACCACGTTCCTTCTTACTTTCTAAATTTTGACTCAAATATGAATTTGTTGATGGCAGTGTGCAGATTGTAACGGAATCTGGGACACCATATTACATTTGCATCCACCTGGAACTTGGGAACATGGGACATGGGTTAGCAGTGACGGATTTCTCTATTTAATTTCTATGGCATTTTTTGTGGTATTCTATGACAGAACATTTGTTCTGTTATAGAATAAAGAGGGAATAAGAAATAATTAACATGCATGATTGGAATACACTAAACTTAATATTACCTGTCAAATAGTTTATACAAAACAGTGTTTCCTAAAAGAGGGAAAGGGATCGTTACATAATTACATATCACTCCATATGATTCAAAATAAGTGGTTTAAATAAGTCATCCAGGAAGGTCTAAAAATAAATGTTTACAGAATATAGTTGTATCAAGCTTCTCCCCAGTAAATTGAAAATATATTGATAAAAGGATAAGAAATAAAAAGGATAATTCATTATTAAATAAGATAAATAAGTATTTAAAAGAAAAATGAATCAAATATTAAAAGGGTTGAAAATTGGAGATTTAGAATGTTGATTAATTGGGATAAATCATTTTTATATTTAATGACACGGTTAACATATTCTTGCAAAACAAGCGGATCATCCTTTGAGGATTTAAAATGAAAAATTAGGATTAAAATTAAAGTGGTCTAAATTGGATATTTAAAAGGAATAATCATGGAACTGCTTCTAAAAAGAGTTAACTTAAGAAATGAAATTATAATCTGAAATGAAGGCATAAGAATAATAAAATAAAAGTTAAATACAAAATCTCTACATGCCTGATAAATTGAAATAAACTATTTAAATAAAATTTGATAAGAATAATATATGATTTAAAACGACAAAATAATTAGGATCGTTTATTGTTGGTTCCTCTATTACTACGTTTTCATCTATGACTTGCCAAGGAAGTCATTTTACTTCAAGGAGAATTAAGGAACATCGAGACCCAAAATGAAGATATGTTTGAAAATTTGTACAACCAATTGTTCCTAATCAATTTTTTTCTTTCACAGCGACTGTAGATTTATTAATAGATTCGAAGCGTTTTATATGCGGTGTATTGGGTCTAATTTGCTCATTCGTTATACGGATAATTCTGGATAAAATTTAAGAAAAGTTGAAATTGGCTACAAACTGTGCACAGTCTAAATTCAAATTAGATAAAACGCTTTGCTATGGGTCGATATTTTTATGTGTTGTTCATTAACAAATTAACAGGGTTCTCTTCATACGAGTTTGACACGAGAAGGATGTTTCCGACACCTGCGCATGGACTCCAGAAGGGACAGGTGAACCTGCACATTTATTTCATAATGATGTTTTTGAGAAGTCATAGGTTTGGGACCGGAGTTTGCAGAATACCAGACGTCACCGGACCAGTACCAGGAATCATCTGGGTCCAGTTTAAAGTCATCAGAAGGACGGGGGCTGAACTTCACTTCACCAGACCAGGCTGAGAGATGAAGAGGACGTCTGATGCTTTTCATCTGCATGGAAAAGGAGACGCCGGGTTCCATTGGAGTCAGTGCACAGAAGCTGAGGAGCCCCAGTGAGCCTTCAAGACGTACAGGAGGACCTGCAGCTTCAGTCTTCAGACAGAGGAGCTTTGTCACGCAGTTCCCCAGACAAAGGAGGATCGACGGTTCCAGTAAAAGTGCAGCAGGAATTCCTGCTGAGACCACTTCTGCTTCCTGAGTTTTGAGGTCTTCAGAGACCCGAACAGGCATAATAATCCTGTTTCGGTCTCATTTTATTGAGAAAAGAGGAGATTGAAATTTCTCCTTAAACTCACTGTTTAATTGGCATAATAATCCAATTTTCAGTGAGCAACGGACGCTCAGGTGGGAAACTTGAGCTTTAAATACCCGATGAGGGTATACGACGGATCAAGCTTCAAGAGGATCACACATCGACCCCACTTTTGCGTTTTTCATCGTTGATCTTGCGGACTCTTTATGAACTTTCGGTTCTTTATGCGCATATTTTGGTCACATTTTGGATGAAGATCTCATTTTTGCAGACTAGCAAAGAAGACATAATACGGACTCTTAAGATTCTATTATAATTCTGTGTAAAAAAAAAAAAAAATTGTACAACCATCAAGACTAATCAAATCCTTTCTTTCACAGCAATTGGAGGTTTATTAATAGATTCTAAGTCTTTTGTATACAGTGTATTGTGTCTAATTGATCATTTCACAGATAATTTTGGACAAAGATTTGTGTAACATTCTATTTACACCAGGAATATTTGACTTTTCTGAAATCAATTAAATATAACATTAAGATTTGTGGTAAGGTTTCTGTTAAACATTGATAAATATATCCTTTTTCTATTAATGCACGACTGGGTTAGATAATTTTGAACATTTATTTCATAGATTTGAATTCTTTATATGTTTTTGCTATCTGATTTGGTCTGATTTTATCTGCAATGAATATTCTAACATTTTAACAATAAATGTTATGTAGAAAATTCCATTATATAAGGGATGCCTAATTTTTCAGCTATATGATGGTGTTTGTGAATCTGTGCTTCTATTTTTCATGCTATATTTTAAATTTATATTTTAGAATGTAATCTCTTTGAAGAGATTAAAAGAGGGAATTGTTAAGAAAATATATTTAAAATAAGCTAGTTTTAAAATGTAACATGACTTGATGGAAATAGCCTAATTATAGTTTTAAAATTATAACTTATTTTGGCCTTTTGACCTTTATGTTACCTGTAGTTAAGGCAGACTAAGATTTAAGACCAATATCTAAGTCCTTTCCTTTTGTCTGTTTGGGAGACAATCATTAGGATTTTCAGCTTTCACACTTATGTGTGAAAGCCATAAAATCAGCAGGAGATCAGGAGAAAGTCTCCTTGGACAACAGGGACAGAATGGCTTTGGAGGAAGGGTCAGAGACAGGTCCTGGTTGGATGGGCAAAGTTCCACCCTATTTGAATAAATTAAAGAAAAGAGGATAAAACTTTACACACAGAGTAACAAATCAGATTTTGCTCTTTGCAACCTCTCCAAGAACGTTCTTGCTGTCTGTTTGTTATTTCCGTCTTTTATCTCTACCTCTTCTCAGGTAAATATGTGTTGTTTGTGCTCTGAGGTTTTCTGATGTTTTGTGATGTGCTTTTCTGGTGATAGTTTGCATCTGTCTTGAATAAATGCTGATTATTGTGATGCTGTTGTCTCTGCGTGGTCTCAGTCCTTGCGCACAGCATTTTCTGAACCCGTGCATAGAGAGGATATAACGAGTAATTAATAAAATATAACACTACCAAGTCTTTAACTACTTCATACATTAATTTTACTGGTACTTTCATTTGGACAAGAGCGCAAAGGCCTACCCATTTAAAAGGCAATGTGTTGATTAAAATGTCATCTCCACACATCCAATAGCTGTCTGCTATCGGATATGATTGATCACCGAGAAAAAATAGTTTAGGAATAGTCCTAGTTAAATTCACGCAATCTTGTTCTGTATAGTCCGGATTTTGATACCAGACAGGAGTTGTTACAAATATTGGTGTCCTCTTAGCATGTTTGAACTAAGATAAAACCCAAGTAACATTACAATGAACTGTGGTATTACCTACCTGTGGTCCTTCACTTTTTTCATATCCGCCATTTGCAAAACATTCTTATTTAGCGTTGTAATCTACCTCATAATTTACCAGAGGACTAGTCTGTGTAGTGGTAATATTAAATTCCGCACAAACATATTCAAACTTGTAACCTGCCCATTTTTCTAAATAATGGTGTGAATTACGTGAGCCATATAAAAGTCTACAGTTCAGACCACACATTGGTAGTCTAAAGAAGGAAACTACATCAGTTTGTGGAACAAATTTACCTTTCCTGCATATTTGTTATTGTCTTAGTGCACATTCAGTAGAAGTGTATTTTTCTGGAATAACAATTGGTGCTGCTCCAGGAGCAACAGTACAAACCAAGCAGCCATTTTTTGTTAATTCCTTTGCAGTTTACCAAGACCAAGTGTACCAGATGTTCTGTATTGCTCGTTGCCAAAGAGGATCTTCTCTTGACCGTAAAGAGGTCCATTTAATGTCCTTTAATTTATGAGTAGCTCTTGGAGTTACTTTAGTGTCCTGTCTTTCATAGTAGAATGTCTCTAGACCGCCATGGTATTCATGGCAACCTTCTTTTTCAGAACATCCATGTTTATTTGAAAGCAACATATTAGCCAATTGATCTTGTGCCGGTGTAGTTTGAACAAAATCTAAATCGTCACTGCTATTGATTAAGTCATGTGTTCCGATTTCCCTACTAAATCTTGTTGCTACGGTAGTGTGTGGCTGTGTCTTAGGTGTCACAACTTGCTTATTTTTGGTGATTGGAGTTGTGCTTGAATCTCCTGGGTTTTTAAGAGCCATTAATGGTGTTGTCACATCAATAAGGGTTGGTGGTTTAGTGACCAATCTTCCACTTGGTTTGGGTTCTGAAGGTTTTGGGTGGGCAAGGTTGTTAAGATAGACTGAACTTTTGCTGCTGTTGTTATAAGAGACGTAGATGTAACAACTTTTAGTGCTGCTTTTGGAATTTCCTCATCATTATCAATCTCTTCATGAGGTTTCTTGGATGTATGAACTGCACTGGTAACATGTTTGATTGTGCTAACCGTCATAATTGGCTTAACAGTTGTAATTCGTGTAGCTGTTGTAATGAATTCGATAGTTGTTTCTGGTTTGTTAGTGTAGCTAACGAGCGCTAAACAAGTACTTACTGCTGTCTCTACTTCTGGTAACTTCCAAATTACCTTAATCTTTTCCATTACATCATTGGTAATTTTTATTTCAGAAGTTTTATCTATTCGAAAGGCTAAAACATTTGCTTCAATTGTCCAACCACAAGTTGTTTTTGTGACTTTTAAGTTACATTTTGTGTCTTTTTGGTCTGTAATTAAGACCTTATTTGCCAAATTCATGAACCATTTACACATCTCATGACGACCACTTTTAAATATTATCCTTGAGAGTATTAGTTCCCTTCCTAGCATGTTGTCACCAACATCATCAGTTGAAATATGTATTTTAACTCTGTCATTGATAATTCCAATACCCTCTTTTCTTGTGTCTAGTACTCGTTTTAAATCACCTTTACTTGTTATTGACGTATTCGTATCAAAGTCTGTCATTATCATGTCATGTTTGAGTTCATTGTCTACACTCCACTGTTGTCCTACTTTTACTTCTATGTCAAATCCGTCGTCTCTAATGTACATAGCAATTAAACATTGATCTGTGATCCGTCACTCTGTCTTTTTACTCACTCTGTCGTTTCATTGATTACCCCCTGTGTGTATTTAAGTCCACCTGTTGTCTCTTGTCGTGTCTGTGATCTCTAGATCTATGTTATCTGCTCCTGCCTGTCGTCTCAGTAGACCTGGTTGGTCCTGAGACGGTGAAGCTCTGGTTTATCCAGTTCTGTACTCTGTTGCTGCTGAGCATTAGCTCTCTGCTTTGCCGAGCTGCCAGGGTTTGGACTTTGTGTTTGAGTTTTTTCATCATTAAATCTACATATCGTCTCTTACTCTGGGTCTACCAGCCTTTCTTCCTCACCACTTACCTCCACATCATAACAACTAATGTTTAATTATCTGTTTCTAGTTCAGCTTCTAACTTGTTGAATGATTTGGAGTCACCAGGAATAAAGACATATTTTATATAGAAACAAGTCAGAAATAAATGCCACATATTAATTTGAAGAATATGATTAAATCTGAACTATTTAACTCCAGACCTCTTACTGCTTCAGCTTGCACCTCCCCAACGTGCCTTCCTCCATATTTGGTCAGCTCGGGGGAAACAGATAGTCGACTTGACACCAGGGAGACTAACACTTGACGAGGATCTGACAAGAGGCAAACACAACAGGTGGGTTTAAATACAGAGGAAGGGTAAACAGGGAATGAGACACACCTGGGAGGCAATCAACAGGAAAGACAGGACTAAACACAGAACACAACATTATTGATCAGACGCTGATCCTCAGTCAGGATGTTGGGTTTCAGAGTTTATTCATCTCATTTATCAAACAAACTTCCACCAGTTTATTTTATTTATCTTCAGATCTTCCAGCAGGTCGTCTCCTGGTTTTTAGACGTTCAGCCACTAAAACCTCCACCAGGTTCACATCAGCTGGTCCACCTACATCCTTCAGTACAGCAGATATTTACAGCATCGACATCCATTAGTTTAACCAATAAACATGAAACAAACCTTAAATGACCTGGTCTTTTATTGCTCCATCTCACTTTATTATACAAATACAGTTTATTTATTGGAGGAAATGGCATAACATGATATAATTAATCTCTAATCCTCCTTTTTCCTCCTGAACAAACCCCAATAGATTTCATATGTTTGTTTGTTATGGTTAGAAATGCATTTTCTTTCTTAACATCCCCAATAATAATGGACAATAATAATAATACTTCCATATATTTTCTACATCACCAGCTTTCATCATTTTCTTCATCACATCCATGAATCTTCTCCATCGTCTTCCTCTTTTTCTCAGCTGAAGCTCCTCCATGTAACCCTTTGTTAGAGTTTCTCTCTAGTCATTGAGGTCAGAGTTCATGTCAACTGGAGGGTTTAGAAACAGCTGATGAGTTTCTGAAGTTTTCTGCTTGAATTCATGCTGCCACCTGCTGGCCGGGTCCTGGTACTACAAGTCCAATGTTTCTGTTTAATAGTAACATTTTAATAAGGATCTTTTTACTTTGTAGTCGTTGCAAAGAGAAGAGTGAAAAGGAGCTGCAGTGATCAAATCTCCACCTAGGATGTTTGAAGGATTCAGTTGGACTCATGAAGAGTTAAGACATTAGCGCCTCCTGGTGACCCGACTGCTGGCGTTTCTCACTGGATATTATGTGAAATTAAACAGCAGTTTTGTTCCCAGCATTAAAAATGTTAGCCAGTTTCAAAGCCTGAGAAAAAAACAGACATGATGATAAAATATCTAGTAAATAACAGGTTTGGCTGGAGCCACAGGTTCATTCAGCTGCTGCTTCCCTGCTATATCTCTGGGTGATTAGCAGGTTTCACTAGGACTTAATGGTCATTCAGTCATTGGAGGGTTTATTTAGAATAATATATGCAACTTGCCATAATAACTAATGTCAATTTGAGACAAAACTGGGTTATTAAAAGTCTTTGTTGAACAATATAAACATAATTTACAAGAACTGAAGCTGATAGAGAACTGTAGGTCCACCAGAGTGTAAGAATTAATGCTAAACTATTAGATTTCTATGAGTCCCTGTGAGAGAGACGTCCAGAATAAACCAACCAGTCAGTCATGCTGTGTTCATGGACACATGGACACTTTCAAGACAGGTGGAAACTCTGACAGCCCAGTTAACACCAACTGTTTGTTTGTTTGTGGTGAAATCCGGTACAGACCAGTTTCAGTTAAAAAGTCAGAGGAACCATCAGCAGCCGGTCTCTGTGGTTTAGATGAGATGAAGAGGCTGTGATACCTGGAAACAGGCTGCAGGTTGCAGCCCACTGAGCTAACAGGAAAACCACAGGCTGCTAACGCTGAACATTAAGACACAAGAGGCATGAAGCACAAGATCATGTTAGAGAAACAATGCAATAAATAACTTCATTCATTTTTAATGAAGAAACCAGTTAAACAGAAGGTTATGATATCACACACTAATTACAGACTCTGACCTGTTTATAAAATGTTTTCTACGTTGATCTGACCGTTTCTCCTCCAGTGAGACTCAAAGTGGACATTTGATCAGTTCAAGCAGAAACTCAGAGAACCTGAAAGACGTCAAGCTGCTCTGATTGGTCAGATTTAATGTTTTAGTCCCATTACAGAGAAATATATACATATAATGATTAAGGTGAAACCAGTGATGATATAATAACTCAGATCATCCAGTCTGTTCATCCAAAGCAGAGGAAATCATCACCACCGAGTTGTGCAGATTGTCTCCTGTAAGTTTAATAACGAAAGATTAGATACATGAAAGGTTTTAACTGTCAGAGAGCAAAATTATTAATTAATTAATTGGTTAATGAATGAACTAAGTGATTTATTCAAAGTGTTACCTTTATCTTTGTGTCGACATAAAGACACCAGGATCAGAGTGGAGATGAAGTACGGAAAAAACACAAACAGGTGGATGACAACTGGGAGGGCGACATTAGAAGAAGAAGAAGAAGAAGATGGAGAAGGAGAAGGAGTCGAGTTTGTAGCGGCAGCAGCTGATGAGAACAGATTCATAGATGAAGCTGCTGGATGACATGAAGGAGAATTAAACTCAGTCAGGAGGATGAAATCAGTGACACTAAAGCTCCTCAGACTTACTGCTGGGTGGAGAGGAGGAGATGGGTTTGTCTGAAATAAAGAGTTAATATGTGTTACCATGGTGATACCAGTTAAAACCAACATCCAGAGATGCTTCTGACCTTCCACAGAGATCCAGCTGGATGGAGACTCTCCCTGACCGCTGATGTTACACTTATAGTGACCTTCATCAGAGCTGGAGACATGGAGGGTCATGTGACCTGATGGTCCATCACCAATGAAGGATCCATCTTTATAGAAAGCAGCTGGGAGGTTGTGGGCTGGACTCTTTGCTCTGCAGCTCAGAGTGACGTCATGTCCCTCCATCACAGGGAGGACAGGACTCTGCAGGATCACTGATCCACCTCAACACAGAGACAAACTACAGCATCTCATCCATTTACACACAGCAACACTAACTCCACAGTCTGATCTTACCAGAGACAGAGAACTGGATGCTGCTGCTGCTGATGGAGGATGATCCAGACTCACACCAGTAAACACCAGAGTCTAATGGGATCAAGTAGCTGATTTCACAGGTAGAACTGACTGAATTTCCCCATCCATCAGTTCCACATCGATTCCTGGTCTCTCTGGTTGTGTTTCTCCTCACAGTCCCTCCATCCTCACAGGTCAGAGTCACTGATTCTCCTTTAAAGAACTGAGATCTGCTGGGACTCACAGTCAGAGCAGCTGGAGAGACTGAAGAGATTCAATTATTATATCAGTTAATAATAATAATTAACATCATATTCAATAATTATCCAAATTAACAGTTTTCATTAAATTCTCAGACATAACCTTGAATCCCAAGGATGAATATTTAAAATCATTACAATGTAACAGACGTTCACCAACCTTCATCTGTTGAGCAGCTCAGCAAGAAGATCAGAACTAGAGAATAAATAAAATATATATTTATTAAAGAGGTGTTCCGATCGATCGGCCACCAATCACAATCGGGCTGATTTCCTTGATAAAGTGTCTGATCGTTGATCGGCGATCATTGGCTCTTGTTGCCGATCACCTGCATCTCATTTCTCAGCCTGTGCAGCTGGTCTCCTCTTTCATTCAGCAACAAATCCTAAGCGATGTGCAACTATAAGCACTGAGTCAATGGGGACATTTAATAGACATAAAAACAATGACGTAGTTTGGCTACATCGAGGCTCAATGCAGTAAAAAGACATGGAGGATCAGACAGCAGGTAAAGCAGTGCAGCTACAAACACTCACCGGATTAGCATGACGGTCAGAAAGATAAACAAATAACCGTAAAATTATTTAAGTCTTGGAGCTGCGATGTAAGATGCTGGTTCTGCTGTTGAACCGCTGCTCCGCTACAGATAGTAATATTTAATATTTAGTCATATTTAATATTTAGTAATATTTGACACGGAGCCGCTTCTGCTCCACCTGGTAGTGAGTCTCACACCGAACTTCTGCCATGGATTTGACCTTGTAGGGCCACACTTGGCCCTACATGTGGGACCATCGTGGAACCTGTGGACAAACCCATATGGGACTCAAATGGTCTGCCCTCCTTTTCCCCACATGGGGCCCACCTAGGCATGCTGGCAGGCAGCATCTAACTTAAAATAATAAATTTTACATGCGTATTAAAACTTTTGCTGACCTAACATGAGACAGGTCAGCAAAAAAAGGTCAGCTAAAAAAAGTCTGTTAAAGATAGTATTGCCGATTGCAGTACAATTTGCACAATGCCTGCTTTGTTTTCTTCTTGGAAAAAGTTATTAAAAACAAGTTTTTGTCTAAATTAAGTTGAATTCATAGTTCCTTTTTCAACATAATGTAACTGTAGTGCTTGTGATTTAAAAAATAAAAACCTGATTGGCACATCTCTAATTTATTATAAACTAAAGCTGGATACATTGAATACAATGTGCTCTGAAACTGTGTAATTCAGACAATTTTTATTTTATTACCTCTGCTTTTATATTAAGATAAAATCAGAGGTGAATAAATTTTACATTTACTGTACTTATTTATAAAAGTAACATTTATTATGCTGTTCAACTTGTTAAAAAGCGTTGATTGACAATAATCACCTCCTGGAATTTTATTAGACTGATCTATTTCATAAACATTAACATCCAGCCCCACAGTAATTATATGACCAGATCCTATTGAATCCCATCCAGTAAAATGTGTCCAGTGTCTCAGACAGAGAGAAATGCTGATCCAGCAGAAAGAGAGTAAAACTTGTCTACTTACAGATCAGACAGTGAGATGATCCTTCCATTGTTCTGCTCAGTGATCTGACCTGACGATGTTTGGCTGAAACTGAGAACGACTCACTGAGCCACCTACTTCCTGCTGCTGGTCCGTCTGCTGCAGGGAGAGGAGGGGCTGCAGGGCAGTAAGGCTGTTAATCATCCATTTTCTTTACACCCTTGTCCCTTAGTGAGGTCAAGAGAGGTGCTGGTGCCTCTCCAGCTAATGTTCTGGGCAAGATGCAGGGTACAACCTTAATAGGTCACCAGTTTGTCGCAGGGCAACACAGAGACACACAGGACAAGCAACCATGCACACACCACACACAAACACACACACTCACACCTAGAGGCCAATTAACCTAACAGTTATGATTTTGGACTGTGGGAGGAAACCAGAGTACCTAGAGAAAACCCATGCATGCACAGGGAGAACATGCAAAGTCCATGCAGGAAGACCGGGAATTGAACCCAGAACCTTTTAGCTGCAAGCCAACAGCTCTACCATCTGCACCACTGTGCAGCCTGGCTCAAGTCAACTACACATCACTGATGTGTAGTTGAGAAAATTAATTCAGGGTGTTCTGAAAAACATGGAGGAACTTCAGCTGAGAGAAAGAGGAAGACTAAGGAGAAAATTCATGGATGTGATGAAGAAAATGAAGAAGGCTGGTGATGTAGAAGAAAGAAAGATTCCCCCTACTGGTTGTAACTGAAAGGAAATGATGATTTTTAATCTCTAATAATAATATTAAATCTAGTCTTATGGTAAGGATCAGTGTGGTTCTACAGAGTCTGGTGAATCCCCCCAAAATGTTTTCCTGAGGCCTCCAGACCTGTTGGATCCTGGGATCTCCAGGGTCAACCAGAACCTTCTGGACCTGTCTCTGTAGCCTCGGTAATTATGATCGGTCAGCATAAATCAGTTCTGCGATGTGTAAATAAGGGCCAGGAGATAGGATGAGATGAAACGTTGTTTATCTGTGCGAAACAGAATATGGACCGATCAGGAATCAGGTTCAGTACCTTAGAGGAACAGCATTTCATGTTAGCAACAAACTAACATAACATTTTACCGGAGCATTAAACTCGGTGAACTTACCTCACACCCATCTCTCATGAACTGGCAATGAGATGTCTGTGTTCACTATATTTAACCCTGCCAACCACCAGGAGCGGGCGCTGTTTTACCCATTACACATGAACCCAAACTTGGAAGTAATGACAAGTGGATTTCTATACAATATTAACAATGTTACTCTCCCTCCTGCTGAATTCCACTTGCCCCATTACAACAAGCAAAACTAAACAACAATAGAAAAACCAAGAAAAAGAAAGAAAAATAGTATAGTAACACCACAGGTATAAACACACAAAATGCAGTAAGACCACTATTCAAATGCACAGGAAACCAGCACACAACCGCCATTTCCAAAGTCGCTTGTGAGGTACAATCACATCAAATTCACAGTTACAAATACCCAGTCACTTAGACTATCCCAGGAGGATCAGTATGAGAAAAGGTTGGCCAGACCCCATCTACACACATAGGGGAAATATATGCCCATATTCATATTCTGTTAACATGTATCTGCAAACTCACCTCCAAAATAGCAAAGCAAACATGAAATATCAATATTGTTACAAAACCTCAAGGTTGAAACAAATAAAACTGTAGTTTTATAATTAAGAACTCAAACTAATGCTATTCTTTGGTGCATCATTTCAATAAGACTAGTCACTGGTCTCAACAGCTCTAGATCTACGGTCAGTCGCACCATCAACTACTGTTGCAGTACTAACAGCAGGTACGTCAGTGAGAATGTCAGTTGCAGGAGCTGGAAAGGTCTCAGGGCAGGCCATTAGGACTGCTGAGCAACCAGAGTCTGCTGAACTGCTGTCCATCAAAGCAGCTCCATCAGAGGGTTGTAACTGACCAAGGACTGGCTGGGCTAGAGGCAACACCCTGTCCTCTGATAGGACATTAGTAGGTTCTGTGGCTTCCTCCAGCATGGTGCCCTCCACCTGCTCAGCATCTTCTGCATCTGTCTCACTGCCTGTTCCCAAAGGTAGGTCAGATACCCACACTCTTGTTCTAAACTCTGCTGAGTCAGAAATGACATCACTGATTGCTGACCTCTGTTGGAAGAAATAATATCTAAATTTAGGAAAATACAACTTTGCTCTATTTCCTTCCTGGTCCCGGATTCTCTCTGCGTCTCCAGCCCGCGTGCGGGGACAGAACCACAACAATGCGTGTTGACGTCACAGAAGTACACAATTTAATCCAATCAGAATAAAGTATAAGACATGACAGAGCATTTCAGAAAACACAGAGACATACATTTGTTACCTGAGTGAAAAGACAAACATACAGTCAAAGACGTCTTTGGAGAAAAGAGCCAGAGCAAAAGCAACTCAGATTGGCTATTTTTTCTCTGCATTATTTCTCTGTGCATCAACCTTTATTCCTGTGGGAGTGTCCTTCTTCTAGCATATTCAAACAAGGCGTACCTCGGCTCGACCAACTGGAAGCCGTTCTTGACCATCTCTGAATATAGTACCTCCCTGTAATTTTGTTCTGACGATCAAAGAGAAGTTTCCCTTTCTTTGTTAGTGAAGTTAAACAGTCTCCTAAAGTCCTGCTGAATTTATGACTTTTCAGATGTCTAAGGACACGTAGCTGGAACTCCCTGCTAATCCACCCAAAACAGATAAAGGTGCACAGGTTTAAGCTTTTTAAACAAATACTCCCGTTGAGTTTTGGGTAAACTGCAGGTCAATGTGCCAGAATAGGTTCTAAATTTTAAGCTATACTCGGGCTATTTCACTAAATGATGTTATCTCCTATATCCTGAAGAGTTTTTATGTAAAATTTATTTTTTCTCCCACTATCTGGTTTCCTTCTTAAGCAAGGAGAGCCACATCAAAGGATTTCACAGATATCTGTGAAACTCTGGTTCCTCCCGCTCATCCAGGACCACATTTTTAACTCTGTATTTTACTCCAATATAAAGTTATTCCAGAAATTAGTCTGCCTTTTCTCTGTTATTCCCTCCAAAGTCCTCTTTGGTATTAAACTAATACAATAACTATAATGTCTACAGAATGTAAACAGATACAATGCCTGTTTTTTCTAATACAGAACAAAACAGCAAACGCTGCATCACTCCTCCCAACAAGGTAAATAATGTTTTCATAGCATCGTTTACTACAGCTCAGGCTCGTTTAAAACCTTTCAGCTGTCTGGAGCGAGTGCAGGAAAATATTATCTGCATAGACACAGACAGTTTGATCTATGTGGTGAAAGATGGTGAGAATCCTTTAGAACAGTGTTTCTCAACCTTTTTTAGCCCAGCCCCCCCAGCCCTTATCCAGGTCCCTCACTGCCCCCACCAAAGAATTTGTAGTCTACTTTGCACTGACTATTATTTTATTATTAATAATAATGTCACTATTATAGATGTTTTGATTGTTATGCTTTTTTCTGTATTTGTCATCAAAAATAATTTCCCAGAGAACAAAAACGCCATGGGATGAGAAATTATTTTCACAGGCGTCTGAAAAATACAATGAACATTCAAGTTAAAATTGGTAGGCCTAACAGCAGCCAATCAGAGTGGAAAAAATATTAATCTTTGCCATTTTCTAGTTGTTAAATATTCCACAAAATGACTAGATAAAAGATGTTCAACATGCCAGTTTAAACTTTGATCTATTTGCAAAACGACTGAGCTCAGCAACATTAAAACATGATAGAACTGTAACTACATTAATCATTAAACATGATAGAACTGTAACTACATTAATCATTAAACATGATAGAACTGTAACTACATTAATCATTAAACATGATAGAACCGTAACTACATTAATCATTAAACATGATAGAACCGTAACTACATTAATCATTAAACATGATAGAACTGTAACTACATTAATCATTAAACATGATAGAACTGTAACTACATTAAACTTTAAACATGATAGAACTGTAACTACATTAATCATTAAACATGATAGAACTGGAACTACATTAATTATTAAACATGATAGAACTGTAACTACATTAATCATAAAACATGATAGAACTGGAACTACATTAATCATTAAACATGATAGAACTGTAACTACATTAATCATTAAACATGATAGAACTGTAACTACATTAATCATTAAACATGATAAACTGTAACTACATTAATCATTAAACATGATAGAACTGTAACTACATTAATCACTAAACATGATAGAACTGTAACTACATTAATCTTCTTCTCTTCAGTGTTTCTGTCAGTTTCTGGTGGTTCAGCTCTGTGTTACCTTCAGGTTGATGGGACATCAGAGCATCATCCATAAAACTTCACCCACATGGCATTTATTGTGTAAACCAGAGCTTTCAGTGGAAAAACAAAGTTCCAGATCCTTTTAATACCATACAGATATGAGACAGAAACATGTATTATATCTTTATATAGATCTGTCTATTGATTTATAGATTAATAGTTTTACTGGACAGAAATTACAAAGAACAAATCTGGTTCTTAATCAAATCCTAATGAGTCAAACTGAAAGTGTCATGGAGTCATCAGCCTCATGATGACTCCATGACAAAAAAAAATATTATTTTTCACTGACATGAAAAATAATATTGAAGAAATAAATACATCAAATCTAATTAAAAACATAAATAAGTGATAAATTATTCACTATTATGGTCTGTAAGATATTTATTCTCAGTATTAGATGTGGTCTCAACAAACCCATAGCACTTCAACAATATATTTTACCTTTTATCTGGAAATAGTGTCTGTTTATTCTTGCCATACAGTCTCTGTATTAATTATTGCTTGACATGTCTTGCCATACCAGTTTATTCTTGCATTTTGTTCTTCATTCATTTCCAATTAGTTTCCTTTGATTATCCTCTCTTGGTTTATTGCTATGTCCACTTTAGCTTCTGTCCTGTTGCTAGACTTATTTTATTGTTTATTGACCATCAATAATCTTCACTCATCACCTGCTGCGCCGCCTAATCGTCATGTGTTTCACATCACATGATGATTTTTCAATGCTCAGCATCATATTCTCTGTTTTTATTCCATAATTCACACCTAGTTCGTCACTCTGTTTTATGTCCCGCTTCTCCAGTGTCAGAGTGTTGCACAATGTGCGTGTCGTTTTTTAAAAAAACTTTTTTTTAAAGCCGTTAAGGTGCAGGGAAGTAGGGAAGCATATCTATGGGGAAAAGGCAGACTGACATAAACCTTTTAAAACAACGGAAACAATTTCTTCATTCTGATTATTGAAATTTAAAAGTGCTGTGTTGTTCTATCCCCCGTTTCATACCGGACCACTAGGTCTTGTGTTAACGCTATAAAATGAACGATCTCTATCGTGGTGCCACCATGGAGGGATTTCTTCATTTAAACGGGTTCATTTTTCATAGGGATACAAAGTGAAGGTATCGTGATTTGTTTATAAGTGCGATTTTCTGTTGTCTTTCCATGGAAATGGGCAGCTTTCAAATGGAAACAAAACACTTTTTAATATAAGTTGCTGCTTTGACATGATCACAGAACTGCCAAAACATATGTACAAAAATACCAGACACAGTGAATCACAGCAACTAGACTGATAACGGGAATACTACCTGACGAGTGACCGATTGTCTATGTACTGTTAGGAGTAGAAAATTGCAAAACTTTACTCGTTCTATCCTCTCTGCCCGGGTTCAGAAAAATGCTGTGCGCAAGGACTGAGATCACGCAGAGACAACAGCGTCACAATAATCAGCATTTATTCAAGACAGATGCAAACCATCACCAGAAAAGCTCATCACAAAAACATCAGAAAACCTCAGAGCACAAACAGATAAATTTACCTGAGAAGAGGAAAGGACAAAAGATGGAAATGACAAACAGAAAGCAAGAATGTCCTTGGAGAAGTTGCAAAGAGCAAAATCTGATTTGTTACTCCGTGTTGAAAGTTTTATCCTTTTTTTCTTTAATTTATTCAAACAAGGTGTCTCTCCGCTCGACCAATTGGAAGCTGTCTCTGACCGTTTTTGAATATAGTACCGCCCTGAAACCTGTCCGGACGACCAAAGACAAGTTTCTCTTTTTTGTTTAGAAAAGAAGATCTGACTCCTAAATTCCTGCTGTTTTATGGCCTGCGAAGTCAAGAGAAAGATAACTGGTACTCCCTCCTAACAAGAGCAGATGTGTGCTTTGAAATACTTCAGTTCACTTGCAGATCAATATGCCAGAATAAGTTATAAATTTTAAAACTATACTCAGGCTATTTAACTAAGTCATGTTACATCTTATCACATAACGTTTTCTGGAGATTTTCTTTATTCTAAAATTGTTTTCTCCCACTATCTGGCTTTATGCTATTTGGGCAAGGAGAAACACTTCAAAGCATTTCACAAATATCTGTGAAACTCTGGTTTCTCCAGCTCTTCCAGAAAGTAATGTGCTTTTCTCTGCTCCTTTTCCCAAATCCTTCCTGATATTAAACTCATACAATAACTATAATAACTACAAAAAGTAATTAGGTACAATTCCTAATCTGCTTACACCATTCGTATAAAAATTAAACCATCCTAATCATTTTCCAACTACCTTAATTCTACAGGTAAATAATAAATTTTTAATCAGAGCATGCAATACTAAGCGTAATCTATATGATGTTAGTAGTTTAAACAGTTTTAAAATTCACAGCTTTAAGGTTCAGAAGTTTTGCCATTCCATAGTTTAACATGCCAGATGTTCACTGAAGGCTCCTTATCTCCTGAGAGCTGAATATCTCCTGTCCTCCCAAGATGTCTGAAAAGATAGGAGCTTATACCTCCACAGATATATTGTTTAACAACGTCTTAAAAGGTTTTCTCCATCCATCACTTGTTCTTTGATATTTTGAACCCAGCCATGGCTCTTCCTGCCAATTGAACTCACCCACACAAACTTCTTCAAAATTTAAGTAAAAGATTGAGCTAACTAAACACTAAAAGATGGTTATATTTTCTAAATGCTAGAAACGATTATATTTCCTCAACAGTACCTAAAACAAAGTAAGTCAGAATGTCTGTGCACATAAAAAGGAATGTTCCCTTACTCAGAGCTCTTTACCAAGCCACTCCTCAGAAGCGTAAAGATATTTAAGCACATTGCTCACCCGATTTTTTTAAACTTTATGTGAGACAGTTTAAGCTATCACCTACTCAACACCAGAAACTGAAAAAGCAGCAAAAAATCATCAGACTGTTGGCCGATAAATGAACCGGATTAAAATGTAAACAGTTGGCTCTCAAAAGTCAAGGAGGAGGGTTTATTCTACCCATCCTAGCTGCTCTTACTGCCTTGATTGGGAACTTGGTGGGTGGAATCTTGTCCAGATAAAAAAAAAAGCAATGGCTCTAAGAACATCTCAGAAGATGTTTCTCATCTTACCTCATCAGTTTAAATGACTGAACCCCTCAGAGACTCCCATCAGAGAAACAGTCGAGGAGGATCTGGATTCTCAAATGAGAGCAATATTGAATGAAACTGGGTTGACTTCATGTGAGAAAATTAAGAGATATGATGCTTTGCTATGAAGATATCTATCTTTAATTAAGCAAGGTCAATTAGAAGAGCCTCAGTTATCTGTAACTATGCAGCGTGTTAAGGACGACCCTTTGTTGGTACCTGAACCTGTAAACCGTGAAGATATTGAGTTGTCCCCTAAATGTGATTTTGAAGATGAGATCAAAAACAGACAAAGCACGTGTAAAAGAATTAAACCATCACGCTGGATTACTTATACTCCATAAACTTTGACAGCAAATATTATTTTTCAATAAAATATTTTATTTAAGAATTTTTCAGGTGTAGTTTCTTTTTTGAAAACAGGAATAACAATAGAAAATCACAAGTTGTAGCAATCTTTAAACATTTGCATAGATTATGTCCCGTGGTTAAAAGAACAATACTTTTGTTTCTTTACACAACGTTGATATTTTTTCACAAAATCTGAAACCATCCCATCCTTTTTTATCACATCGCCGGGATATGAATCAAGAATCTGCTGCATTGATAAACCGCAAGCTCTTTTACAGAGGCAATACACACAATGATGACCGCAAATAACAGACAGAGTGTCTTGAAGTCTTGTTTATTATGATACATAATTTTTGAAGATCTTTCTTTCAAAAACTTTACGATGCTCTTTGGGTAGAAATCAAAATCTGGGGCTAATCCGTACAAGTCAAAGAACGTGGCAACGTTTCCTTCCAAAGTCAGAGCCAACCAGTGTTCTCCAGGCATGTGAGCGGGATGCGTGTTCACAATAAAATATGTTGGTCCCGTGTACTTATGTGAGAGCAAAAACAGTTCATCGCATGCCCAGACTCCACAAAATAGTTTTTCCATCAGATGATGTAGGAGACTCTCCTGATGATTATTCATATTTAATAATAATCCACCAAGACCTGCCTTTTTGAATTGATCTCCAGGATTGAGTCGTAACAGGCATAAACAATTAGCGTAGTTGTGTGCGGTAATGGGACTCTGAACAGGATCTCCAGCCTTAAATTACCATTAGAAACGGGTGATACTGCGTCTGTGTCTACACTTGGATTTAGGTTATACACAAACATCCATTATTAAATTCACTACGGTCAAAGCTTAGAGGAACATCTTTTAAATGGCGGCCTGTTGCAGAGAATATGCTGTAAAATTCTCTGACCGATATTCCTTTGTTGAATTGGGACTGGAAAGCTTTGCCAGGAATTTGTCTACCCTCCTGGCACAATGCTAGGTATTCTGTGTTCATGTGTTTAAAATTGAAAGGTGACAGGTCTCTTCTTCCTGTGAAGGCTTCGTGATGAACCATTCCTAAAACTATATACTTTGGTATAGCACCCAAAAATAGGTTTTCCTGAGTATTGTTAAGAAAATATATTTAAAATAAGTTAGTTGTAAAATTTAACCATGACTTCAACAAATTAGATAAAATGAATGTTGTTACTTGTTCCTAAAATGAAAGCACGTCAGAGAACACTCCCCTAAGTTAGTACTGCATGGAAGGAGAAAAACACGCCCACCCGCTAAAAGAGGGGGACCGGGAACTTTGAATCCTCAGATCGTCATGGAGATCTCCGGGGAGAACACCCAACGCGGTTGGGAAGTTTTCTCTGTATTGTCGTGTGAGTGATGTCTGTCGGGTGAGGTGAATATTCTTGGTTTCATTTAGTTCTGTTAGTTTCATTTGTTGTTTTGTTTAATAAATGTCGTTATGCCTTTGCACGTGGAAACCGAGTTGTCTTGTCTTGTAAGTTCAGCTGATTTAATGATCACTTTCAATGGATCTGGGCAGAGGAGGAAATACACGAGTCAAAAGGTTTTTAAGGTTATAGAATTTTCTTCTCTTAACAAATTGGGGGCTCGATCGTTGTCTTTGATTGTGATTCTTTGTTTTAGCTGAACTCGGTTTTTGCTTTTTGGACGAGGCTATGGTGAACACGTGCTTGGTATGTTTGTGCGGCGCTTCTTTGTTTGAGTTAGCATCGTTGTGGGGCTAGCATCTAGCCATTACTACTGTTGAGGAAATATAATCGTTTCTAGCATTTAGAAAATATAACCATCTTTTTGTGTTTAGTTAGCTGAATCTTTTACTTAAAGTTTGAAGAAGTTTGTGTGGGTGAGTTCAATTGGCAGGAAGAGCCATGGCTGGGTTCAAAATATCAAAGAACAAGTGATGGATGGAGAAAACCTTTTAAGACGTTGTTAAACAATATATCTGTGGAGCTATAGGCTCCTATCTTTTCAGACATCTAGGGAGGACAGGAGATACTCAGGTAAACTTATGAACTTTAGAGCTGTGAACTGTAAACTGTTTAAACTACTAACATCATATAGATTACTCTTAGTATTGCATGCTCGGATTAAAAATGTATTATTTACCTGTAGAATTAAGGTAGTTGGAAAATGATTAGGATGGTTTACTTTTATACGAATGGTGTAAGCAGATTAGGAATTGTATCTAATTACTTTTTGTAGTTAATATACAGTAGTTATTGTATGAGTTTAATATCAGGGAGCCTTTGGGAGGAATAACAGAGCAAAAGTATATTAAGTTCAGAGATAACTCTTATCGAATCAAATATAGGATTAAGGGTTTGTTTTGGTAGAAAGGAGAAAACCAGAGTTTCACAGAGACCTGTGAAATGCTTTGATGCTCTTGGCTCAGGAAGGAGCCAGATCCTGGAGGAAACTCTGCAGGATTCAGGAGATAACATCATTTAATGAAATAAACCTGAATATATCTTAAAAGTTATAACCTATTCTGGCACATTGACCTGCAGTTTACCCGAAAAGTATTTGTTTAAAAGCTTACAAATGTGCCTTTATCTGTTTGGGTGGATTAACAGGGAATTCCAAATACGTTTCTTGAGACATCCAAAAGTCATAAAACCTAGCAGGACTTGAGGGATCTGTTTAACTTCACTAAAGAAACTTTTCTTTGATCGCTCGAACAGAATTGAAGGGAGGTGCCGTTTTCGAAGGCGGTCGGAGACAACTTCTAATTGGTCGAGACAAGGGACGCCTTGTTTGAATATGCTAAGAACAAGAACACTCCCTCAGGGATATAATCTGAGGCACAGGAAGAGATAAGGCAGAAAATAGCCGATCTTTGTTGCTTTTGCTCTGGCTCTTTTCCCAAAGACGTCTTTGTATGTTTGTCTGCTAGTATCTCAGGTAACGAAATGTAAGTCTCTGTGTTTTTCTGTCATGCTCTGTTATGTCTGATACTTTGTTTCTGATTGGATTAAATTCTGCACTTCTGTGACGCCAACACGCTGCGTACGCCTCTGTCTCCTCACGTGGGCTCCAAGACGGTAGCGAGAATCCAGGACCGGGAAAGGAAAAGAACAGAATTGTATTTTCTAATTTAGATAAATTATTCCTTTTCAACACTACATTGCACGTGTGCTAGTTTCTTTTGTTTGTTAGCATGTAGCTGGTGCTGTGGCACGTGCTTAGCTTAGCTTTGGTTAGCATAGCTTTAACCTAGCATGTGGCTTGCCGCTAGCCATTTCCATGTGGTTCTGGTACCGTCGGTTCATCCCTAACTTCTCCACCAGATCAGCCATTCTTAGTGACTTGACACGTAAATCTTGTCCCAACAAGATTAAATGGACTCCAGAGTGTGAGGCTGCCTTTGCAGATCGGAAAAAACTGTTTGTGTAATGAACCTGTGTTGCAGTGTCCAGACTTTACACGCCCATTTACTGTCCAGACTGATGCTTCAGGGGTGGGGCTAGGAGCTGTGTTGCTGCAAGGTGATGGAGGCAACCAAAGACCAGTGCAGTACATAAGTCAAAAGCTTTTCCCCAGAGAAATTAGATACTCAATGATAGAAAAGGAAGCTTTAGCAATAAAATGGGCTCTTGACACTCTAAAGTATTATCTACTGGGTGGTGAATTTGTGCTTGAGACCGATCATCGAGCTCTACAATGGATGAACAGAATGAGAGAGACCAATGCAAGAATCACCAGATGGTACCTGTCATTGCAACCTTATCATTTTAAGATTCAGTATAAAGCTGGAAAGAAGAATGTTGTGGCAGATTACCTTTCCCATTCTTATGAAGACTAAGTGACTTAAGGGGGGGGGGAATGTGACAAAGTGGTTCAGTTTATGTTCACCATTTGTCCCTTATTATTTTTCATTTACTTACTTTTTATATTTGGTTATAATGATTAATTTAAACAATGCCATTTTGCTTAACTTACTATCCCGGGTTTGTTTGTGTTAGCATTATGTTGCAGGATCCATCTATGCATGTTTAGGTTAAAGTTATTTCTGGATTATGGGTTGAATTTGTTTCAAGGTATATACAGTATATTAAAATATTTGTTTTTCTTTGACTCACCATTGTTTGTCCTTGTAGATCTGCAGCAGGGCAGGAGTATGGGAGGGGCCGGCCCAGTACTTCCTGATTAAATGGGTGGATGATGTCAGTAATTACCTTGCTGAGTTCTACCATTTAGAGGGTTTTTCTTTTGTGTTCATTCAAAGTAACATTTTGAGTTATCTTGTACTATGTGATTTATTTTGCAGAAAATTTTATTATATAGGAGTTTGTAAATTGACTTGTAGTTTTGGTGTTTTTCTGTTTAAATGTTTGTTTGACCTGTTCCTTGGTGGCTGTGTCAAATCAAGCACAGGTGTGGTGCCAATTTTGTATAAAAACAGTGAGCCTTTGGTTGCTCAAGGGAGAGAGAAGTCAAAGGAAAAGACCAAAATAAAAGAAATTGAAGACTCAGAAGCAATGGCTTGGACTGATTTTCTGTACACCTTCTGACCCTTGAGCCTAATCTACCTTACAGTGTGAAGTACATTGTTAGGTGTTTTGTGTGTCTGCAAGTCGCAGGGCTGGGTGTTTGACTCATCCCGACCAGCCATGTGGCTCTGAACATTTTACATTTTCTTTTTTGAGTAATTGACTATCTCATTGCGTTTTGCGATTTATTTTGGATGTTTCTGTCGCTGAACTGTAAGTGCACCCAGTTCTGCCTCAGAAACGGCGGTGGCTGCACGTTTGATTGCTACGAGTTAATAATGGGAGAAGTCTATGCAGACGGTTATGGTTGCAATTATGAAATAATACTGTGATATGAATATAATGTGTGTGAATGTGGTATCTCATATTGTGGAACGTTTGATTGAATATTATGTTTTATTTTTGTTACCACATGTTTCTGTGGGACTGATTTTTTTTCCCCTTTGATTACAGGCTTTGCTTCACAGCTGGGGGACTGAGTGACCATCCCATTTGCATTTTGGGAATCCTTCAGTTGCTCCGTTGACACTAATATAACCAGTTTATCTTTACAGGATTTTTGGATTTTGTTGTGAAATTCTTTTGTAATTGTTTTTTATGTGGAATTGTACAGTACTAAATAACACATTTGCAGATGTTTCTTCTTTTTCACCAAGGGACCTCGCACCATCTCGAGCCCTACTGGCTTCGGATTTGGGCTGGAGCTGTGGGAAATGTTTTTACTTGTTTTTTATAATTGTCTCGTTTACAATTGCTTCATTCCTAGTTTTTCTGACATTAGGTGGGACATCTTACTGTTCAAGACACGGCGCAAGACATGTGAAGATCTGGATATTGTTTTTCTGTTTGAGAGTGATTTTACACTTATTGATGTAGAATTCTAAGGAATGTATTCATTTCTTGTAGGAGGGTCTGACATCCTGCCTTTTCTTTCACTGGGGTGTGAAAGACTGTTTGAGTGTGAAGGTGTTTGCAGATGGCCTCTGATGTTTTTTTTTATTTTTTTTTTTGTTTGGGTTTTTTTGTTTTTATTTTGAAAGCGCTGTGTAAATGTGACGCCACTTTAGTGCGTAGATTTGTATATTTTTTCTCTTATTTTCAAAGATTTCCACACATATTATAGATTTGCTTTTATTCCTGCTTTACACCCTATAATTGAGGTGTTAATGCTACATATTTTGGTAACACAATTTGGTTAACACAGACTCCTCAGCTTGCTCAGTTAGATTGATGAAAGGTCAATAGAAACAACACTTAAGCCTTGCCTTACAGCAGATAAATTTAGTGATTGAGGGACTGTTCTGGCTGCCATTTTTTATTTTTTATTCTGTTCATTTTTCTTATAACATTCTAATTTACTAACTAACACACTAACTTACTAATAGAATTAATTGTTGTTTTATGTGACACATGGGTAACTAATTGGACATGTTCAGATTTTAGCGGAACTAAGGACAATTCTTCAATTTTGGTTTTCCACCTATAAATAGTTTTTTGTTTGGACCTATAACAAAACAAAGGGGGTTTATAAAGATAAGATCTCATTGATCAACTTTTGAAATTTGAATATCAGTCTATTTTGAACATTGGTTGGATAATTGGAGAAATGGTGGAAAATCTTAGTTTATCAGTGAAATTTTTTCACATTAATAGTCAAAATGTGTTAAAATAATTTTATTATACCTCCAAGGGGAGAAGGAAAAGTAGACTACTTAAATTGGTCAATTTTTGGATAAAGTTAATTGTACATTTGTTGATCAATATTTTGACTTTCATTTCAACTACAGTGAAGTTTGATTTTTTTTTTTTTTAGGTAAAGGACTTTTATATTGTCTTCCTGTTTGACGCAATACTGTATCTCTGAAGTAGAAGCTTCTTACTGACTTAAAATTGATCATTTAAGATTGAACAGCTTCATGCAACATCCAAATCAAGTTTATTTTGTTTAATATTGCTGATGGATTTCTGCATCACTGCTGACTCTTGATTATACAATCACAGGTGAATGTTAATTTTGAGAAGAACTCTGGTTAAAACTACTGTTAAATTCAGTTACTTATCCCAACTTTTAAAAATATTAATTTTGGATTTTGTTAAAATTCTTTAGAGTTTGTGAGATGATTTTTAAATTTTGTAGTTAACTGGTTGTTGGGTAAATTGTATTATTATCAACTATTTGTTGTGCCTTTATTTTCTTAGTTTAGGTATTCTTATGTACTCTTATTAGTTTAGTTATATATTTTAAGAACATGTTTCTGTATTGTTAATCTTTCTGATTTCCTTTCTCAGAGCCTCTGAAGAAGAGCAGAGCCAGCAGCTCTTCACAGTACGCCCGGTTTTGACCTCTTAGATTGTGATTGTTAGTGATAATCTTGGCGCTGTAACTATGTGAAAGTGTTCTTCCCCCCTCCCTTTAGAGTTACAGGCTCTCTGTGATTAGGGATCCTAAACACAATAAAAAGAGAGGGGCAGGCAAATGTGCTTTCAGAGCAGTAGGAGATTTGTAACTGAAAGCTCATCTCTGTCTGTTCTCCTCGCGAGTATTCAGAATCTAACTCTCTTGCCTTTCCTGTGTTATTTGCTGTGTTTAATAGGTGTCAACTCTGACATAATTTGGTCCTTCGAGCCGGATGTCAACATACCGGAAGGATTCCGGCAGGTGAGGCAGATGCCAGTAGAGACTGTCCACGGCGAAGCTTCCTAGTGGAAGCTTTTCAGAACCTGTTCAAGGGCTGGTTCTCTGCCTGCCTGCTGGGACCTGAAGGTTGACGACACTCCAAGGAAAGACAACAGGGGTGAGTGATTCTTGGTTAAAAAGTGGCGAGTGACTGGGGGTCATTGCACCTAAAACCCTGTGAATTCTAGACTCTTAACAGGTAAAATTTCGCAAGGTAGAAGACCTTGCCCTGTCCCGGCAGTGAGGGCCTGGTATCCTCTGGTAAAACAGACGGCGGAGTCCGGCGACGACAGGCGCTTAAATTCCGTAACAAAAGTGTGAAAGTGTGAGTGATTGGAGGTTTAAATACCACTCGGTATTTTACCTCATATAAAACAGTTGGGATGTAAGCAGCAAACCTCTTGTGGATGCAAAGGCAAGATTCTCCCACTCGAAAGAGTTGAAGCGGGGAAAACCACAACAAGGTCTTTTTAATTGCTGGCCTACTGAAAAGAATCTCCAGTTCATATTACTCCCTAGGAGTCAACGAACCTGGACCAAATTTAAGCAAAAATGGGGAAAGGGATGAGCAAAAATAAACTAACCGACAGTTTAAAAACAAATGACTGGAAATATGTCGAAAACATACTAATTGAATTAATTGTTGGATCCACATCCACAACATGGATCCGCGCAAAATTAAACATTTGGATAAATGGATAACTTTTTACAACTTTGACGGCCGTCTAAATTCACAAAAAATTAACGTTACTACAGGATAAAATAAAGCAAAAAACAAAGTCAAACCCAAAGAAAATGTGCGAAGAAGGGTATGATGACATAGAATTTTGGTTAGAAGAAGCTTTAAAAAAAGAGAAAAAGGGACAAAACAATCTAGAAAAAATGCAAAACAAAGTGCAGAAGAGACCTTGATGTTTCATAGAAAAGAAGACGATGAAACAGGGCTGGGGAGACATCAGACAGTGCAGCAGCGGGAGGGGGTGGGGCAGCAGCAGTAGACAAAATAGATGAGAGTAAAAGCAACAACACAGTGGAGGAAAGGCAAACTGAAAGATTATACCCTATGTTGCCTTCACCCCCGAAAAATTAGGAAAGTAGTAGTGAAGGACCTACTACTAGATCAAAAAGGAGAGAAGTATGAGTGGTTCAAAACATGGGGAGATGGCCTAGTGCAGGGAACCGCGGCTCTTACTGGGCCTCCTCCCCCCAACTCATTTTGTCCTTCAACAGGGAGAGATAGTCAGCAGTGTACAACTGATTTGTATCCCATGATACACGTAGCAAATCCTAAGACAGGAACAGATGGGATAAGATCATGGGTAGCTAAATATTACATAGGATTGGGGACTGGGATTTTAGACGAGTATATAAATTATGCTATTCATGCAAAAAGATCAGGAGGAGTTTCTGGAGACTTTTCCCAGGATGAACAAGTCTTTTATTCAAACTACTAATGGGCCTGATAAGGCCTACAAAGATTCATCAAGGTCACCCCAGCTAAGATAATGGTGACTTATCTGTACACAGACACAGAGCACATCTCGGTAGCAGCTGTTGCTCCAAAAGGTATAAATCCAGAAGGTATAAAACCAGTCATTAAAGACCTTATTGAAGCAGGAGTTATAGTAGAGTGTGAAAAGTTCTCCATTCAATACTCCTATCTTTCCGGTAAAGAAACAGTCTCCTTCCATCGGTTGGCGTATGGTTCAAGACTTACAAGCAGTAAACAATGAGGTGATTCAGAGAGCAGCTTGTGTTCCTGATCCACACACATTGTTGAATTCTCTTAGACCAGATGCAAAAGTATTCACAGTGGTAGACATCAGCAATGTCCTTTCCTCAGAACCGATAGGAAAAGAAAGTCAATACTGGTTTGCTTTCACTTTTGAAGGGAAAAGGTTCACATATACCCGATTACCCCAGGGCTATTGTGAAAGCCCTACAAATTTTTACACAAGTTATGAGTTCAAGTATGTCAACATTTCAACCCCCAGGAGGGAGTCGAGTCTTGTTATATGTAGATGATGTTTTATTAGCATCTCCAGACAAAGAAACCTGTCTGCAAGACGCTTTGGCTCTTCTAAAACATTTGTCTGAAGAAAGACATAAGGTCAATAAAAACAAACTCCAACTGTGCAAGACACAATTAAAGTATCTGGGTCATAACTTGGGTGCAGAGGGCCGTCCATCATGGAGGACGGAAAAACAGCGATCCTCCAAGCACCAAACCCACAAACAAAAAAAAAAACAAACAAATGATGTAATTTCTAGGTTTGACTAACTATTGCTGAAGGGGGAGCCTAATTATGCAGAAATTGTGGCACCTTTACATAAATTAATGTATGAAAATGATCTCAAAATGTCCTCTCCACTAAAATGGACAGACACAGCAGAAGAGGCCTTTTGCAGAGTAAAACAGGCCCTTGTGTAAACCTCTGCACCAGCTTTGCCAAATTATAATAAACCTTATGTTCAGATGGTGGATATATGTGCAGCTCATTACACATTGAGTAAAACCATGAAATAAATTGAAGTTTTGTACGAAACCAGTGCATGCAAAAATAATTTTTTAATGTTGTTAAAGATTAGGATTAAACCTCACAAGTGAGAAATTTGTTTTTCATTTTAAAAAATACTGGTGTTTGTTTTGTTTTATTTTTTTAAATTATTTTTTTTCCTTTTTGAAAATTCCTATAAGTTTACGGAAAAAACCTGTACGGAGAAGTCTCATTGAAAATAAAAAACATGGGAACAACCTTTTTACATGATAAAAGTGACTTTTCTGGAGGAGAAGCTGAAGGTTAAACTTAAATAATAAAATTTTCCTCAGAGAACAATGTTTAATTTATTATGTCGCAGTTATAAAACCAACTTGGTGAAATGATCCTTTGGCTGTGTGTCTGGAGGGTCAGAGGTCAGAGTAAGGTACCTCTGACCTCTCTTTTCATTTCACCTGGACATTATCCAGCCTCTAACTCTCTTGGGCCTTGAGAGGAGGGCTGACCTCTGACCTCACAGTCTACAGCACTGATATCAACGGGTTTAGAGAAATTCATTGTTCTCCGGTGAGACGTGTTTTAAATGAAATTAACATGAACGTAAATATTATATTTTAAAGGTTAAAGGTTATGCAAAATAAAAAAAGAGACTACTACGTTTAAGATGTTACACATCTATATGGGTTTTGAATAAGAATGAGATTTAAGACTCCTTAAAAATATTGGGTAACAATTGTTGAAATATTGTGAAGCATTTCTTTGAACTTAACTGAAAGTCTGAAACTTGTTAAATGATTGTGTTGTTATTTTGGGAAAAATGAAGAAACATGACGGGTTTAAAGATAGAAAGTTATGGGTAAAATTGTTGACCATTAAATTTAAAATATAAAACATTTATATTGTAAGCTTGTCTGAAATGCATGGTTAAGTAAAAGTCTGAGATTTTAAGAAATTTGCTAAATGTAAATGGCTACTAAATACTAACGATTGTGAATGAATTCATGAAGAAAAAGCTTTAAATAGAAGTTTTGATTTGGTTTGACTTAAAAATGTTTTATTTTATTTTATTTATTTTTGGAGAAACAGAAATGCAAACGTTGAGATTTGGTTTGAATTAAAGATGTTTTTATTTTATTTTATTATTTTTGGGGAAAATACAAATACAAACGCTGAAAGCTGGTGAATTGAAAAGTGAACTTGTACTTAAAAATATGTCTTTGCTGAAAAATTCTTTTAAAAGCAGTAAACCTGTGTTCATCTGAATTGACTATTAGTCCTCCCACAAACTTCATTTGAAGCTAATGTGATTGTAAAACATGGGTGATGCCATGTTTCCAAAGGGGGGAGATATGAAGATTCTTACTTAGAAAATTTTTTGGTTATGAATTTTAGATGATGATTTATGCTTTTTTTCTAATAGTTCTTGAAATAGATCAGCAAGCAAGATGCAGTTGACAGTAGCAAAGGTTAAAGCTGCCAACACACCACATTCCACAGACTGATTACAGTAACTTGGGAATGACATTGAAAAACCACTGTGTCTATCACACACAGAGTACATGGCAGATACTGGCCGACCCTGACCAGAGTGTTTAGATCCTGACCAGAGTGTTTAGACTTGGTGAAGCTCTGTATGAAAATCACCCCGAAAACAGATGGTTTAACACTTTTTGAAATAATTCATGGCAGAGCTTACAAATTGTCTCTGTTTGCTCCAGATTTACAGAAAGCTAATGAAGAACAAACATTAGCAGACTATATGATCAGAACTCTGGAACTGAAGGAAATGTCCAGTAAAATTTTACTGCCTTCTGGTTCTCTTCCCTTGCAGGAGGCCACTCCTGCCGAGCCTGGTGACTGGGTCTACATAAAGGTCATCAAACGAAAGAACTGGGCGAGTCCACAGTGGGAAGGACCGGCCCAAGTGCTGATGACCACAACAACAGCTGTTTGAAACGCTGAAAGACCCAGCTGGATACATCTCAGTCACAAGAAGCAGCAGAGAGTGTTGAACCCCTAATTCGTTTGGGGGTTTTGACATCTCTGTGCGCTGAGCAGAAAATGGCGACTCCATATCACAGATGGATCTTCTACTGCGCTGTGACTGCAGCATGTCTAATGTTTGGAGGAGGAAGTGACCTCACTTTCACCCACATGACTACGGTACCAACCTCTGGTGGCAGCTGATGAACAGGACTGCACATGAAAAGAAAGAGGTAAATTGTTATGTGTGTGCACAACTACCACTCGCCACACACAACTCAGGTCTGCGTGCAGGACCCATCACTGATGAGAAAAGATGCGTCTCTATGGCCTGAGCACACAACCACGACGCAGCGTGCCACCGCCGAAAGGATAAGGAGAGGAGATGCTCCAAAAGGACTTTTTGGACCTATGAACTGTTCCTTTGATGCTGACGTACTTCTGTTTACACCGTTCCCACAAGCTGCATGGAACCAACCAGAGACCATTTCTTTAGCAGGAGCTAAACCCGGGTCTCTGAGGAGCTGCATTTTCAACGACGGACACAGTTCACTTGAATGTTACCTTGGAATTTGTGTGACAAAGTTTACACCCACTGCGAAACGACACCGGATTACATCAACTACATTGCCTGCAGGGGTCAAAGGGCGACCCCTGACTGCAAAGTCTGGAAGAACAACCCAGACTGTGACAACCTGCTTCAGAAGAGGAGCTTCTCCATCAAGCATCGGACGAGAGGACGACAGGAGACGACAGGAAACACACTGTACAGTGCCATAGTGACTGGAAGCCATGGTTCCAGGCTGATGGCAGACTGGTACTTCCTGTGTGGAACGGGGGAGAAAAGTTCATGGCCTATTTCTGACACCCTACATGAGCTGGAGGAGCTCAAACGCGACGCGGAAGGAGGAAAAAAAAAGATCAACTTCTTTTGATTTGCTTTCTTGGCTCACTTCCGGGCCACGGTGGAATTTACTATTGAAGATTATCACACCAATTCTGACTGTGTTTATTCTTTTCTGCCTGTTCACAGGCTGCATCATTCCAGGCCTTCGACGTTTGGTTCTTAAGACATTTCACGCTGCTTTTGTCAGCTATGAGCTGGTGAAAATGACCTATGACAAACATAAAAACGACATGTTTCCTGATGATGACGTTTTGTAATCAATAAACAATTAATTCATTTGCTGAATGATTCCCACACTGTCAATTGTGAAAACAAATGGTGGTCATGATGAGAAGACTCAATTTCATCTTGTGTTTTTCTTTTGTTTCATTAAATTCTTTTCTTTTCTTTTCATTTCTTTTTATGCTTGGCCTTTAAATAAAGATTACATACATGGTAAAATGATAAAAAGGGGGGAATATTAGAGATTTTTGGTATTATCATTTTGAATATTACTTTAGTTCATATTCAGTCTAATATTAATTGATAGTTAATCAACATTCAGTCTATTGTTAACCAGTAAATGACGTGCTGTGTGAATACTTTTGATTGCTGTGTAGAATATCTGTGTTCTTGAAAACTGATTGTTCCCTTCAGACTTTGAAACAGCTAGATGACCTGTGTGTTAGACAGAGCCAGCCAGATAATAACACAGGAATTTAGTGTAAATAATATTTGCGTTTTTAAAAATTAATTCCTAGCTGAAAATTGTTTAGAAGGAATGTGAGACTTAGAACAAATATTTGATAAACAGGGGGGAATGTTGGGTAAATTGTATTATTATCAACTATTTGTTGTGCCTTTATTTTCTTAGTTTAGGTACTCTTATGTACTCTTATTAGTTTAGTTATATATTTTAAGAACATGTTTCTGTATTGTTAATCTTTCTGATTTCCTTTCTCAGAGGGCCTCTCTGAAGAAGAGCAGAGCCAGCAGCTCTTCACAGACGCCCTGTTTTGACCTCTTAGATTGTGATTGTTAGTGATAATCTGTGGCGCTGTAACTGTGTGAAAGTGTTCTTCCCCCCTCCCTTTAGAGTTACAGGCTCTCTGTGATTAGGGATCCTAAACACAATAAAAAGAGAGGGGCAGGCAAATGTGCTTTCAGAGCAGTAGGAGATTTGTAACTGAAAGCTCATCTCTGTCTGTTCTCCTCGCGAGTATTCAGAATCTAACTCTCTTGTCGTTCCTGTGTTATTTGCTGTGTTTAATAGGTGTCAACTCTGACACTGGTACAAGCGGAGTGATTGTCACCAAGGTGCTGACATTTATTGTTTCAAACAGTGAGTGTCAGTACTTAATTCTGGTACATCTGATGGTGTATCGTTAAACATGTTTCCATTTGTTTTTTTGAAGTTCAGGATTTGAAGTGGTTGGTGGTTTCTGCTATGACAACAATGGAAGCCACACAGGAGGATTCGTCTTAAGATAAAATTTGATTTTCTTTATAATAGTTAAAGTCAGCAAAATGTTGCTTGAATTTTTGTTGTTTTTAATTACTTTGTATTTTTCCCTGTCAAGAGCTCCTGCTTGTGGCTGGTGGTGATCTTGGAGGCTGGATCTTTTGAAACTCGGTCACCATGTAATGACGTGGATTTGAAAGGTTCTTTTTGAGTTCCACATCAGGCCACAGCTACAACAATGCCCATCTTCTGCTGGACTGCTCTATGAAAGCCAAAAGCGGTCAAGAGACTTATTGAGGTCAGTGAAGAAATGAACTGTTTTCCAGTTGTCATCTCAAGGTGGAACATTTGTTCCAAGGCCTGGCAGCAAGATGTCTGCATTTGGTGTTGTCTTTCACACCTGGCTGAAGCAAAAGGGACTCAGGCGGTTCCTGTGAGAGTCTTCTGCGGCCGTGAATCAGCAGGGAGTCGAGACTACAAAAGAACAATGCCCTCTGTTGGAAACCAGATGGGGGTGTGAGTGAAACGCTGAATTCACTGTGTTTATACATCCTGCTTTGTCGACACTAAAGGCTGACCGAGATTCATCAAGAGACTGCATTCAATGTCCAGAAGTTTCTGCTCTTCACCAAATGACTGCTACTCTGGATGTCTTCTGATATGGCAGATGAAGGACTGGGGCGTGTTCTCTGAGCAGTGGTCCTGTTGTGCGTTCTTATGATTGATCCTAGATTTCTCACCTCTGATCATGTGACCAAGTTCCGGAAGCCCGCCTCTGAGGTTTCCTTCAGTTTGCAGGTTGGAGACAAAAGGGCTGTTGACATAATTTGGTGGTGGGGGAGAAGTTCTTTTTAACATTTTTTGTATTGTGTGGTGCTATGTTTTCTCTCCTTGATTTATGTATAGCACACACGGCATCCTGCTTTCATGTCCTGAACCCCTGTAGTTTGACTCTAAGGTGTTGGCTTTGTCCCATCTCCTGGTCCTAGATCTTTTACAATTCATTCTGCCTTTTCCAGATGGCTGGATGTGTTTTCCCATTCCAGTGAGACAATGCTGAGACGGGACCTAGATGTTATAATGTTGTTTTGTCTTAATGCCATATCTTAATTGCATTATATGCTGGGCTTCAATTATAAACGTAGAGATCTAAATTTTATGTGGTTCATACCTCAGTGACTCTATTTCAGTGCAATCTGAAGTAATACAATTTGGCATTTAAATTTAAACATACTGAAGTGGACTGAGGGGTGTCTATAGAATACACTGAGCTGAAGGCACCAAGTTCTATCTTACTTTCTAAATTTTGGATCAAATTTTAAATTCTTTGATTGAGGTGTGCAGATTGTAACAGCATCTGGGACACAGTGTTTGACTTACATCCAGCTTTGTTGTATGGTGTGGAAGTTGGTAGTGACGGATTTAATCTGTTTGATTTGTATGGGATTTTTATGGTATTCTATGCCAGAACATTGGTTCTGTTATAGAATAAAGAGGGAATAAGAAATAATTAACATGCATGATTTGAATACACTAAACTTAATATTACCTGTCAAATAGTTTATACAAAACAGTGTTTCCTAAAAGAGGAAAGTGATCGTTGCATGATTGCATCTCACTTCATATGATTTAAAACAAGTTGTTTAATTAAGTCATCCAGGAAGGTCTAAAACTGAAATTTGCATCATTTAATAAATTTAGTTGTATTAATCTTCTCCCCAAAATTGAAAATATATTGATAATTGATAAACAATAAAAAGGGTAATTCACTACTCAAATATTTCATAAATAAGATAAATAAGTTTTTTTTTAAAAAACTAATCAGGTTAAAATGCTTGAAATTTTGAGATTTAAAACTTTGATAAAATTTAGCTTTAAAGGAGCAGCTTTTAAAATGCTAAAATTACTGATTTATGAAGCAAAAGGAAAATAACAGGAGGAGAGCGAACATAAGGAATGAAATAATTTGAACTGAAATTATTAAAATAAAACTAAAAGCTACTCCAAAATCTCTCCATGACTGATAAACTCTTAAAATAAGATTTAATAACAATATATGATTTAAAACGACAAAGAATAATTAGAATATTAAGTAGTAAATCAGTGTAAGTAAAGCTTTAATTCATTTTGGAATGAATGAAATTTTATTTTAAAATACATTAAGAAGTTCTAAATAGGGTGACAGACTCTGTTCCTGTATGCAAAACCAGCTGATGCCCCCATTGAACATCAAAGGATCACAACTTGGGGACAAACTGGGAATCTTCAGCCCTTCCTGGAGGACGACTTCACACCCAGATGCTCATCAGGAAGTCTTTCATACCTGTTTTTCTTTTGATGTCAAAGTTGAAAAGAGGAAATTACCTCTTTGTTAAACTCACCAAATTTTGGGCACAATAACCCCAAAGGTGAGCATCACTCATTCAGGTCAGGAGCCTGAGTTCAAAACTATGAGGAAAATGGGCTGCTGGAGACGAGAGGATCATTTTTGTTGTTTCTCCTATTACCAAGTTTTCATGTTTCATCTATGACTTGCCAAGGAACTCTTTCTACTTCAAGGAGCATCAAGGAACACAGAGATTAAAAGAAGATATGTTTGAAAAAAAAATTTACAACCATTAAGACTAATCAAATCTTTCTTTCACAGCAATTGGAGGTTTATTGATAGCTTCTAAGTCTTTTGTATACAGTGTATTGTGTCTAATGATCATTTCACGGATGATTTTGGACAAAGATTTGTGTAGCATTCTATTTACATCAGGAATATTTCACTTTTCTGAAATCATTTATTTATAACATCAAGGTTTATGGTTGAGCTTATGTTAAATATTGATAAATATGCATTTCAAATAATTTTGATTAAGACATGACGGGGTTAGATAATTTTGAACATTTATTTTAAGATTTAAATATGATTTTGATGTCTGGTTTGGTTTCATTATATGTGATAAATATTACATAATTCTAACAAATGTTATGTAGAAGGTTCCATATTATAAGCAAGGCTTGATTTTCCAGGTGTAAAATGGTATTTCTGAACTTGGACTTGTATGTTTCCATTCTATATTTTAAATTTATTTTCTAGAATGTAATCTCTTTGAAGAGATTAAAAGAGGGAATTGTTAAGAAAATATATTTAAAACAAGTGTTGAGGAAAACCAAATTAACTATTAAAAAACAACTAGGCTCGGGCTTTTCCTCCTGGTCCCAGGCTCTTTCTTGTATCCGAAACCGGAGCCGCAGCCGTGTGGCACAAAACAGAGACGCACGCTACGTGTTGACGTCACAGGAGCTCAGAGTTTAATCCAATCAGTGGACAGTATAACACAAGACAGAAAAATTAAAGAAAACACAGTCACACATTAGTCACCTGAGAGAATGAGACAGATAGAGGAAAAACGAAGACGTTAAAGACGTCTTCGGAGAAATAGTCAGCCCATAAGGAGCTAAAAATTGGCTATTTCTGCCTCATTTTCTTTGTGCAAGAGGCTTTATACTAGTAGGTGTGTTCTATTCAAATAAGGTGCAACACCTCTCGACCAACCAAAAGCTGTCTCTGACCCTTTTCAAATTCAGAAAATCCCTAGAGTTCCTTCAGAAACAAAAACGTGGCTTTCTCCTTTTGTTTTAAATAAGTTAGAAGCAGGATGTCTCCGATCCCCTGTTGGGTTATGGCCTTTCGCAAATTACTGTGAAACAGCTGGAACTTCCACTGGTGATATCCTGACATAAAAACTAATTTCAAACCTTATACGACAATTTACTCTAGACCAAAAAGTAAAGGTCAATAAGCCAGAATAAGTTTCTAATTCCAAAACTATTATTAGACTATTTTCCATTAAATCAGGTTACATTTTACAACTAGCATATTTTAAATATATTTTCTTAACACAAGTTAGTTGTAAAATTTAACCATGACTTCAACAAATTAGATAAAATGAATGTTGTTACTTGTTCCTAAAATGAAAGCACATCAGAGAACACTCCCCTAAGTTAGTACTGCGTCGAAGGAGAAAAACACGCCCACCCGCTAAAAGAGGGGGACCGGGAACTTTGAATACTCAGATCGTGATGGAGATCTCCGGGGAGATCACCCAACGCGGTTGGGAGGTTTTCTCTGTATTGTCGTGTGAGTGAGGTCTGTCGGGTGAGGTGAATATTCTTGATTTCATTTCGTTCTGTTAGTTTCATTTGTTGTTTTGTTTAATAAATGTCGTTATGCCTTTGCACGTGGAAACCGAGTTGTCTTGTCTTGTAAGTTCAGCTGATTCAATGATCACTTTCAATGGATCCGGGCAGAGGAGGAAATACACGAGTCAAAAGGTTTTTAAGGTTATAGAATTTTCTTCTCTTAACAGTATATATCCTCAAATTTTCTGGTATAGAATATGTTTTAATGATATCTCAGGAAAGCGGGTACAAGGCATTTCCTCGCATTAAAGCAGAAGCATGACCTAAACGCACCGCGGGAGAAACTGAAACTTTTTTAATAAAAGGAGAAGCTCCTAAAATTCTCAATTGAAAGGTTATGATAATAATGGACGAACCGGTGAGGATCATCTCTCGGGTTTTCAGAGTCATGTTACTGTAGTTTTATACAGTCCTACTGAGGAAAAAATAGTCTCTTCCACAATACTGCTGAGAGGTCATGTGATTCACAACCTTGTCATCAACTGATTTTATACAATTGTTTATGCCAGAGTTCATTCAGCTATCATCTCAGGCTTCGTTCTGACCTCACAGGTCAAAAATGCAATCTCACAATTGTCTTTCCATAGGTAAATTTTTCTGGAATGTTCTGGTCTGATTTCAGTTCAATTTGAATAGATTCAATATGTTTCCGAGCCACAGGAAGATAGTCGGGAGGATTAAAAGTCTGAGTGATTATGTCTCTGAATTTACCTTCTACTTCAACTGTACGCAGCAGGGGGGCATAAGCATCTCCCAATTTTTGCTGTTCGACCACATCGCTGTAACAATAAAAGTGGTAGAATCCTGCTTTCCTGTCCATCAGACAGTGCTGTCATGTTTGAAAGGATTAATCCATTCCTCTGGTTCCATGCCAAAAATGTACACAGTCGGTCTGTGAAAACATAATTGATACTCAGGATTTGCTTCTTGAAAGAATAATCTGTTTTTAACAACATTAATGTAAAAAGAAATACCGATTTTTATCTGTCTAAGATGAGCCTCAATCTGATTTTTTAACTGTAATATTGTATCATAACATCCGGGCACGAAATTTCGATGAAAATCTTTTTCTTTCCCTGTCTCCCTCCATTCAAAGAATGCAGAATCTTTTGGAACATTATCCCAAGTGTGTGGATAAGAAATCTCTATTAAAGAAACCTGCCATGCTCCTTCTAAATTAATATGCTGCGCTAAATTCACACGAAAACCTGAAATGGTATTATCCTTAAAAACGTTTAGACCAGCGTTTGACGGTAAGGTAATGTAGAACCCTTCATCCTCTACCGTGCGCTCCATGGTGCTGTTTTGCGTAAGATGTATTGCTGGCTCCCTTTATATATCTCAGAGATCATCCTCTCTAACCCAGCTGTTAAATTTCTCAGGCCAATTTTTCCAGTGCACAAAGACCTCTTTTAAATCCCCCAAAAGATCTGACGACCTAAGATTTTTTCTACTTGGTACATTTTATCTTTACACAATTTCACTTTCTGAAGCTCCTCTTCATAGAAAGAGCCTTGTATGGGCTCATCATCCAAGTCTTTGAGTCTGTATACAGGAGGAGATCGAAGTTTGGTTTCAACCAAGGTAAACACTTCATCCGTAAATCTCTGTTCATATTTTTGATCAAAAATCCAGTGTAATTTAGATATTCAAACCAGGCTAGTTTTGATACTTGTATGATACCCATAGTTGTAACTTTTCACCAAGTCTTGCACAACATCAATGTAACAACGGGTGTTATTAGCTGTGAAATATCGTCACAATCTTGTTTTAAAGTGCGATTAAACCTCTCGATGACTGATGCTTTTGATTCGCTCGTGGTGGAAAAATGCTCAATGCCGTGCTTTTTCATTAAAGCTTTAAATATTTTGTTAAAAAATTCTTTACCTGCATCTGTTTGCAATTTTTTTAGAAATCTGACTGTCTTTGAAAATTGAATCAAAGGCTTTTACCACCTGGAGACCGTAGCTTCCGGGAGATGGAGGACAGAAGAGGCTCTCTGTCGAATAACTGGGCTCGCCCCAGTAGGGTCCCCATAATCCATAGCTTCTTGCTTCATCCATTCTGAAGGTCAGACGTCCCTGCAACCCTCACGTTATATAGGGTAGTGGGCGGGTTCTCAGAAAAGGACCCGCCTTAGAGGCTGGATAGAAAATGTCAGAGTTTTTTTCACTGACAAAATATCAAGCAAGCAGTGAGATTTTTGGAACAGTTCGGAAATTCAATCCCCGACTTCCGTCATTTTCTCAGACCAAGCATCAAATGGGAGAGCCAGCATGGTTCTGAATACACCACAATCTAGATTAAATGCCTCCAACACAAACAGGTCTGGGGAATTCGTGCTGTCTCCCTTCATAAGGACCAGCAGCCAGACTCAGTAGTTTTTGATTCCCACAGCGCACAGAAGAGAATTTCTCCCCTTCCAATTTCAGTATCTGTCGGGAAACACAGCTTTCTGGTTTTCTTTGCAGATTGAGGGGCAACCTCATCTTCTCTTGTATCTTTCTTCAAGGCCAATTCAATGTTTTCATTGGCACGAGGAATTGCAAGCCTTAGCACTGTCCAGTCATTATAGGTGAGGCTGCGTGTTTTTGTTATTGGTGCAAGCTCCTCATCCTTGTCCAGCTGGTACAGGTAAAGTTCTCCAGACTCATAATGGAAAACATAACCCCATGACCCCCAAAGGCCGTGAGGTTTTAAACAACAGTCTTCCTTGACGGATTGGAGCGTCGGCATCTGCACACGAGGCAAATAAAATGTTGCTATTTTGGGGGCATAGCTTCCAGGGCTTGAATTCTCGCAGATGGAGATTGTTGTCTCGCATAGAAGAGAAGTCCTGCTTGTCAATATTTCTCTTTAATCCACAGTTTCTGGGGTAGTTGGATCGGGCGATGAAGGTGAGCTTGCTGGTGGGTACATCACCAACCCCAAATCCGGTCTCACTGCTATCGGGATCTCGTATATTGTATTGTACAAGGTTCTGATTCAGCAAGCAGATGTTTATTTGTTAACGGGCTTGACGCCATCATCTTAGCAGATGTTCTCGGGCTAGGTAACTCCGAATCCGTATCAGATGTTGCAGAGGAGACAGGTTCTTTATTCTCAGCAGCAGGATGAACTCGTTTAGCTTCATACATTGTAAAGTTCTTGAACAACTCTTAGCAGCAGAGTGTTAGAGTTTTTTGACAGTATTTATAACAGAAACACTAAAAAGGCCAAACCCTCTGTCTCTGATTTTATTGGGTAATTCAAAGAGTTTGGGAGGAGATAATGATGAACAGATGGTCACAGTGAGAGGTCAGGAGGTCACAAAGTCCCCATATGAGGTGGAGGTGGAAGGTCAGGAGGTCACAAGGTTCCAATGGGGGTAGGGGGGTTGATATCAATTAGTCACAGTCATCAATCAATCATCCGATTAAAATTTGACAGAAGGAGGTATATATATCTCTCTAGAGTGAAAATAACACAATGAGATGAAAAGATTTGTCTGTATCACTCTTGTTATACAGGACATTAACATTTTACATTTTAAAGTGTTTGTTCCAGAGCACCTGATACAAACGATAGCATTAGCTCATCAATCAGCCATTTATTGAGGCCTGGGGTGACAGAAGGAAACACCTGAAATATGCAGGGCAGACCGACCTCAGGACTGATTGGTTAAACTGACACTTCAGATTGCAGATGTCCAGTTGAAGGCGTCCGTAAGTGAACACAATCATTATTCAATAAACCAAGCTGTGTAAAATAACTGTTAGGGTTGCTATTAAGAACCCAATATGTCATGTTTGTTCATTTCTACGTTGTCGTACATACATATGGAGGACCAAAATTGACATAATAATAAATAAAAGAATAAATATATCAATAAAATATAACTATATATCCAACATAATAATAAATGAATCAATATAAAAATAAAAGTAGAAATATATAAATAAAAAATCAATATAAAAATAAAAGTCGAAATATATAAATGAAAGAATCAATATAAAAATAAAAGAATAAATATATACTTTGTTTTGATTTTATTACTTCTCCCTTTTCTGTTTGCTATATTTCCATTTGCTGTATTTATTTCTGTATTGTTTACTCGCTGCATTGTTATGTTAATGAGGTGGGCTGCCTTCTATGTCCAGCTCTCTATTGGTCAATAAACAGGAAAGAGATCGATCTGTGTGCAGATCGATTGTGAATGCTTGCCTACTTGGCGCTTTCGGCCTCAGTTCAACAATCCTCGGGAAACTTGACTGAAAAAATTCACCAATACTCATTATCTTAAAGATACAATAACAGGTAAGGTTAATAACAGCATTTAACTTTTATTACGCATTGTCAATTCACCATTCTCTCACTCTGTATAAAATAAACAGGCTCCGATCGGAGAGTAAACCAGCTAGCAGCAGCTTTAGCCACAGTTAAGAAAAAATATACACCGCTCTATCTGTGCTGTAATGTTAAAAGGTTCACTTTCTGTATCAACTTTAGTAAAACAGCATTTAAGTGTTAGCTGTTATTAGTCATTGTCAGTTTACCATCTCCAACTGTATTCAAAGGAACCAGCCTCCGATCTGAGAGTAAACCAGCTAGCAGTAGCTTTAGCCACAGTTAGGAAACATACTCGTTCACCGCTGCCTTTCAGTGCTGTGTTGTTAAGTTTCACTAAAATCACTTACATCTTCCAAAACTGTTGTTTAGGAAAGCATTTAAAATATTGATTTAATCTGCCAAATAATTTACATATTCTGATGATTCATAATTTCTCCTTTTGTTTTGTTGTCCATCTTTCTCAACAGTAGCCGACCTAACAACCTGCCATATCTTGTTCTTCTGTCCATAGCAGGTTCAATCAATCAGCTGTGGGACATCTGCTGCCTAGTCAAATCATAGGCCTCTTGATTTAAAAAGACACAAACCAGTACAGAGCCTCTCTGCTCCTGAAAGTCACATGTAACCCACGTGACCGCCATGACCAACCCACCTTCCCTTTAAGTCGCCCCTTTAAGCTCTGGGATCCTCATGTGTATTTCCGAGTTTCCACTACGCTGCTGCTCACTGTTAGTTGTGGCGTCAGATGTTAATAAAACAATCTGAAATCTCCAACTCCACTCATCACTGAACAAATTCATCCCTAAAACTCGAGGATCTGCGGTGAGTTATAATACCATCTGAATTGACGTTGTATCTGCAATTCTAGCGCCGCTAATATATCCGCTGCAATAGCCCCAGGTTATTGCAGCTGCCCAACCTGCAGCCCCAGGTGGGGCTTTGTTGACGCCTGGTAAACCTTCTGATGAACAAGTTAACATTGCATCCACCTCCTCAGACAATCCGTTACTCGACGATGAGTAAATATCATTCATATATATAGTACGGCGTTATTTCTGCAACGCTCCGCCAGTGAGCATTAGCTACCAACTCGACAATCAGTTGCCCGCATCAGATCAGTCCGCTGACCAATTACTTAATTAATAAGTCACACTGTTGAAGCCAAATTAAAGACCACACCTTTAATAATTAAAGGCTTCGCTTTCTACTTTAGATTTGATTATTTTTCATGATTTCTTTGTTTGTTGTATTCCATGTTGGTGCAGCAATGAAGTCTGGTACCTAATATGATTTTGTTTGTAGCTACTACGTTGATCAATCACATTCCTAAGTTGATTGATCTGATTGATTATTAGTTGTTTGTAGCGACTGCTAATTACTTTGAGTAAATTTGAACTTGAATTATGAAGTGCACTTTACTTTTTAAAAGGACATTTTTTCCCCCATTTTTATGAAATGATTGTCAATACATAGCAGTATGTATTTAATTGTTTTTTCCCATTTAGCTTATATAAATATTGATGGATATTTTCTTGAACCTTCATTAAAAAGAACCACAGACAACGCATGTGAATAATTATGACAAAGCTTTTGCAAAAGGAGAAGACTCAACAAACGGCTTCTCCAAGCCGTTCACCGAGCGTCTAAAAAACCTTTGGTTACAGCTCGTCTTTTATTATCAAACACAAACAGGGAGGATGAGGGACGGAGGACAGCACAGACAATATTTATCACTGCACACAGGCAGTTTCTAAAGTAGGGAGTATCCAGTTGATAAGTACACCTGTGGAAGCGTAATTTAAGGTCTGGGAAACAGACAGTTAACCGTTTCACATAAAGATTTACAGGCAGACGTGGCCTTCAAGTCAGTTCAGAGACACAGAAGTAAGAGAACACTTTAAACTGAACATTAGCCTGAATATGAACTAAAGTAATAACAAATGATAATACCAAAAAATCTCTAACATCCCCCCCTTTTTATCATTTTCAAAAGACAAGCATAGAAAAGAAAAGAATAGATCCAATAAATGCAAGAATTATTATATTTTTTAAATACAGAATGAATATATGATATAAATGAAAAGTAAATGAAAAATAAAAGAAACAGCAAAAAATCAAATGCAGTTTTTCTCATCACTAACACCACTTGTTTTCACATTTCGGTGTAGAAATCATTCAGCAAATGAATTAATCTGTTTATTGATTACAGAACTTCATCATCAGAAAACAAGTCGTCTTCATTTGTCATAGGTCATTTTCACCAGCTGATAGCTGACCACAACAGTGTTAATTGTCTTTAGCATTATGCTTCGAAGGCATGGAACAATGCAACTTGTGAAAAGACAAAAAAGGATCAAAACACCCAGAATAGGTGTTCCAAGCTTCAACGGTAAATTCCACCATGGCCCAGAAGTGAGCCAAGAAAGAAAGTCAAAAGAAGACGATCCTTGTGTTCCACTTTCCATATAATGTTTAAGTTCTTCCAGGTCATGTAGAGCGTCAGAAATAGTTCCACCAGTTCCTGTTTCATCAGGAACGAATGTACAGCACGCTGGGCCAATGATTTTACAAACACCACCCTGAGAGGCTGTGAGGAAGTCCAGGACAACACGGTTTTGCAGAACCATGTTTCTCAGTTCAGTCAGCTCTCTCATGGTGCTGTTTGCCAGGTGCTGTGTGCTGTCGATGAGTCGCATAATCCATATCTGTTGATCTCAATGTGGCCTTGAACCTCTCATCAAGCAAGTTGTCACAGTCTGGGTTGTCCTTCCAGACTTTGCAGTCGGGGGTCGCCCTTTGACCCCTGCAGGCAATGTAGTTGATGTAATCCAGTGTCGTTTCACAATAGGAATAAACTTTGTTACACAAATTCCAAGGTAACATCACAAGTGAAATGTGTCCGTTGTTTTAAACGCAGCTCCTCAGAGACCCGGGTTTAGCTCCTGCTAAAGAAATGGTCTCTGGTATTTTCCATGCAGTTTGTGGAAACGGTGGAAATGGAAGTACGTCAGCATTAAAGGAACAGTTCTTAGATCCAAAAAGGCCTTTTGCAGCATCTTCTGTCCGAAGTAGAACAGAATAATCCTTTTTTCACCATTTGCATCCTTTCGGCGGTGGCATGCTGAGTCATGGTTGTGTGCTCAGGCCATAGAGACACATCTGTTTGTCTTCAGTGATGTTCCCTGGACGCAGACCTGAGTTGTGTGTGGCGATTGGCAGCTTTGCACACACACATAGCAGTTCACCTGTTCTCCTCATGACCAGTCCTGTTCATCAGCTGCCACCAGAGGTTGGTACCATAGTCATGTGGGTGGAAAGTGAGGTCACTTCCTCCTCCAAACATCAGACATGCTGCAGTCACAACGCAGTAGAAGATCCATCTATAATATGGAGTTGCCATTGTAACCAGCACAAAATAATTAATCCATATTTTATTTTGGCGGGTCAAAGTGATGGCACACTTTAAGTTCCGGGTCACAGGTGAACTCGGATCTCCATTTGCTGTTGTTGCTGTCCCTGTGGCTGCCGCTCATCTCGGCGTCTTCCAAACGTATGGAAGAAAACGGCTGGATCGAGGTTTATTAACCAAACCGAAGGCTTACATTGTGTGTTGTCTGTCGACCGCTCGACGGTGAGTCGTTTGTTTTTACGTACCTTGTGTTTTTTTTAAGAAATAGAAATGCGGTGGTGACACGCCCACTCAACTCGGGTATTGATTGAAAAATGACTATTTATTAAAAAGTCATTCCCTTATTGTTAATTTTGTGGCCGAACATATTATATATTGTCAAAATATTAAATAGGCCCTTTGATTTTTGTAAATTCATCCTTTTAGGATAGTTTTAGTTACTTTTCATTGATTTTTGTTGACGGCCTATAGAAATCTGGGCTTGGTTAGTTTTTTTGAGTTGCGCAACAAAAGAAAAAAAGAACAATTGTTTATTGAAACATAAGAAAGTTGATTAAGTTTAATTGACGCTACTGTCAATTAAACTTGGGTACAATTTAAAAGTGCACATTAATTTGATCTGTACCCTTTGCTTGATCTGTAACTTTAATTTGAATCTGTGATCGCGATCTTTAATTTGAAGTTAATGTGAAAGATTCCTGAAAAATACTTTATGGAATATAGTTTTTTAGTTACACTTTAACCTTGTTTAAATGTGAATTCTAATTTGTTTTTACTTTTATTTATGACCGTGTTTAGGTCAGGTTTTTTTCCCACCCCGTCTCAACCCATGATGGCCATCGAGCTACCGGATCACCGCAACTTCGCGGTAGGATTAAATGAACCAAGTTATTTTCTCATTCTGGACCCAATTGCACTGGATCATGGACATGAGAACAATCAGCTATTGATTGAAGGACAATTAATCACCCTGGACTCACGAAAGGACTTTAAACAGGAAAAGAAACTCTTGGGTGTCATCAGGGTTTATTGTTTTTGTTGTTTTTTTCCCTTGTTGTGTTTTTTGGTTATTAATAGAAAATCACTGTCATTATAAATGTCATTATTATTATTACATATCTTCCTAAATATATGAACAAAACAAGCTTGAATACAATAACTTGAATTTACCTTATGTCTGATTGTGTTTTATTCACACCCACGGGCTCCATAGTCGAACCTTTCTGAGTGCCTATTATTATATTAGGCCGTAGTCAAGCGCCTAGCCTTTAGTTAGCGTTACACCATTATTGCTCGGCGCGCAGAGATGTCAAAACCCCCAAACTAAGGAAATGAGACTTAAGCGTTTCTTCACAGGGTTTGAGACGAACTACACTAAAAGTAGAACCCCTTTGTAGCCCTGACTGGATGACAAATTAGGGGTTCAACACTCTCTGCTGCTTCTTGTGACTGAGATGTATCCAGCTGGGTCTTTCAGCATTTCAAACAGCTGTTGTTGTGGTCATCAGCACTTGGAATGGTCCTTCCCACTGTGGACTCGCCCAGTTATTTCGTTTGATGACCTTTATGTAGACCCAGTCATCTGATTCGATGTGAGTGGCCTCCTGCGAATGAATAGAATCAGAAGGCAGTAAATTTGTACTGGACACTTCCTTCAGTTTAAGAGTTCTGATCATATAGTCTGCTAATGTTTGTTCTTCATCAGCTTTCTGCAAGTCTGGAGCAAACAGAGGCAATCTGTAAGCTCTCCCATGAATTATTTCAAAAGCATGCTTTGCTGGAACTATTTCAACCTATTAAAATATATATATATATATCATTATCTAACACTATTTAATTCAAAAGTTTATACAAAAAAAATTATGTTTTTAGTAGTTATATAGTATTACCTGACCATTTTTCCTTCTTATTTCCCCCCCTGTTGACACATGGCATCGCCATGTGTCACAATCGCTTTAGCTTCAAATAGAGACTTGGGAGGATTAGTAGTTCATTAAGGTGAACTCACAGGTTTATTGCTTTTAGAAGATCATTTAGTAAACAAATCTTTTAATTACAGGTTTACCTTCCATTTATGTATTTATTTTTTGTTAAATTCAGCACCTTTCAACATTTTTATTTTATTTCTCTAAAATAAAAATGACCATCTTTGATTTAAACCAGATCTCAAATCTTCTAATTCAAGATTTTTCTTTTTGAATGTATTAACTATCAAATCTTGATTAAAATGTTTTAGACTGAAATCTAGAAAATGTTGCTTTTATCCACAATCATCAGTTGTTAATAGCCATTTACATCTCCCAGGTTGCTTAAAATCACAGACTTCACTTAAACTTGCATTTCAGACAAGTCTACAACATAAGTATTTTATATTGTTATAGTAAATGGTAAATAATTTCATCCGTTACTTAATTTTGTATTAAAATTTCTTTCTTCTCATAATAATTTTCATTCGTCCCAATATAAAATACACAAACACAATCAATTTGTAGATTCTTTATAGAATCAAACTCTTAAGTTAAATGTTTCAATTAAATTCAAAGAAATACTTTATAATATTTCAACACTGCAATATCAATTATTTTCAACACTTAGAGATGTTGAATTTAGTTTTAAACTAGTATTTCTTTTAAAGGAAAAAATAAAACATTTGCAAAACATTATTACCTCAGAATCTGCAATAATTTTTGGCTGTAATTTAGTTGCATAGCTCTATCAGCTTTATTTGTTGTTTTTTTTAATTTAGTCATTACAGTTTTTTTCTTTACAGTTTCCCAATCTATGGCTCGTGGGCCCTAAGAGGATCACTGGTCCTTCTGTTAAGGACTGAGTTAAAGGGCACAAAATGAACAATTTTTTCTAACATTGAACCTAAAAACCTTCAAAATGTTCTTTTATAGATAGATAATTTCTATATGTAAACAGAATTAGTGACACATTGTCTATCACAGATGTGTGTGTATAACGTATCTTGCATTTCTCCTTTCTGTCTCGCTTCTCGCTTCCACCTCCTGCTGCTGGCGTCACTGCAGCTGGTCCTCCCTCTGTCTCTCCTCCAGCTCCCTGTCAGTCCAACTGGATCTGGTGCTGGATTATTTATAAGTTGTCCAGACTGTCCCTTAGTGAATGTCCAGGTTGTCCACCAATGAAACAAGCAAAAAACAGTTCAGTTTGCTTTCTTTTTCTTTAAAACACATTATTTTCCTTCTCCACGCTGATGTCAAAGAGTAAATCAGCGAGGGTTGTGAGGGTCCAGTTGCAGCCAAACACAGGAATATAGTTCCAGTCCAAATGTCCAGCAGGACTCCATACAGTGTCTGCTGCGTGGCAGTTCTCAGATGTCCAGGAATTAGGATCAGCGGACACTTCAGTGCCCAGTTGGTAGAAATCGTCCTGTTCTTTTTTCTTCTTTATCAACTGTCTTTGGCTGGTGATGAAAGAAGGACTTCCTCTGATCGGCAGGACAGGTCTGAGCTGAGGTCAGAGGTCAGACGCACCGCAGCGAGGCTCAGACAGAGGAAAATGAAAGAAGCAAATAAGAGTCAATTAGGGTTTGTTCGTCTGTAATTTTTCTTTTTTTTTTTTACACAAACATTTTCCATATAACTTCTTTCTTTTCATTGTATAGTTTTTAGCCACATATTACCCAACATTTTTAAGAAGTCATGAATTATTTCCTTATTAAAACACATGTAAACATGAAACATGTTAAAAGCTGTAGTCTCTTATTATTTATTTTTATTTTATTTTGCACAACATTTAACCTTTAAAATGTAATATGTAAGTTTATGTTAACTTCATTTAAAACACGTCTCACCAGAGAACAATGGATTTCTCTAAACCTGTTGATCTCAGTGCTGTAGACTGTGAGGTCAGAGGTCAGCCCTCCTCTCAAGGCCTAAGAGAGACACGAGGCTGGATAATGTCCAGGTCGGTACCTTACTCTGACCGCTGACTCCTCCAGCTAGACAGCCAAAGGATCATTTCACCAAGTTGGTGTTGTAATCTCATTTTGACACAATACATTACAAACATTGTTCTCTGAGGAGAATTTTATTATTTAGTTTTATCTTTCAGCTTCTCCTCCTTCAGGAATGTCATTATTCCACTTTTAGTATACAAAGAAGTTGTTACCATATATATATAAATATATATATTTTATTTCTCTCTACTGGTTTTTCTGTAGGAATGCTCAAAAAGAAAAACAAAACAAAACAAACACCAGTATTTCTTAAAACAAATAATTTCTCACTTGTGAAGTTTAAATCTAATTTTTAGTAACATTAATTTTTTTTTTTTTTTGCATGCACTGATTTCGTACAGGAATGCAATTTATTTTATTTATTTATTTTTTACTTAACGTGTAACAAACTGAACATATGTCCACCATTTCATCAATTTAGTCTAGTGGTTTCTCTTTTTGGGGTGTGGTTGAGTGTGATCATGCCGAGGATTGTTTCCCCGTGCAGGATTTTTTTGAAGGGCAGTTTCTTGCCCAGTGACCAATATTGCCACAAATCCAGCAGCCATTTAAATGCTGTGGATTTTGTGGGGTGTTATTTTGGGGTCGTTGCCTAATGTGACCTCCTCTGCCTCTGCTTCTTCCGCGGCCTTTCATCTGGCAGTTGGAAAAGGTAGAGGTATCTAAACCTCCAAATTCATCCAGGTGAAAAACATCTAATCCTTTCATAGCCTTCCTGACCTCTTCTAAGGTACAGGGTCTGAAAACATATATGTTTTGTGTCCCTTCCTCTAGTGAGGGGCTCAGTCGTACTGCTGGGGCTGCAGCGGCTGATACTGAGGCAGACAGAGCTGTTGCAGGGGGAGGGGTGGCTGCAGGAGCTGCACTCCCTGATAAATGACTTTATTATCTGCTGTTTCTACAAATAAGTTTTTAGATTCATTTAACCATAGTTTAGCACATCTCAGCTCATCCTCCCTTTTAGCCTTTTTTATCCCAGATTTTCTTGCTACACTACACAAAATTCCCACAATTGTTTGCCATTGATCAATTTTTAGCTTTCCATCTATTTTATATTTCTTTCTCCATTTTTTTATGTGTACAGTGCTACCAGGAGACCTGGATTGCATGTACTTTTGATCCCCGTCGGGGCCTCAGCGAGTGAGGAATTACAAGACTTTGTGTTTCCCATTATTTAAAACGCTTACAATTTTAGTTTACAATGACTTGATATTTTGTGCTTTTTCTTCAACAAGAGTGCTCTAAGTGAGCGCTTAGTGTCCCCTGAAGAACAGTCTTCTAGGCCAGACTAGTTCTGGTCCGGTTCTTCACTTAGGATTCTATTTCCGAGGACAGAAACTTTTACTCCCAGAGAGAAAAGCACCATTCACTCCTTCATGCACACCAACACAGCAAATGACAAACAGTAATGACTCTGCGACTTAAACGCAATATGATCTGTGTTGTGCCTCTTCACAGAAAGTGCTCCAATAGGGCCTTATTGTCCTCTGAAGAACAAACTCCCACCAAAACTGTGTTTCGGTGTGGTTCCTCAGAGAAGACAATAAGTTATACTTTCAGAGAACTCAGCACCAGTCACATCTTGCCCGTCGCACAAGACCAAAACCACACAGCAGTGACAAGCTTCCTATTCAGTGAGGATTTGCCCTTATGGGGTCTCCTCGAACAGAGTTTTAGCAGAGCGATATCATACAAGGGAACTCAAAACCTCAGAGTTTTAGCAGAGCGACATCATACAAGGGAACTCAAAACCTCAGAGTTTTAGCAGAGCGACATCATACAAAGGAACTCAAAACCTCAGAGTTTTAGTAGGACGCTGCCTAACAAGGATTCTCAAAACCTTAGAAAAGTCATTTTAATATTCACTTACGTTTCTGTAGTTTTCGGGTTGTCCGGTCGGATCTCGTCACTCAGTCGTTGGCAGACAAAGTCGGACCTATGCAGCCGGCCCAGCGAAGAATTCACTTCCTGGGTCTTTCTTTCCAGGTCCAGTTGACTCTGGCCATGCATGGATTCAGCGCGTCTTCCTCTGCCTGTCAGCAATCAGTGTGAGAGATCCCGGGTTTTCGGCACCAAATAATGATGAGTATTTTCTTGAACCTTCATTAAAAAGAACCACAGACAACGCATGTGAATAATTATGACAAAGCTTTTGCAAAAGGAGAAGACTCAACAAACGGCTCCTCCAAGCCGTTCACCGAGCGTCTGAAAACCTTTGGTTACAGCTCGTCTTTTATTATCAAACACAAACAGGGAGGATGGGGGACGGAGGACAGCACAGACAATATTTATCACTGCACACAGGCAGTTTCTAATGTAGGGAGTATCCAGTTGATAAGACGACACCTGTGGAAGCGTAATTTAAGGTCTGGGAAACAGACAGTTAACTGTTTCACATGTAGATTAACAGGCAGACGTGGCCTTCAGGTCAGTTCAGAGACTCAGAAGTAAGAAACACTTTAAACTGAACATTAGACTGAATATGAACTAAAGTAATAACAAATGATAATACCAAAAAATCTAACATTTAGTCTAGTGGTATATTAACAAATATAACATTTATATATAAACTTAATGTATGTTTTCTGGTCTTTTAGGTCAGGTTTTTTTTTGTTTGGTTTCCCCTTCATCGACTCACGTGATGAGGAGGATGGCGAGCTGCTCACACACCACCTGGTGGTAGGAAAACGAACTGACACTTTCCATTCAGGACATAAACTAAACTCCAAGGGAGTATTCAAAGGAAAAAGACTATTCTCCCTTTGCTTTTGGACTACTTTGGAACTACATTTTCATTGAGTATTATTTCTTTGATTAGTTCATTTGTTTTTTTCTTTTGAACAATCTATTTTGTTTAGTTGTTGCTATTACTATTATTATTATTACTGTCATTATTGTCACTGCAATAAATAGCAAAACAAACCTTTTTGCATCAGTTGCATCAATTATCCACCCAATCATGACTTCATGCCGTACCTACTTCTGATTCTACAAGGTGGTTAACACTAAATCTTGCAGTCAGACCTGCGCATATAAAAGAGCGGCATCTGACCAACACTGCAGGCATGCAGAACAGAACATTATAAAGATGGCCGCAGGACCCACAAGGTATGCCGTTTCTCATGCCCATGATATTCTTTCTACATTCTACCTGTTTATCACACCAGCAATAGAAAAATAATCTTGGAGATGACAAATCTGGAGGGTTTTCGCAAATATGGAGACAGCTGAAAAAGATGGATGAGATTGACCTGCCGGCCTACTTAGGTCTGCTAATCCTAGCAGGTGTATACAGGTCCAGAGGTGAGGCTGCAGCTAGTCTATGGGATGCAGAGAGTGGAAGGCCAATTTTCCAAGCCACAATGCCACTCAAACTCTTTCACACCAACTCAAGACTGATACGATTTGATGACAGTGAATCAAGACCAGTAAGACGTGTGACAGACAAACTTGCAGCCATAAGAGATGTATGGGACAAGTGGATGGAGCGGTTGCTCTACCTCTACAATCCAGGGCCTGATGTAACAGTGGATGAGCAACTGGTTCCATTCAGAGGTAATCTGTTTTCATATTTGTAATAAAAGCGATTTTCACTATTGATTTCTTTGACTGTTTTCTGTGACACTGATACTAATCACTGATGCTAATGTCTTTTGTCCAAAGGTTGTTGTCCTTTTCGGCAGTATATGCCCAGCAAGCCAGCAAAATATGGGATCACGTCATGGGTGGCTTGCGATGTCAAATAAAGCTATGCTTGTGTGACCTTGGGTACAGCTCTAGATCCTCTTTTTACCAGATCACACAGATAGGTTTGTAAGAATGGACAGAGGCACTGCTGCAGATTACAAACAGTTTATTAAATTCACAAATTTGAGCAAAAAGTCACAATTTTATTATATGAAATGGCCACTCTAAAAGTGGGAGTCTGTGCCAGCCCTGGGATCCTTAAAGCTGAAAAATAATTAAAACCCAATTAGATAAAATTAGACTGGTTGGGGGAGGAATAATAATAAAGAAAACACAAATACAACTAAATGCACCTAAGTGTTCCCCAACAAAAACACATTCACACAAAAATCCCTGGTGAATAAAAGAAGAAGAAAAACTCCCCTTCAACTAGTCTCAATATAGATAAAACAGCCTTGGACCCAGGGATGGTATAGGCCCCAGTTTAAAACAACCCAGAGGGCGACAATAAAAACTCCCTTTCCAAACAAAACCAAAGCAAGAAACGTTCTTTTAATCAAAATAATCTAAAAGTAAACTAACAAAAATAAAATTGAACAATCATAAACTGAAACAGTAGCAGGCCAACCTACACATAAAAGAAATCAAATTAGACAACATTAACCAGCCAGATAAACCATAAGAAACGGCCCTTACCTTCCCTAAGTGAAACCAGGACACGGCGTCTTGACGTCACTCTCTAAAGTGCGTTTCCTACTATTAGTGGCAGAATCAGACAAATTCTAAACCCAGTTTGCGATCAATGTTAAACATTCCTCTGTATGAGTCATCAGCCTGCATCTGATCTCCTCAGCGATCTACCTGCTTTTTAACGTAAATGCGGATTACCTGCCTCCCTAACAAGCCAGCTGCGCTCTGTCACAGCATCTTCCATATATGGGCAAGAGGAAGAATGCGCAGCAGCAGCACACATTCGGGGGGACAATATGCCCCGGCTACACTTGGAAAATGCAAATCTATACTGGGAAGTCAACCAGTGGAAGCTCAGAGAAGAACCAGGGGATGCGAGTTGTGCTTGATGTGACAGAGGGATTGAGGGGTCACAATGTGACATGTGACAATTTCTTCATCTCTTATGAACTCAGACAGCAGCTCCTGAAGAGGAACATCACCATGGTTGGTACAGTTCAAAATAACAAGCCTGAGCTCCCACCTGCACTGCTTGCATCAAAGGAGAGAGAGGTCTTCTCACCCACCACCACTCTAGTTTCCTACCTCCCAAAAAAAACGAGAATGTAGTTCTTCTGAGCAGACTGCACAAAGACGTTGACATTAGTGATCGTGAGGACAGGAAGCCAATCATCATCCTAGAATACAACCGCACCAAAGGAGGTGTGGACAACCTAGATAAGGTGATTGGAACATATAGCTGCAGAAGAATGACTGCCACTGGCCCCTGGTCATCTTCCACAACATCATTGATGTGTCCTCCTACAATGCCTTTGTGATTTGGAGAGAGATCAACCCAACCTGGATGTCTGGTAAGCACAACAAGAGGAGGTTGTTCCTGGAGCAGCTAGGAAAGGCACTTTAACTCCACTCATTGAAAGAAGGAAGCATGTCCCCCGCACAGAAGCCTCAGCACCAGTTGTGAAAGCTATTCAGAGTGCAGCAGCTCCTGATCAACCTGAGGATCCATCTACCACAGCCACTTCCCCAGCTAAGCCAAGTAAGAGGAAGAGATGTCAGTTCTGCCCTCAAAAGGACTGTAAAACACATACTGTGTGCTGCAGGTGTAAGAAATATATCTGCAAAGGCTGTGCACTTGCATACTGCCCTACATGTGTCAATTAGTTGAATGGGTTATTTTTTTTCATATTTTTGTATTGTACATTCTCTTAAATTGTTCACTGAAGAAAAGTAAATTAAAATGAGTCACTGAGATGAATAAAAATGCATTTGAAGCTCCTTTTTGCACATTTTTTTATTTTCTTAACCTAAAGAAATTCAAGTGGAGAGGGAAAACTCAAGTATTCACACATTTTGTGGTGATTGACATACAAGATGAAATTAGGTGTTTAAAATTCAATTAAGCTGTTTATATTGAGGGTTTAGTGAAGACGGGTCATTTTCACCCAGAGGACACAGGGTGTGTATACAGAAAATGAGGACAACAGGAGGGTTAAATTAGAACTTCACAGATGAGAAGGGACACAGATTTCATAAACATATTTTGTTTATTCAAAACAGTGAAATACAGACAGTTCTTGTATATCAATGCTATAAGAACAGCCACATTTTTTAAAATGAAAGTGTCACCAGTGCATTTGGCAGAGTGTTCCTGCTCCAGAAAGGTGAAGGTCTCTGGTCATCCTGAAGCTGTGAGCCCACTGGAAACACTGAGACCAGAGGCCTGCAGGATGGTCTGCATCTGAAAACATACATGATGGAAACATTAATGAATGTGCTGCGCCAAAAAGCTGCACTTTTGACCTGGTGGCGATCAGCATAACTGTCAGTCAGTTATGGTAGATCTGAACTTTGGTTTGATGACCTAAATATGAGAAACTTCAGACTGACAGGAGTTGGGTTAAAGCCACGTCTTGAGAAGTTGGTATATTTTTCCTTCAACAGGATCCAGAGGAATCGCAACAAACCAGAAGTTGGACTAGAATTTATTTCAATGTAATTTGTGAATGTCAGCTTCTCATTTTCAACAGTGGAGCTTTAAAAGTTGAAAGGTTATATTGGAGAAAGTTTTATCGCATCAATATTTCCACTAAATAAATAGCATTTTTGATACAGGAAAAGCCTCTCAGACTCAACGCGCACAAAACTTTATACAATATATTTAATTTCACATAATTATTGCGGTAGAAGCCATTTGTTTGTTACTTAATGAAATGAGGTAGTTAGTCCAAGTTTGTCGTTCATTGAACATTCATAAACTACAGTAGCTGTGATGCATCCCAGCAAAGGTAAACAAAGATAAAACAATGGGGATGACTCTAAACCTCTAACTTTTTAATGTCATCTAATCAACCTGTTGCCATGGCAATCGCTTGCAGAGATTAGTTAAAAACACAAACGATTCAGTCTGTTAAGATTTTAGGTTTCCAGGCTTCATATTTATTTCTCGTAAACAAGCCTCTCCTCTCATGAACACAGCTGTGGTTGATGAGCCAATTTAAACTTCTGCTCATCAGGGTCTTAGAGTCTCTTTTTATTTTTGTAATGGTACCGAAATACACAGAAATGCACACGCCTTGTTTAAACAATTAGTGAGATTATTAATGTTGTTAGGCCATTAATTTGAACACGTTTTGTTGATTTATCCTTAATAAGATGTATTGGATCAGAGCTGGTCTCAACATCCTGGCGGCGTTCAGTTTGTCACCTATTATCAACTCAAAACCTTCCGTGATCGTAATTGATCACCCCTATTGATTAAATAAGACTAGTTGGAAAACAAACATCATCAGTGGTAGCTTACCGGGTAACGTCTGGACAACCGGAGGATCCTGGACGGACAGCAGCGTCCATGTCTGAAAGATGTCCTCCATGCAGATCTCCAAGGCTGGTCACTCTCATGCTCTCAGCTCGATTCTCCGTAGAGCCTCTGGATATTGCAGTTCACTTAGATGTTCAGTAAATTTATCCTTATAGTTGGATCACAGCTGGTAGCTACGAAAGTGTCCCGAACCTCAATCGTAAGCCAACTTCAGCGGCCGCTTCGTTCAAACTATAAAAAGTCCGACGTGAAGCTCTGAGTCCATGAGAGCCGCGAGCTGAAACACGTTCCGTCTGAGCGCCACACGAAAAGTAAAGTCAGGAGTAATAACACTATTTTCTAATGCAGTTAATGAGCTTCAGCTTATTGATAACTAGTTAGTAGGCCGCCATCTTTCTTGAAGCAAAGTACGGCGACGCTAACCAACCAATTGGTGAAGTTGTAGCCTGATGACGTGCCTCTCCTCATTTGCATTTAGTCTTTTCGCCCTTTTTCCAAGAGGGGGAAAATAGAATGTGATAAATAAGAAAATAAGGAAATACTACAGTAAATGAATAAGGGAAATTGGAAAATGGGAAAATTAACTATTTTTCAAACACATGTTAAATGAAAAATAGAGACAATAAAACTGGGTAAGTAAAAAAGGGAAATGTGAGAAATTGATTAATGAAAGTGGGAAATAGGAAATCAGGTTAATGGAAAAAAGAAATTGGAAAAGGGTTAAATTAAAGAATAGATTAATGAAAAATGGGAAAATAGAAAATGAGATGATCTAAAAATGGGTAAATTAAAAATAGAGAAAATAAAACTGGGTAAGTAAAAAAAGGGAAATGTGAGAAATTGATTAATGAAAGTGGGAAATAGGAAATCGGGTTAATGGAAAAAAGAAACTGGAAAAGTGTTAAATTAAAGAATAGATGAAAAATGGGAAAATAGAAAATGAGATTATCTAAAAATGGGTAAATTAAAAATAGAGATAATAAAAATGGTTAAGTAAAAAAGGGAAATGTGAGAAATTGATTAATGAAAGTGGGAAATAGGAAATCGGGTTAATGGAAAAAAGAAATTGGAAAAGGGTTAAATTAAAGAATAGATTAATGAAAATGGGAAAATAGAAAAAGATTATTCAAAAGTGGGTAAATTAGAAATAGAGAAAAGAAAAAGGGGAATAGAGAAATTGATAATATGGAAAATAAATAAATGAAAAAATGGGTTAATGAAAAAGGGAAATTGAAAAGTGGTTAAATGAAAAAGAGAAATAAAAAATCGGGTTAATGAAAAAGATAAACTTTATTTAACCATTTTTTAATTTATTTCACTCATTTTTTTCATTTTTTGATTTATTTTACTCATTTCTTATTTATTTCACCCATTTATTTATTTAATTTTGGCTGAAATGGCTCTCCATCAAAAAGCAAAAAAATTAATATCTTGAGCACTTTTAAATTAAACACAGGGGCAAAGTGCAAGTGCACCTTCAACAAATCAATTAACAAAACCCGAGTGAAAAAGCTGTAAAAACATTCAAACTAATTTGTCTCAAACTGCCCCTCCCTCACAGAGAGCAAATAAAGAAAAAACTCCGGTAATAACTACAGCGCAGCCATACATTAGCTCTGCGCAACACGAAACAGGTAAAATAATATTTATAAAAACAACAGGCAGAAATGCATAGAGAACTATAAAAAGGACAGGCAGAAATAAAGATGCAGGAATGAATAAATAAATAAATGATTTGATAAAGGGTAATTATTGCAATGATGACTAAATAAATTATCCAATAAACCACATGATTACCTTATTTTAAAGAGTATTTATGTACGTCTTCATTTATTGTTATTTCTGTCAGCTTTGGTCCTCCATACAACTGGACGCACCTGAAGCTCCACCTTTTCCACCTTTCCCGGTTTCTGTTCTGCCGCAGCGCGCTGCCTTTACTTTCTATGAGTTTATTTATTCTTGTTTCACCGAACTTCTAACAGATTTATGTGCTTTTAAGTTAAACTTCAGAGTTTTTATGTCCCGACAAAATGTTTTCCACGTAGAAACGTCGCATGAATCCGAGCTTCTACCGGAGAGACGGAACCAGGAAATGGATTCTACCCTTTTGTTTCTGCTCCTGATGTCTCTGGTCTTCATGCAGTTTGTCGCTGCTACAGGTGAGAATCAGCTGGAAACATCCATCCATCCATCCATTTTCCTACACCCTTGTCCCTTAATGGGGTCGGGAGGTGCTGGTGCCTCTCCAGCTGACGTTCCGGGCGAGAGGCGGGGTCACTCTGGACAGGTCGCCAGTCTGTCGCAGAGCTGGAAACATAAAGTTATTAATATATGGCTGTGATGTCCAAAGTCAGTATTTACGGGCCGATATCCTACATATTTCAGTTCTTCTCCTGATTTAACACCTGAATCAAATTAGCAGAACCTCCGGTAGTTGGACTGTTTGAATCAGCTCGTTTGTAACGAAGCTGAAGTTGGTTTCCAGCTTCCGATTCCGGAAATGGCTAAAGGGCGATTCCACCAAATTTTTCACTACCTTCCGCATCTTTAAACAACTCTAGTTTAAAAACTTCAACACATAGACTCTTATAACCTGGACTGGATTATTCGGCTCTAATAGCAGAATATTTAATCAGTGTTTGGAATTTGTGAAACATTTTCCTGATTTGTGAAACTTCACTAAAGATCAGATTACTGTTGGCGTGACAAAAAAGGGAGACATACGAGCGGATCTATAGAAATAATTATTTATTTAATGACAAAAATACGCTCTGGGAGATCAGGCCGGCCAGTCAGAGAGAAGTGTGGGCCAATGCTGCTCGATCCGGCCTGGTCCGGAGGGCAATCAAGCAGACCAGTGACTGACTAGACGTCAGTATTTATCCTATAGATATAATATAAGAGCAGACCTCTCATTGGCTGCTCCGGCGCAGGAAATACGGCGGCCATCTTGGAGCGGTAGTTCCTCCTACTTTGCTCAATCAAAACAGCAGCAGATGCATCAGCACTGAGGGATATTGTTGTTCTGATCGATGGATTATTGATGTGAGGCTCCACAGACAACATTTCACAAGTAAGATGGACATATTATTGTGTTTATATTGTGATTAAAATATTGCTTTACTGTATTTATGGCGAGATACCAGCTAATATTAGCTACTTGGTGTAATACGGGTTCAGCCCCGATATGAAGGATAACTGAGATTCTGTAAATCTAAAAAACATTAATTATTCTCTAACATTGACTTAGATTATATGACACAAGAGCCGATATTAGAAATAAAACAATGTAACACATATTTTAAAACCTATGTGTTATAACATTCACCAGCAAAGTTTACATAGGTGGTAAAAACTATTATTATTTAATTCTTTCACTATTGGATTCATCCCAAATCTTCAGTTTTTGTTATGAAAGTTTCATAAAGACACGATGTGAAGAAGAAGAAGAGAGAGAATCTATAAGAGAGACTGATTCACTTCAGCAGGATGAATCACATGGAGTTTGGACTCAATCTCAGCTGCTGAATCTCTGAAGCTAGAACTTGTCAGCTGAAAAAAATAAATAAAATAAATAAATAAATATATATATATAAAATTCCCTTCTCACCCTCCTCTCTCTCTCTTTCATCCTCTGACCTCTACCAGAGGTCTGGGAGCTTCAGGTTCTCCTCCAGTATCTTGTCTCTCTCTAGTTCTGCACATTTCTGGACTGAGATGTCTGATGTTGTTCCTGGGATCTGTTTTAGCCGCTGCTCCAGTTTGGGGGTTTCTGCCCCGAGGGCCCCGATGACCACAGGCTCCACTGTGGTCTTCACCTTCCAGTTCTTTTCCAGTTCCTCCCTGAGGCCCTGGTATTTCTCCAGTTTCTCATGCTCCTTTTTCCTGATGTTGTAATCACTTGGTATGGCTACATCCACCACAACGGCTTTCCTCTGTTCTTTATCCACCACCACAATGTCCGGTTGGTTCTCCATTACCATCTGGTCTGTCTGGATCTGGAAGTCCCACAGGATCTTAGCTCCGTCATTCTCCACCACCTTTGGGGGTGTTTCCCACTTCGATCTCGGAGCTTCCAGTCCATATTCTGCACAGATGTTCCTGTACACTATGCCCGCCACCTGGTTATGTCGTTCCATGTTCGCTTTCCCTGCCAGCATCTTCACCTGCTGTTATGTGCTGGACTGTCTCAGGGGCCTCCTTGCACAACCTACACCTTGGGTCTTGTCTGGTGTGGTAGATCTGAGCCTCTATTGCTCTGGTGTTTAGGGCCTGTTCCTGTGCAGCCAGGATGAGCCTCTGTGCTGTCCTTGAGTCCAGCTTTGTCCAGCCACTTCAATTATTTGTCGGTGGTACATCCCATGTAGGGGCTTGTCCTACATATATATATATCATTCAGTATTAATCATTATTTATTTGTGTTTGTATAGTTATATAAATATGCATTATTATAATAAATTATACACACAGCCGTTCACAATAAATTATTCACGGCTGTGTGCTTTGTAATATGCTCATCATACATCAATATGTTATATTGTTATAGCCACTAAGCATATTTAAATATGCTGAACTAGGTATTAAAAACATACTTAAATAATACAATTGTTTATAAATGTAGCTTTGATAGATGTTTGAATATAGTTCCCAGTAACAAAAAAGCGTCTTATGATCGATTAAATGCGTTTATCTAATTTTGCTGCTAAACACATAGGGTTGAGTGTTGTGGTCTACCGCTCCAAGATGGCCGCCCTAAATCTCGTCAGTGACAATAGGCGAGAGCATGAGGCGTCTATCCTTATATTATGTCTATGATTTATCATCTGCCGGTGTGTACCTGCTTCCTGAAAAGAAACAAGAAAAACACATAGAGGACTAGAGATAGGAGGGGATTGTCACACTATTCATACATGTTCCATCCAGTTTTTTTTTTCAAATTCAATTCTAATTCAAAAGCACTTTATTAATCCCAATGGGAAATTAAATATTGGTGTGACTCATAAATTTTTCAAAGAGTTATTGTAGAAAGGAAAGATATTCTGCAGGGGTCTGTTAAGTGAAGTGAAGTTTCACAAAGTTTCACAAATCAGAAACATGGTTTTAAATATTCTACTATTGGAGAAGAATAATCCAGTGCAGGTTTGAAGGTTCTAGCTCAGTGGTTCTTAACCTTTTTTGAGGTACCGAACCCACCAGTTTCATATGCGCATTCACTGAACCCTTCTGTAGTGATAAATAAAATATGATTCCCCCCCCCCCCCAAATTTAAGACATTTTCATTAATTCTCCTTAAAGGCAGAGTCTCTGAGAACAGTTCTTCAAAATATAGTCAGTGTTTTCAGCAAAGTTGATCTGACTGTCCAGGAACGACCCAAGGTATTTAAAATGAGCCACAGTCTCAACAGGTTGGCCATCGAGAGAAACTGGAACCACTTTAAGGTTTAGATCATTTAATTAGCTCTACATTATTAAGAGAATCAAAAATTAATAATAAATGATAAATACTTTGCGGTATTCTGATTTAGTAATGTAATTATATTAGTTGTGTTACCACCAACACGCCACTAGAGGCAGCACCAACCCTGAAAAGATGCCACTAAGGAGCAGATTTAGAAAAACATAGAAAGATACAGAATTTGGTAAAAACTGTGAGCTTTGCTGTAGTAAATAAAGACACAAGTTCAAATCCCTGCTGAGAGTGAAGCTCCTCCAATCAGGCTCCTCCTCAGCTCTGATTGGCTAAGCAATGCAACGTGATCCTCTGATTGCCAAATCGTGGCGTCATCACCACTTTACACAAGTGTGTCTTTACCTCTGTGGTAGAGGCTCCACCGAACCCCTGAGACCAACTCACCGGACCACTGGGGTTCGATCGAACCCAGGTTAAGAACCAGTGAGTTAGATTATTTAAATTTGGAGATATTTTCTGCAAATCTAATGTTCTCAATTACTGGAACCACAATGAGGATTTTATTGAAAAGTATTTTCTAAAGAAAGTACCAGATGTATCTCTGGGATCAGTTCAGGTTCCTGAGTCTGAATGACTATAGAACCTGTAGGGGTCCACTTTGACCTCTGACCTCTCTTCTGTGTGTTGTTTTCTCTCCTCCAGATCAGATCAACTCTACAATCACAGCTACAGTTGGAGACAACCTCATTCTGCCATGTAAAGATCCTGATAAGGGGGAAATCATAGTTGTAGAGTGGAGCAGAACTGATCTTGGGTCAGAATATGTCCTCCTGTACAGAGATAAGCAGATCAATCCAGGAGCCCAGCATCCATCTTACAAGAACCGGGCTGATCTGCTGGTTGGTCAGATGAAGGTTGGAGACGCTTCTCTGATTCTGAGGAACACAATGACTGATGACAGTGGAAAGTATGAATGTCGACTCATTCAGACAAGCAGTGATGAGAAACTCATCAGCATCATCAGCCTAAAGGTTTCTCCTCCTCCTCCTCCTCCAGGTGAGAGTTTGTCTCTGGATCAGAACCAGCAGTTTCTTGGTTCTGAATTTGAGATCATGTTGATGATGATGAGACTCTAGAAAGCAGCTTGTCTGAGCTCAGATGCTGATGATCTTCAGTCAGATCAGACTAGAGCAGAGGTTCCCAAACTGTGGGGCACGGCAATGGCCCCACAGTTTGGGAACTGTGGGACCATTGCACCCCCTAGGGGGCGCCGTGCCATTGCAGGGGGGGGCGCGGGAAGCCTCTGGGTGAAAAAAACAAACAAAACAAAACACATGGACGCTGTAAGCGCTGGGTTTTTATCTTAGAACGGCCAACTCTCTGTTATTCCTCTGTCAATTTGATACAGTTGGGGCTTCTGCACTTCCCATATCTGTGTCCTCTGTCACTTTTATCAGCAGTTGAAACTGTTTAATCCGTTGTTAACATGTGGTAACCTGTTTTTCTGAGCCGCTTTTAAACGCAACATGACGCTACGACGCTCGCGCTGTTTACACACCTGTGCGGCAGCGAAGGAGACCTGATGCTGCTGCTGGTGGGCGGAGCTACAGGTGTGCAGCAAACCAGCAACACGCAAAACTTTTCACAGTTTTTCCCCCAAACTTACCGACTGAGTTGAGTAAAGCTGTTGGATGCAGGTAATGTTAGCTAAACGACGACTAGCTAATGTCAATACAGCACCTTAAGCTTAACAAGTAGCCTGTAGGCTACCGATGTTGTTGTCTATGTTCAGCTACATACATTAATTTTGTATAACATTCTCAACAGATTTTAAACCAAAGCTGTTAAAATAATATATGCCCTTTCCATTTAAGATGAATATGTGTGCCTGGAACTCCTCCAATGAGAGTTTTAGCTTCACCTGGTACAAATTAAGTAAGCAAGTCATTTTAATCAGAATTAATTATTATTAAAATACTTGCAGCCCTATTATAAACATTAATTTTCTGCCCTCCACCCCCCACTCCTACCTCCCGGCAGGGACAGGGGGGGCCAGAAAATGTTTAGATACCACAGGGGGGGCGCAGGAGAAAAAGTTTGGGAACCACTGGACTAGAGGTTAAAAGTGATATATTTTCACAATGTTTGATTAAAGCTGCAGTTTGTAACTTTTATCCACCTTTGCGTGATTTATAGGCGTGACTTCCGCCACAAACCGGCACTACCATTTGTTTACATGTTAGCCACTCGCTAACCAGCTTTCCACAGAGGTTTTGGTAGGGTTGCCACCGGTATCTTAAAATACAGAATCGTCCCATATTGAATCGATATGGGACGTAATTTGTTCCATATTTCTATAAATGTCTAATGGACACCAAAATTAGACACAGGAAATATTAAAGTCAGCTAAATTGTCGCGGCAAGATCATAGACATTAATACGTAGACGCCTCATGGAGCGGGCTAAAGGTCATGGAGCGGGTCGGCCCGTTGCTGCGATACGTAGCAGCGTCCGCCATATTGAATGTGGAATATGTGCCACTAAGGTGATACAAGTGAATGGACCAAACTTTACAAAGTGCCGTTTTACAAAGTATTTTAAGTTAATTCCTGCCATTGACACATTTTCTCACACATATTAATATATTTGGCAATCAAAGAAATAACTAAAGACAAAGTTTCTAACTTTTGATGTGATTAATTGTTTTGGGGCATTTCTGAATAAAGAGCACAATGTTTGATAGAAATTATTCTGATAATTTTTATATTAACATTGATGAACAGACACACTTTTACAGTGTTTTATTAAAGAATATATTTACATAATTCCATCATTTAATGTACATTTAACATTTCAAGACAAGAAGCAAATAATTTTCCTGTATCTATTTTTATACATTATTGAGAAATGACTTGATTTATAAATCAATCATTGTCAAACATTAAACTTCATATTTCTTACTTTTTTCCAGAGAATAAATATTTATTACAGTATGTCAACTCTGTTATTGACCTCAAAGAGTGAAAATAATTCTAACAGAGTAAATTATTTTTATTCCATTACATTATGCACTAATACTTCAGATTGAGATATTTAAAACAAAAAGTGAAAGAATAAAACATTTATTTATTATACTGGTCACAGGCTCAGTCTGCTGGTCACACTGGGAGACTCACAGGCTAAAGCTAAGAGTAAAAGAGAAATTATCCAAAAATGTAATAGAAAAAATATATATTTTTCCTTCACATTCATAAAAAGACATTTTCAGCTTGTTGGGCTCTGACCATGTTTAGCATCTTTATAGCTAAATACTGACATGGAAACAGACTGAAGACCAGCAGCTCCAGCTCTGATCCTGACTGATCTTTTAAATCATCTGGTTTTTAATTAACTTCTCCTCTAACAGGTTTCTCTCTCATTATAAAACAGTATGAAAACATTAGCTGCTATGCTAACAATCAGCGGTTATTTCGGGTCAATTTAGCTACATAGGATAAATTTTCCGGTTGTTTAGAAGCGAATTTCTGGCTGCAAAGTCAAGTAATTCTGATCTTTCATCCTTACCTGGGGAAGGTAATGAGAATTAATCCAGATTGTTTCGTAAAACGGTTGAAATAAATCCACACAGAACAGAACTTAAGGAGCTCCGATTGCCCTGCTGCCACATACAAGATGGCAGACGCTTTTACGTACGACTCAGTGCGCTCAGTCTACGTATTGATGTCTATGGTGGAAGTCGTTCGACCAGAGAAACAAATTAACAACTTAATCCTCATTATAGTCAAGGAATGGATACAGAAGATATTAGAGTAACATGGAAGTTGTTCTTTACACAGATGGCAACACCTTTCCTAAGGCGATCACAGCTAAAAACATTATAACCTTCTAAGGAAATATTTTTATTTATTATGGATTTGTTTAACCTGCTTTCAGTCAAAACTAAGATGTCAGTATTAATAGTTTCAATCCAGATTTTAACCGGATTTATCATAGGCAATAAACTGTGAGTGTTACTATGTATCATACCAAGACCTGACCTGGTTTTAAATCTTCCGGTGTGTCAGTGTTGATGAAAGTTAGACCTGTGTTTGGTTTGGGTTTGGCTGCACATAACCTGATACTAAAGGTAGAATGAGTCTTTTCCATCTTGATACCAAACCAACTTCCCCTGCTTGAGCAAACTGTATAAGAGAAAATTCAATTAACACAAACAGCTGCTTAAGACAGACAAGTACATTAAATTAACTGTTATAGCTAGCCTTAAAGTAGTACCAGGGAGTAATGAAATATGAAAGGGTCCAAATTGTCTGATCAGGGGGCTTAGAGCTGGAGTCATTCCTGAACCAGGTTGTTAAACAAAACCTCAGAAAACTTTGGCACATGTTCAAAGGTGAAAACACCGAGAAACAATATGAGAAAAAGTATCATTGTACTTACCTGGCCAACAGTTGTGTCCCGTCTTCACCACGTTTTGGAATTCAGGAAGCTGTGGCCATGTAGAGTTGGTGGCTCGCATGTAGAGGCCAATTCTATACCAGGCCAGTTGAAGCTCTTCTTGTACCGGACAAAAGTAAAAAAGTCAAAAAGCGAATCTACTGCAAAAGAAAAGTGAAAGTTCCACCAGTCCTAAAACAAAGGCTAACACAAACTACCGCCTGACAGGCTGCAGCAGGCAGCTGTTGCTCGGGTGCACTCTGGTGAAGAGAGGTGGAGCTGTCCACTGACCACTACCTGGCGGTGAGTTGGCTCCGGTGGTGGGGGAGGAAGCCAGTCAGACCTGGCAGCCCAAACGTGTAGTGAGGGTCTGCTGGGAACGTCTGGCGGAGTCCCCTGTTAGACGGAGCTGTAACTCACATCTCCGGCAGAACTTCGAACACGTTCCGGGGGAGGTGGGGGACATTGAGTCTGAGTGGACCATGTTCCGTGCCTCCATGGCCGAGGCGGCTTATCAGAGCTGTGGCTGCAAGGTCGTTGGTGCCTGTCGTGGCGGCAACCCCCGAATCCGTTGGTGGACACCTTCGGTGAGGGATGCTGTCAAGCTGAAGAAGGAGTCCTATGGGGTCTTTTTGGCCTGTGGGACTCCAGAAGCAGCTGATGGTACCGGCGGGCGAAGCGGCATGCGGCTCGGGGGGTCGCTGAGGCCAAAACTCGGGCGTGGGAGGAGTTTGGAGAGGCCATGGAGAAAGACTTCCGTACGGCTTCGAGGCGATTCTGGTCCACCATCCGGCATCTCAGGAGGGGGAAGCAGTGCAGCACCAACACTGTTTACAGTGGGGATGGTGGCTGCTGACCTCGACTCGGGACGTTGTGGGTCGGTGGGCGGAATACTTCGAAGACCTCCTCAATCCCACCAACATGCCTTCTGTTGAAGAAGCTGAGCCTGTGGACCCTGGGTTGGGCTCTCCAATCTCTGGGGACGAAGTCGCCGAGGTGGTCAAAAAACTACTCGGTGGCCTCAGGGCCCCGGGGGTGGATGAGATCCGCCCGGAGTTCCTTAAGGCTCTGGATGTTGTAGGGTTGTGTTGGCTCACACGACTCTGCAATATCGCATGGACATCGGGGGCAGTTCCTCTGGATTGGCAGACCGGGGTGGTGGTCCCCCTGTTTAAAAAGGGGGATCGGAGGGTGTGCTCCAATTACAGAGGGGTCACACTCTTAAGCCTCCCTGGAAAGGTCTATTCGGGGGTCCTGGAGAGGAGGGTCCGTCGGATAGTCGAACCTCGGATTCAGGAAGAGCAGTGTGGTTTTCGTCCTGGTCGTGGATCATTGGACCAGCTCTACACCCTCAGCAGGTCCTGGAGGGTTCTGGGAGTTCGCCCAACCACACATTATTTATTCCATAGTCAATGAAGTGATCATTGATGAAGATACCAAATTTAACATCTTGTATGGTTATATCTGCTAACTGTAAACCATGGCTGAGAATAAACTAATGAAGATCTTGCCAAAAAGTCTGAACCACTTCACACGTGAAAAACAGGTGATTTAAATCTTCACTTATCCACATCCATTTTAAATCTGTGTCTCAGGAAGTTGTTAGTTGGATAGATTTTTGTTTAAAATTTTAAATTGCATATCTTTTATTTTGGCAAGAAGTGGAAAACATAAATATTTTGATCTAATCTTTTTAATTTGTTCTTTGTTGAAGTCTGTAAGGATATTCTCTCATTTAAGCACATCGGTGGCATAATAACTAAATAAACAGCTTCTTATGAACTTATTATTGCATTTGACATCACAAAAATCAACATTTTCAATCCAACAAGTCCTTAAACGAGGACAAACCTTAGAATACAATAAATCTTGTCTGACCATGGATACAAGCTGACGAGGGAAGGCTTTGATGATTTTTTTTTTGTATTTTGCCTCCTGGGTTCAATATAATTGAAATTTATCACACAAAACTCAGATGCTGTAAAATGTTACCATGTGCATCCAAAAAGTGAGCAACAGCCCACACACCTTTACAAAACCAATTCTCAATAAAAAACGATTTTCTATTGATCAATATATATCTATTGTTCCAAATTGGAGTGTTATGTGGAGTGAAGTTGTGTTTAAAGATGAGCTTCCAATACAAAAGAGCCTGTTGATGAAAATCTGAAAGTTTAACAGTTAATCTTCTAAGATCAAAATCACATCTTAACAGGAAGACCATATTGGGAATAACAAACCAAATGGAATTTAGATTCTATAAACACAATTTGAGCCATTTTATTTTCAACATTCCAGTCATAACATCAAAATCTATGGCATTGGCTCCACCATCTTCATATGATTTAATCAAATCCTGTTTTGCAATATAATGACATTTATTTCTCCAAATAAAGTTGAAATTTAAACTTTTAATATTCTTTATTACTTTGCTTGATAAAGGTAAAGAGTAAGCCGGATAAATAAGTATAGAATAACTCTCCATTTTAGTTAAAAGTATTCTACCAAAAACTGAGAGATCTCTGCAGCCATCGATATAAAATTAGTTTACATTTATCTACATTGTCGCTTATATTTAGCTCAACCGTATTCAGTTGCACCGCCTTTGCTAGGTTAGCTATCATAGTGCTAGGTTAGACATCATAGTGTTAGCTTGACGGTTTTGCTCTCTCATATCTTCTAATTGCTTCTCCACTCCCGTTATTTTTGTCTGCAAACTGAATATTGCTTCAAGAATAGTGTTGTTGGACACTTGCATCTCTGTGTTGACTTCTGCTTGCTGGTTTTCTTACCAGTCGGTTCTTTGCTCGGAGTTGAGGGAGCCGAATCAACATCACGGTCCTGCTTTGGTAACGTGGGTATCTGAGATTCAGTGTAGTCTTGTTCCATCCGTCTCTGTGTCTGTTGCTGCTTCAAGAGTTCTGGTGTTTGGGATTTTGGATTCTTTGTGAGCTTCTGGGAATCCATCATGAGCTTTCGGGTGGAAATATGTTAAGTTACTTAGTCGGAAAGTTGGTCTTAGGTGGAGCTCAGAGACACAGCTTGTCAGTCCGCCATCTTGGTACCTCCTCCAACCAGCAGATTTATACCAGAACCAGGAGAGTTTTGAAGGTTCTGATCCATCAGGATCAAGTTGATCCAGAACCGGTTCTGGTTCTATCAGCTCCTCATCCTGAATTTCTGTCAATATCAACCAATCAGAAGCAGGTTGAACTGATCCATGTTCTGGTTACCAGGGCAACCTGCTCCACCAATCAGATCTCGTCTATTCAAACTCTGAACCAACCAGGTTTCCTGTGTTAAATCAGATTTAATAGAAAAATCATCTGATTATTAAAATATTCTGTTATTAAAACTCGTCCATCTTCATTTGTCTCCACAGATCCGTTTCCAGTCTGGTTCATAATTCTACTGGTTCTGGTTCTGGTTGCTGCTCCAGTTCTTATCTTCTGGTTATGGCATCGTTTCTCAGGTGAGTCTCTAGAACTTCATTACCCATAATGCCTTTGGTCAGTGTCTGTTCTCCTCCACAGCAGCTCCCAGTGCATTGTGGGTCAGCAGCAGCTCCTGGTGCATTGTGGGTCATCCGCTGCTGATGCATTGTGGGTCAGCAGCTCCTGGTGCATTGTGGGTCAGCAGCTCCTGGTGCATTGTGGGTCAGCAGCTCCTGGTGCATTGTGGGTCAGCAGCTTGGTGTTTTGCTGCCAGGCTTTGGGACATGGACACATGTCTCTGTCCTCAGAGTCACCAGGAGACAGACAGACATGAGACCATCAGAGCTGCTGCTGTCTGTCCAACTCATCTTGTCCTCTGTTGTCTCTCAGTCCACAGGGTGAAAGTGGATTCAGGGGTGGAGTCTGTCCTGTTGCCATGGAGACGGGGAGACCAGCTGGTGTCCTTCAGGTCCACATCCCGTCTGCCTGAAGACGTTAGAGTGGAGTGGAGGGACAGAGACAACAAGAAGGTCCATGTGCATCAGAACGGTTCTGAATGTTCTGATGAACAGAACCAACGTTACAGAAACAGAACCAAGATGGATAAAAACCTCAGTCTGACCCTGAAACGGCCGACGTGTAAAGACAACGGATTCTACACCTGCAGAGTCTACAGCAGCAAAGGAGACGTCCTGATGGAGAAAGACATTCTGCTGAAGGTCAAAGGTCAGTGGTTTAAATGTGATGTCATGTTTTCCAATCAGCTGATTGGTTCTGACCAATAGTGATGATTGGCTGATCAGAAGGTCAAAGGTCAGTGTGATGTACTGAGTGATGAAGATGAGGAAGCAGAGCAGGAGGAAGAGGTCCAGGACAGACGGGGACACAGAGTCCAACATGTTGGACCTTCATCCAGTCAGAGGACATGAGACCATCAGAGCTGCTGCTGTCTGTCCAACTCATCTTGTCCTCTGTTGTCTCTCAGTCCAACAGGTGGAGGTGGAATCAGGGGAGAAGTCTGTCCTGCTGCCCTGGAGAACCACAGAGGATCTGGATGGAGACACTAGAGTGGAGTGGATGGACAGCAAAGACAGGACGGTCCATGTGTATCAGGACGGTTCTGATCATCCTGAAGAGCAGGATAAGATCTACAGAACCAGAACCAAGATGGATGAAAACCTGCTGAAAACTGGAGACCTCAGTCTGACTCTGAGACAACCCACATATGAAGACATGAACAGCTACACCTGCAGAGTCTATAGCAGAGATGGAGTCGTCCTGATAATGAAAGACGTCTGGCTTCAGGTCAAAGGTCAGTGGTTTAAATGTATTTTTCCAATCAGCTGATTGGTTCTGATCAATAGTGATGATTAGCTGATCAGAAGGTCAAAGGTCAGTGTGATGTAATGAGTGATGAAGATGAGGAAGCAGAGCAGGAGGAAGAGGTCCAGGACAGACGGGGACACAGAGTCCAACATGTTGGACCTTCATCCAGTCAGAGGACATGAGACCATCAGAGCTGCTGCTGTCTGTCCAACTCATCTTGTCCTCTGTTGTCTCTCAGTCCAACAGGTGGAGGTGGAATCAGGGGTGGAGTCTGTTGAGCTGCCCTGGACAATCAGAGAGGATCTGGATGGAGACGTTAGAGTGGAGTGGAGGGATGGCGAGAACAGGACAGTCCACGTGTATCAGGACGGTTCTGATCAGCTTGGAGATCAGCACCAGATCTACAGAACCAGAACCAAGATGGATGAAAACCTGCTGAGGAATAAAGACCTCAGTCTGACTCTGATGGATCCTACAATCAGTAACATCTTCACCTGCAGAGTCTCCAACAGAGACGGAGAAAAACTGATGATGAAACAGGTTCAGCTGGAGGTCAAAGGTCAGTGGTTCAGATTTGATCGTCTTTATTTCTCTAGACTTCAGTGATCAGATATTTGTGTTGGATCACAACCAGCTGGTACCATCAGAACCAGCTGGAGAAAGATCCACCTTCCTGTTCCTGCTGCTCTCACCTTCAGTCAGGAGGTGATGAAGATCTGCTGCTGCTGCTCATCTTCCTCTTTCTGCTTCTCTCAGACCAACAGGTGAAGGTGGAGGAGGGGGCGGAGTCTGTTAAGCTGCCGTTCAGGATGACCTTTGACCTGCTGGGAAGAGATGTAGTGTTGTGGAGGGACAGAGAAGAGAGGATCGTTCATATGTATTGGAAAGGTTCTGATCAGCCTGAAGAACAGAACCAGATCTACAAAGACAGAACCAGGATGGATGAGAACCTGAAGGAGACTAAAGACATCAGTCTGACTCTGATCAGACCCACTGATGAAGACAGCAGTTGGTTCAGATGTGGACTTTATAGGAACGGAGACCTGCTGAGAATGAAGACTTTTCAGCTCAAGATCAAAGGTTTGTCCATCTGTCTCTGATTGTCTTTTGTCCTCCTGTCTGTCTCTCTAACTGTCCTCTGTCTCCTCAGCAAAGAGAAACCAGGTCCAATCACTGGACACCAGCAAGAGCAGCCTGGACCAACCAGAGGAGACCATGAAACCACTGATGGCTGATCAATCAGTCTGATCAGGTTGATCATCTCTGATCATTGATCCAGTCAGACTTTGGATCAGAGCCGATCTCAGTGAAGGTTCTGATGGACCAACAGAGACACTCCTGGTCCTCTGGTCCCGTCTGCAGCCTCTTATTGATCACTATTGATTATTGATCTGAAGGAACTGAATCATTTCAGCTGCCTGAGGAACCAGTTCATGACTGGAACTGGATCTGGTTTGGATCCATCAGGGAGGAGAAGAGTCCAGTCTGACCAGAACCAACCCATTTCTGCTCATTAATGAGTTTATTAACCTTTATTAGATTAAAAAGCAGAAACACATTGTTACAGTCCTGCATTATAATCTAATTTATCACCAATAGGTCAAAGGTTACATTATTATTCCATGAATTCAGTCGAAGCTTTAAACTGGTTCTGTGTTTTTCTGTCTGTTATTTTATTCAATGGTTTTATATTTTCCTTTTATATCTAATATTAATTCTCAGGGTTTTGATCTGTGAATTTCTGTTATATTTTCTGTTTTGGTGCTTTGGGATTTTATGTAAAGTTGTTTTTAACTTCATGATTTGTCATCCATCCATTGTCTTCCTCTTATCAGAGGTCAGGTCATAAGGTCAGGGGTCAGCAGAGCAGTAAACTGACCACAGATGAGAACAGGAACGTAGATCTATCAGATCTAGAGTTTCTCCTCCTGTCTCATCTCTCCGCTACAGATCAGTTCATCTGTGCATCGATCCGTCTCTCCATCCTGATCCGGTTCCCTCATCCATGATCCCATTAAAGTATCATGAAAAATTAGCTTTTTTATTGCTAATGATAAATAGTTTAGAGGAAAAACAAATGTTCCTGTTTTGTGATTAAAACAACTTTTTATGTTCTTGTTTTTGGAGGGTTATGTTTTAGTGACAATCTCTCTTAAATCAGGTTATTACAGTATTTTTCTTCCACACTACATAATATATAATCTTCTCCTCTAATAATACTCGTCTTTATTAATCCAGTTTATTTAAAGCTGATCTTTACTTTCACACAGAATCAGAATAAAACCAAACTGTGACTCTAATGAAGCTGCTGCTCATCTTGGTCTTTATCCAACTGATTCTTCTGTAAAATCTGATTTCCATCAAATTATCTTCATTGATGTTAAAACCTTTGAGACGAGAAAAATAAAGATTTTATTATCTGAATTGAATCATCTCAGCTCCATCTAACAGCTCTGGTTCATTCCTGATCCTGTTTCCGTTTTTATTCATTTAACTTTAAATGTTTCTGAACCAGGTTTCATCCATCAGCAGCTTCCAGCCTTTATGATCAAAACGTTTCACATCTAATAAAGATAAAAAAAACATCTGTTTAGGTTTGATTGATGGTTTTTAAAGTTCTTTATTGATTAGTTTAGTGATGAAGCTCAGAGCCAGAAATATTCTGCAGTTTAAAGGATAAATATTTCCTCCACATGTTGCCATAGCAACAGGATATAAAACTTCAATTAGTAAAATAAATATCTTATGGTTTTAAGATTTTTTTTCATTTAACGAAAATGAAACACAAACACAAGATCGTAAAACCACCTGAAATCAACCTTTAACTACATGATAATCAACTTTTCTAATCCAGTTATTGAAGCTACTTTGTTCTGATTTTAATAAATTTGTCCAAACAGTTTAAAACATCAGATCATGAACAGAAACATTCATTCTTTTCTAACTGAACCAAAAAAACATTTATTATTAATTTGTCTTCAGTTGAACCAAATGCAGGTCAGGATTAACATAAAATATCACAAAACAAAAATTAAATTAGAAAATAAGTTCATGTTTTTAATCCAGTTGTAAAATTAAAAACCAGAATCAGTTTTTATGGATCAAAGTCTTGAATTATCATAAAACCTGCAGATTTTCACTTATTCTCTTCAAAACCAGCTGAATTTTAAAGTCTAAGCCAAAGTTTCATGATATTAATATATAAACATGTTGACTTGTAATGAAAATAGTTTTTTGTATCATCATGGTGTTCAACCAATTATCTTATTTCTCTTGTTGGATTTTCTTCAGTGTTATTTTACTGTAAGTTTATTGATCTTTTTGTTCAGCTGCAGATTCAGTTTCTTTCCTCCAGTTTCTGTGATGAACTCATAACAATCAGGATGTTTATAGAGTGATAACATGAATATTTACAGTAGCTAAACATCTTTCTGTAAAACCTACTTTATAAGTATTTACTGGAAAGAAAAAAGTTTATTTTCTTTAAAATCATATTTATATTATTTTTAAATATGCAAAGACAAACTAAAATCACATTGTTTTGTGTCAAACTTGGTGAATAAATCTGATTTGTTGTCTGAAAACTTACCTTATTAAACCTTATTACCTTAACCATAATAGTACTATTAGAGCTATGATTAATATATCAATGAGTGTACAGCATTAATCGAGAGTGAGGAAGTAAAATGAAGGTGTACTAATAAAATACATATAAACAAGATGATATCATTTTATTGCTGGAGAAAGGCTGGAGCTTAATAAGTTTACACTTCTACCCACTCCTTTGAACGTCTGTATTATTGCATTGTTGTAATTTTATTATAACTTGGCACATTCAATAAAGTAAATTATCTTTATATATATATATATCAGTGACATGCGGTGAGGTTCATTGCTGGTGAGGCACTGACTGATGACTTAGACACCATCCATGTTATTGGACCCAAGGAAATTTTGCGCATGCAAATAATGCTGGGAGCCAAACAGATTAATCTTTTACATGTCATCCATAGCCGCGTTAACTCAGTGAAACTTAAAAATTCAGGTATTAATTTCGTGCTATGATCCACAGCAAAGTCTCTGTATTCGCCAAGCTACGCAGACTCGTTGCCATAGCAACTGACAACAATGTCGCTCCACGTTTTAGGATTTAACACCAAAAAACAATCAAGAATTTTGCACACAGAACAGAACATTTAGTTTGTTGTTGTAGTTCGTTTTAGGCTTAATGTTTTATTAATAAATAATTGCTGTGGTAGATTAGCTGCCGCTTCTACTTTACTGAATTATTTAAACATTAACTGTAGCCCACAAAACGCACATTTAATTAAAAAACTAAACAAAACCATCTTATTACTGTCTTACGTTTATGTATCAATGAAATCCATGCACCACTAATTCTGCACAAAAATATCTGTTCATTCAAAGCCAAGTTTATCCTCGGCATGTCTTTTCTACTCTGTGAGAATCATCAATCTGCCTTGAAGTAAAACTTTCAGCTCCATGTTGGTTTTCCTTTAGTTATTATCTCCTGCTTCAGTTTAAAATCCACTTTAGAAAACTGGTTAAGTGTAGAAATGTAGTCTTTCATTATTGACGTCCAAAGAGAGAAGAAAACAAATATATCGCTGTACTTTACTGTGTGGCTAGCTCCATGGCTAGCTCCATGGTAGCTCCATGGTAGCTCCATGGTAGCTCCATGGTAGCTCTATGGTAGCTCCATGGCTAGCTCCATGGCAGCTCCATGGCTAGCTCCATGGTAGCTCCATGGTAGCTCCATGGTAGCTCCATGGTAGCTCCATGGTAGCTCCATGGCTAGCTCCATGGTAGCTCCATGGTAGCTCCATGGCTAGCTCCATGGCTAGCTCCATGGCAGCTCCATGGTAGCTCCATGGTAGCTCCATGGTAGCTCCATGGCAGCTCCATGGCTAGCTCCATGGTAGCTCCATGGTTAGCTCCATGGCTAGCTCCATGGCTAGCTCCATGGTAGCTCCATGGCTAGCTCCATGGCTAGCTCCATGGCAGCTCCATGGTAGCTCCATGGTAGCTCCATGGTAGCTCCATGGTAGCTCCATGGCTAGCTCCATGGCTAGCTCCATGGTAGCTCCATGGCTAGCTCCATGGCTAGCTCCATGGCAGCTCCATGGTAGCTCCATGGTAGCTCCATGGTAGCTCCATGGTAGCTCCATGGCTAGCTCCATGGTAGCTCCATGGCTAGCTCCATGGCTAGCTCCATGGCTAGCTCCATGGCAGCTCCATGGCTAGCTCCATGGCTAGCTCCATGGCAGCTCCATGGCTAGCTCCATGGCTAGCTCCATGGCAGCTCCATGGCTAGCTCCATGGTAGCTCCATGGTTAGCTCCATGGCTAGCTCCATGGCTAGCTCCATGGCAGGTAGCTCCATGGCTAGCTCCATGGTAGCTCCATGGTAGCTCCATGGCTAGCTCCATGGCTAGCTCCATGGCTAGCTCCATGGTAGCTCCATGGTAGCTCCATGGCTAGCTCCATGGCTAGCTCCATGGTTAGCTCCATGGTAGCTCCATGGTAGCTCCATGGCTAGCTCCATGGCTAGCTCCATGGCAGGTAGCTCCATGGCTAGCTCCATGGTAGCTCCATGGTAGCTCCATGGTAGCTCCATGGTAGCTCCATGGCAGCTCCATGGTAGCTCCATGGTAGCTCCATGGTTAGCTCCATGGTAGCTCCATGGTAGCTCCATGGCTAGCCACACACTAGCACTGTGTCTTACTCTGCAGTTGTGCAGTCACAATATCTGGATCATGAGCGCCCCCTGCCATGAGGCTAGAGAACTGCCTGCCTCCCCTACAGTCTGTTCTCTGCTGTTTCTCCACACATAAAACACGACACACACAGTTAGTGACAAAAAAAAACACTGTACATTATATACATAAGCGAAATTATGGAAAATGAATCCATATATTAAATGTTTCTTAGCCATTTTATTGCCGGCGTACAGACAGGAGGAACATGCTGTCATATAATGGCAGTTAGTAACCCAAGTGAGGCTGAGCTGCTGCTGCCTCTCCGGCTTCACTTCTGAGCGTTTGAATGGGAAAATGCGAAAATCCAGCAATTTTGAAGAAAAACTATTCAGAATTGGTTAAGCTAAGTAAAAAATAGATACTTTATAGTACAAAACCACAAGGTGAAAATAGCAATATAAATTATTTTATATTATATATTATTTTTCCTTGATGACAGGTGAGGCTCTGCCTCACCTGCCTCCCCTGACCGCACGTCACTGATATATATATATATATATATATATATATATATATACAGTATATATATATATATATATATATATATATATATATATATATATATATATATATATATATATATATATATATATATATATGTAGGTTGATAGGTTTTAGTTGATAGGTATTTTCTTAAACCTACATTAAAAAAGAGAACCACAGACAATGTATACGAGTGTTTAACCAAACTTCTGCAGAAGGAGACACAGTGAACTGCTCCTCCAAGCTGCTCACTATGTGTTCTGAAAACCTTCAGTTTGTTTGTCTCTTTTATTAGCAGGGAAGAAAAGGTGTGAACAGGAATGAGAGATGAAACCCACATCCTGTCTTCACAGGAGGATGTGAATTCAGACAGACAGAGGGGAGACACAGATACTCAATTAACTCATTGGAATGTTTTACAGCTCAGGACTATCCCAGGAAGATCTAAGTCACCATCTGAAAAACAGGCTTGATTAAGGAAGATTTAACTGTCTCCACAGTTTCAACAAATTTGAACACTAAACCTCTACATAGAAAGACTAGTAAAATTACAAATGTAAGAATGATGACAAACATAATATTTCTAACATTTAGAAATGTTATATATACTATAAAAATTCCCTTCTCACCCTCTGCGGGTGGTCTCTTTCATCCTCTGAGCTCGGGTCCTCTACCAGAGGCCTGGGAGCTTGAGGGTTCTGCGCAGTATCTTGGCTGTGCCTAGTACTGCACATTTCTGGACTGAGATGTCTGATGTTGTTCCTGGGATCTGTTTTAGCCACTGCTCCAGTTTGGGGGTGACTGCCCCGAGGGCCCCGATGACCACAGGCTCCACTGTGGTCTTCACCTTCCAGTTCTTTTCCAGTTCCTCCCTGAGGCCCTGGTATTTCTCCAGTTTTTCATGCTCCTTTTTCCTGATGTTGTAGTCACTTGGTATAGCTACATCCACCACAACGGCTTTCCTCTGTTCTTTATCCACCACCACAATGTCCGGTTGGTTCGCCATTACCATCTTGTCTGTCTGGATCTGGAAGTCCCACAGGATCTTAGCTCCGTCATTCTCCACCACCTTTGGGGGTGTTTCCCACTTCGATCTCGGGGCTTCCAGTCCATATTCTGCACAGATGTTCCTGTACACTATGCCCGCCACCTGGTTATGTCGTTCCATGTACGCTTTCCCTGCCAGCATCTTGCACCCTGCTGTTATGTGCTGGACTGTCTCAGGGGCCTCCTTGCACAACCTACACCTTGGGTCTTGTCTGGTGTGGTAGATCTGAGCCTCTATTGCTCTGGTGTTTAGGGCCTGTTCCTGTGCAGCCAGGATGAGAGCCTCTGTGCTGTCCTTGAGTCCAGCTTTGTCCAGCCATTGGTAGGATTTCCTGATATCAGCCACTTCAGTTACTTGCCGGTGGTACATCCCATGTAGGGGCTTGTTCTCCCATGATGGAACCTCTAGCCCCTCATCCTCTGTTCCCCATTGCCTGAGACATTCGCTGAGCATATCATCCGTTGAGGCTTTGTCCTTGATGTATTTATGGATCTTGGATGTTTCATCCTGGACAGTGGCTCTCACACTCACTAGTCCTCTGCCTCCTTCCTTACGGTTTGTGTACAGTCTCAGGGTGCTGGATTTGGGGTGGAACCCTCCATGCATGGTTAGTAACTTCCGAGTCTTAACATCCGTGGCCTTTATCTCTTCCATTGGCCAGCTGATTATTCCGGCAGGGTATCTGATTACTGGTAATGCATAGCTGTTTATTGCACGGATCTTGTTCTTGCCATTGAGCTGGCTTCTCAGGACTTGCCTTATTCGTTGGAGGTATTTGGCTGTGGCTCCCTTCCTTGTGACCTCATCCAGGTTGCCATTTGTTTGTGGTATTCCCAGGTACTTGTAACTGTGCTCTATGTCTGCTATTGTTCCTTCTGGGAGTGAGACCCCTTCTGTGCGGACGACCTTCCCTCTCTTTGTAACCATCCGACCACACTTTTCTAGTCCGAATGACATCCCAATGTCAGTGCTGTATATCCTGGTGGTGTGGATCAGTGAGTCGATGTCTCGCTCACTCTTAGCGTACAGCTTGATGTCATCCATGTAGAGGAGGTGACTGATTGTGGCCCCATTCTTCAGTCGGTATCCGTAGCCAGTCTTGTTGATGATTTGGCTGAGGGGGTTCAGGCCTATGCAGAACAGCAGTGGGGACAGAGCATCTCCTTGGTATATGCCACATTTGATGGACACTTGTGCAAGTGGTTTGCAGTTGGCTTCAAGGGTGGTTTTCCACAGCCCCATCGAGTTTGCAATGAAGGCTCTTAGAGTCCTATTGATGTTGTACATCTCTAAGCATTCAATGATCCAAGTATGTGGCATTGAGTCATAGGCTTTCTTGTAGTCTATCCAAGCGGTGCACAGGTTGGTGTGTCGGGTTTTGCAGTCTCGGGCGACTGTGTGGTCTACAAGGAGTTGGTGTTTGGCTCCTCTGCTATTTAAGCCGATGCCCTTCTGTGCCGTACTCATGTATTTATTCATGTGACCACTTATCTTAGCCGCTATGATGCCTGATATGAGCTTCCATGTTGTAGAGAGACAGGTTATTGGCCGATAGTTGGATGGGATTGAACCCTTTGAGGGATCCTTCTGTATCAGGATTGTGCGACCTTCAGTTAACCATTCAGGGTGAGTCCCATTTTGTAGCAGCTGGTTCATTTGAGCTGCCAGTCGCTCATGGAGGGCAGTGAGTTTCTTTAGCCAGTAGGCATGGATCATGTCAGGTCCTGGTGCTGTCCAGTTTTTCATACCCGAGACTCTTTCTTGGACATCTGCCACAGTGATGGTTACCGGGGCTTGTTCAGGGAGGTTGCTGTGTTCCTCTCGTAGAGAGGTCAGCCACTTTGCATTGTTGTTGTGGGTCGCCTCCCTTTCCCATATGCCTTTCCAGTATTGTTCAGTCTCCAGCCTTGGTGGGTCTGCTCTGTTGTTAGTACCCTGCCATTGAGAGTACACTTTAGCTGGTTGGGTGTGGAAGAGCCGGTTAATCCTCCTGGCTTCATTCTCTCTTGTGTATCTCTTCAGGCGGCTGGCCAAGGCTTGGAGCCTTTCTTTGGCAGTTTCGAGTGCTTCAGGTATGGACATCTGGCTGTACTTCTTGTGTACTGATCTTTTCATTGCACCCCTTTGGAGCTCTGACAGTTGGCTCACTTCCCTCCTTGTTATCTTGATCTTAGCCTCTAACCGTCTTTTCCATGGTGGGTATTGGGTCTCATGATTGCTCTTATAGCCAAGCATCTCAAGGATCACTGATGCTGAGTTGTATATGAGCTCATTGGTTTCTGTTATGGTGTTGGTAGGGATCGTTCTCAATGCCGCATTCACATCTTCAATTAGACTTTCTGGTGGTGCTTCACTCAGCCGTTGTAATTGGCGTCGGGGTTGTCTGGTGTTCATTACGGCCACGATTCTCTCTCTCAGGTCAGTTGCTGCCTCGTTCAGCTCTGATGGTTTGTTCATTACTGGGGCTACATACCCAGTCTCTGGGTGGGTAGTTAACTCCCCGCTGACCTGGCGTTCTGGCTCCTCCCCTTTGCCATAGCATTTGTGTTGTACCTCGTCAATCTCAAGTTGTGAGAGCAGTTGCCGTTTGCGGATGTTGGAACACTGAGCCACTAGTTGCTTAGCAGTTAGTGTTGACTGGGGATGTCGAAGTAACCATTCCTCCCACAGTCTTCGCATGTAGCCCCTCTGACTAGGGTTACTTGAGTAGTAGCATTCCAACAGATCCATGTTTTCACCTCTCGCCCATTTCCGTCTTGTTCCAGTAGCCCATTTTTCATCTAGGTGCTCTGGTTCCCCAGCACCTGACGCAGACCTTGTTTGGCCGGGCGACGTCTGAGCCGGCATGTCGTGCTTATCAGTGTCTCTCATGTTATGAGGTAGGCTATATAGCTCCAAGGGTCTTGCCTAAGGACCCACACTGACAGCTCAATTGACTGTTGTAACTTCAGCCCCAGCCTGGATTCGAACCCTGGTCTCCTGGGTGGTAGACTGGTGACTTACCCATTGAGCTATTCAGTCAGCTATATATATATATATATATATATATATATATATATATATATATATATATATATATATATATATATATATATATATATATATATATATATATATATATATATATATACACAGTCCAGTCACATTAATGTGACCACCACGTACTTTCCACTTCAGAGTTAAATAACCAATCACAGAAGGCAGGTGGCAGCACAGTGCAGTTGAGCGTATATAAAGGGTGTGTGTGGGCTTCGGAAAACATTTCAATCGTTGGCGTAATGCAGAAACGAAGCGATTTATCCGACGTCCAAAAGGGCATGATCATTGGCTTTCGGGCCAAGGGTGGAAGCATTTCCGAAACGGCTGAGTTTGTGAACTGTTCGCGTGCCGCCGTGGTAAAAGTGTACCGTGCATGGCAAAATGGGACTGTCCAAAATCAACGACGTGGCAAATGTGGTGCACCACGGGCCATAGATGACAGAGGCGAACGACGGTTGCGGAGATGCGTTCGGGCAGATAGACGGGCTACCGTTGAGCAACTGACCACTAAAATGAACCAAGGGGCTACCACAAGTGTCTCCCAAACCACTATTCAGCGAACATTGCTGCGTCTGGGCCTCCGAAGCGGACGCCTGGTTCGTGCACCTATGCTGACTGGTGTTCATCGACGACGAAGGCTAGAATTTGCACGCCAGTACAGCAGCTGGACGTCCACTGAGTGGCGACAGGTAGCGTTTTCAGATGAATCGCGTTTTATGCTCCATCGGACAGATGGACGTTGGCGTATAAGGCGTGAAACCTCTGAAAGGAACCACCCTGCAACCATTGCAGGAACGGTCCAAGCTGGAGGCGGGAGCATTATGGTCTGGGGAATGTTTTCCTGGCATTCTCTGGGTTCACTGATTATTGTGGAAGGCACGATGGATCAATACAAGTACGCATCTGTCCTTGCGGACCATGTCCACCCCTACATGCGCATTGTTTTTCCTCAGGATGATGGCATCTTCCAGCAGGACAATGCGAGGTGCCATACAGCTGCCAGTGTACGTGCGTGGTTCGAAGAGCACCAGGATGAGTTTACCGTCCTCCCCTGGCCAGCAAACTCGCCTGACTTAAACCCAATCGAGCATCTGTGGGACCATCTCGATCGAGTTGTTCGCGCCATGGATCCTCAACCGCGTAATCTAGCGCAGCTGGCCACGGCATTAGAGTCGGCATGGCTCAACATCCCAGAGAAGACCTTCAGGGACCTAAGTGACTCTCTTCCTGCACGTCTCGTAGCAGTTCGCTCTGCGAAAGGTGGTTATTCTGGCTTTTGACAGATGGTCACATTAATGTGACTGGACTGTGTATATATATATATATATATATATATATATATATATATATATATATATATATATAAAAAAAAAAATTCCCTTCTCACCCTCTGCGGGTGGCCTCTCTCTCTCTTTCATCCTCTGACCTCTACCAGAGGCCTGGGAGCTTGAGGGTTCTGCGCAGTATCTTGGCTGTGCCTAGTACTGCACATTTCTGGACTGACATGTCTGATGTTGTTCCTGGGATCTGATGACATACAATGGGTATGTCATCAGTCTTCACCTGGAAACCCAGGTCCAAATCCAGGGCAAAAAAACTCTAACCAGAGCACCTTGATGACAAATGGGCTACTGGAACAAGACGGAAATGGGTGAGAGGTGAAAACATGGATCTGTTGGATGCTACTACTCAAGTAACCCTAGTCAGAGGGGCTACATGCAAAGAAGGAATGCTTAGTTCAACATACCCAGTCAACACTAACTGCCAAACAACTAATAGCTCAGTGTTCCAACATCCAGAAACAGCTTTAAATTTGAAATACATTTTAAAAGTGACTAATAAATATTTGGGAACTGAAGAAAATGTATTCATGAAAACACAAAAGAAGAAAACAATTTATTTCTGACCATTTTACATTACATTTTATTCATGGTTTTTCCAAGTCCTGCCTTTAAATTCCTCTTTAAATAAAACTTTTATATTTTGCTTTAAAATATACTAAAGTGTGTTTCTAGATCCTGGCTTGTTCTCAAAGTAGCCTGTGTTAGAGATTTTTTGGTATTATCATTTGTTATTACTTTAGTTCATATTCAGTCTAATGTTCAGTTTAAAGTGTCTCTTTTTTCTGTGTGTATAAACTGACCTGAAGGCCACGTCTTCATGTGAAACGGTTAACTGTCTGTTTCCCAGACCTTAAATTACGCTTCCACAGGTCGTCTTATCAACTGGATACTCCCTACTTTAGAAACTGCCTGTGTGCAGTGATAAATATTGTCTGTGCTGTCCTCCGTCCCCCATCCTCCCTGTTTCTGCTTGATAATAAAAGACGAGCTGTAACCAAAGGTTTTTTAGACGCTCGGTGAACGGCTTGTAGAAGCCGTTTGTTGAGTCTTCTCCTTTTGCAAAAGCTTTGTCATAATTATTCACATGCGTTGTCTGTGGTTCTTTTTAATGAAGGTTCAAGAAAATACCCATCAGCCTGGTTTTCAGCCACTCCACAGTCTGAAAGGTTCTCTAGGCTTCTTTGTATTGCTAAGCGGAGTGTGTGAAAAGCATAAAAGCGACGTGTGTAAAAGGCCCATTGAAATTCATGCCCCAACCTGCTGTGGCGCTGTTGAGCAATAACTTTACACACTCGCACACACTTATGTCCCGTCTTGGTTAAAGTTTAAAAAAAATTCAGACGGTTTTAACATGTTTTTAACTTGATTTAGAGCATGTCCTAGAGGGGACCTAAAACATGTCCCCTCTTGGCCAGAGGGTCCCCTGTTGGTGAGTGCGAAACGACACGAATGTCCCTTATTAAATAGGTACGCAAGTGCATGCACACACACACACACACACACACACACACACACACACACACACACACACACACACACACACACACACACACACACACACACACAAACACACACACACACACACTGCAGGGAGGAGCTTCAGTTCATCAGGTATCTCTCCAACATTCCTTCTCTCTGGACTGATTCCTGATCAGGTTCAACCTGTTCATTTCTATCAGCTTTTATTTCAGTTCTCTGGAAGCTACAAGGATCAACCTGAGGCTGAAACTGTTCCTGGACTTTCACCAAGCTCTCGTCTTCTTCCCTCTCCCAGATCTGTCTTAGCAGAGAAAGGGCCCTGAGCTTCATAGCCATACAACAGCTCAAAGGGAGAGAAACCAGTGGAGGCTTGGGGTACACCCCTACAGGCGAAAAGAAGATACAGCAGCCACTGGTCCAAATCTGTACCCCGGTCATTGGCAAATTTCCTGAGCATTTGCTTCAGGGTCTGATTAAAGCGTTTGGTTAGCCCATCAGTTTGAGGCTGGTATGAGGAAGTCCTCAGGCTCCGGATGCCCAACAACTAATATACTTGTTTCAATAGAGAAGACATAAAGTTTGTTCCTTGATCAGTTAATATTTCTTGAGGAAATCCAACTCTTGAAAATAAATAACAGAAGGCAGTTATTTGCCTGGTGTTATTAATAGATTTTTAGATTTTTGTTGCATAATCTGTGACAACAAGTATGTAGCGATTACCTGCTTTACTCCTCTCCAAAGGTCCTACAATGTCCATTCCAAGATGCTCAAAAGGGACACCGATGACTGGGAGGGGCTGGAGTGGAGTTCTGGGGGAATTTTTAGCAGAGATCATCTGACACTCTGGACAACTTTTGCAAAACTGAGCTACATCTTTGCTCAGACCAGGCCAGTAAAATTGTTGTTTAATGCGAGCTGTGGTTTTGTCCAACAAACTAAATCAGTTTGTCCCTACTGTTCTCATAGAAACAGGATCCTTCACATGTTAAAGAGACAGAAACCCAAAAGACAGAACCGCCAGTCTGGTGTGAAATCTGATTTCCATCAAATTATCATTAATGTTAAAACCTTTGAGACGAGGAAAATAAAGATTCATTCTGTTTGATTGTTTGATGGATCTGAATTTAATCATCTCAGCTCCATGTAACAGCTCTGGTTCATTCCTGATCCTGTTTCTGCTTTTATTTCTTCATTTAACTTTAAATGTTTCTGAACCAGGTTTTATCCATCAGAAGCTGAACATCAGCAGCTTCCAGCCTTCACAGATACACATTCAGCAGAAATAAACATGAGAACAATTTAGGGAAAAAATCTGTTTTGTTGGTTGATCTTTTTTTTAAGTCTTTAATGTTTTAGATTAATAGATAAAATGTTGAGATTTAGTGATGAAGCTCAGAGCCAAAAATATTCTCCAGTTTAAAGGATGAAGATCATTTTCCTCCACATGTTGCCATAGTAACAGTAACTTTGTTAATTTAAAAATTATTTGTATTTATACTTTTGGAAGCTTTTTTTAAATTTTACAAAAAATAAACACTGATAACATGAATATTTACAGTAGTTAAACATCTTCCTGTTAAAATGCATAATAAATATTTACAGGAAAGAAAAGAGTTTATTTTCTCTAAAATCTTATTTACTGTATATTCTTTTTAAATATCCAAAGACTAAAGTCAGACTGTTTGTGTCAAACTTGGTGAATAAATCTGATTTTCTGTCTGAAACCTTCATCATTTCCTGTTTCTGCTCTGCGGTTCCCTGAGTCAGAATCAGAGAAACTGACTGACTGATCCAGTCGGAGGGTTTGAGACACAATCAGGTCAAAGTTCAACTCTGAGGAAACCTGACAAGATGGAGGAAGAAAACCAAGCTGAGGCTCCTCTTCCTCATCATGTGTGGAGATGGTTTATGTTTTTAACAGTTATTACTTTTTTATTATATCAAAACATTTCCTAGAAGCTGCTCAGCTGAATCAGTTCCTCATGAACTAAACTCTCCATCTGATCTCTTTCTGCAGAAACAGGAAATCCTGGATTCTGGACGGCTGCAGCTTTAAGGTTCAGATAAATCAGAGTTATGTTTAATATCATGAGTCCAGATCTCAGAGCAAAACAGAGACAGTTAGAAAATATATCAGCTTCACTCCAGATTAAATCTGACTGATAATCTCTAATCCACAGAGTCAAATATTCTGTAGGTTTAAGATGTTGATTCTATATTCTGTAACTAAAAACTCAGAATGTTATTTTCTACATGGAATCTAAGATTTCTAGCAGTTTCAGTCTTTTTCGCATGGATTATTAGAATTAAAACTCAGACTGGTTCTGATGTTGGTCTGAAAACAGAATAAATGTTTCTCTGATTGTGATGGAAACATTCATTTGTCTCTGCTGTCAGTGTTTCTGCTGGTAATGACTGACGTCAGTCTGTCAGTCACCAGAACCACAGCAGGTCAGTCCGTCAGTCTGTCTGGTTCCATTAAATGAAACTAAACCTGCAGCCAGAAACTTTTACAGTAAATAAACATAAACATCTTCCTTCACTTCCTGTCAGAACAAGTTCTACTAAACTAAACCTCAGCAACAAAACCACCAATCAGGAACCAGTCAGAGAAAAGAAAATCAGCTTTAAGTTAATTTTAATTACTTTGTCAGTTACTTTGTCATGGTAACAGGATCCTTCATGTCTTAAAGAGACAGAAATTCTCTGTACACAGATACTAAATGAAAACATCCCCAGCATTTCCTCCCATGTTACATAATATTCTCCTGATCTAAAAGGTTTTATGGTTCAACAGACTCAAACCCTGAGCTTAATGAGAGCTGCTGAATCAGAACCACTGATGACCAAACAGATCATAAAAACATTTATAACATTTATAAAAACTTCCTGTTGATCATCAAGGCTGAATCTACAGCAGTCCTTCTCAACCCTGGTCCTCACCCCCCCATGAACTACATTATAAACTACATGATCAGCAGAAGCAACATGGAGTTTTCTAAAACTTTGTTCTTAAAATTTCCAGTTTTTTCCACTTAGTTGTTTCTCATTTTGCTGTTCATGATCCATAAGATGTAAATATTTTATTTCTCTATTAGGATGATGGTCAGCAATGTTTATAATGTCATTTTAGATCAGAGTATAAATCTTCATAAAATTCAAACTTTCGCATAACATTAGTATTAATTTCAGATTATTAGACTAGAAAATTTATGAGTCAGTTTTCATAGAGTTAAGAATAAATCATATATTTTATACAATTTGCTTTAACTGGTTTGGTTTGTAATTCCTGTTCAAATCTGATGATTTTCAGCTTTGAGTCTCTGAACTGAGGAAACTCAGAATTTACTGATCATTTAATCTCATTTTGAAACCTTGTTTAGAAAATAAATTGTAAATAAGATGGAAAAAACTGAATTAGGAATAATTTACTGTACATTAAGGATCCCATTACAACTTATGCAGTTATCAAATGACCAGGATCAGCCTGACCCTCAGAGCAAAACCAGCTCATGGAGTTTAATGTTGGGGTGAATTTGAACCATATTATGAACTTTATATGAACAGATTATTAAAAATCTGTTATTTTTATTATAACTATGATTGAATTGATCAGATTTGATTTTTCCTGCAGACAGATTTCCAAATGTCCTTTTATCTAGAAACGTTTACAGAAATCCAGAAGCATAAAGAAAAGCTTTAAAAAGCTACATTTATTATTTAAGGCATTGAGACAAAGTCAGTTCAAAGGTCATGCTCAGTGATGACATCATCAATGAAATCATCAAACTCCTGCCTGTGGCTCTCAACAATATTGGGGGGGACAGGTCCCCCCCAATATTGTTGAGAGCCACATTAATTTCACATTAATTAACTGAGAGCCCCCCCCCCCAATAACTTCACCCCCCCCCTGAACAGCTCATAATAAAGGCAGCAGCAGAGAAACTCTGAATGAGGTAAACTGTCAGGAATGTTGCCATGAATAACTTGGTTGTAACATCTTGTTGTCAGTTTACTTTCATATATAGAACTGAATCTTTTTGATTAAACCATTTTAATTCTGGAATAGTTACATGTCCAACATTTTACTGCTAACTGTTTAAAAGTTATCTGGTCTAGTCACAATTATTTAGAATGAGACTGAAAAAGCAGCAAAATGAACCTTTTTATTATTTAAAGTGAGCAACACCTGATCATACTGACCATTTAACATATATTATATTAGATATTTAGGAGAACAGCAGTGCTAGAATGATGTTGAATAAAGGTGAAGGAGCTCTGGTGAGATCTTTAGTTTATTGAAATATGTATTAACCATTTTTAATTTTTAAATAAACTATTTTATAATGAGAGGAGCAGGTCAGGGAAGACAAGAGAGCCAGGTGGAGTTTCAGAGAGTGAAGATATAAAATTATATTAATTTCAATAAAACAACAAAGGAGAAAAGGTAAAGACTGATGTCAGGTTTATTTATTTCAATGTTTAAATATGTTTTTCTTTATTTCCACACTATAAGGTTAATGGTTAGGAGACAATAAGAAAAGTGCTTGAGGAGAAGTTTAAAAATAATGTAGTGAAAATGTTTGCTACACAGTAAATAGAGTTGAGATGCATAATTGTCAAGTTTTTTGCTCTCTCTTCAAACCACCTCGGCTTCTGCCCAAACTTGACAAAAGCCTTTCTTTCATAAAAGAAAAGCAGGAACCTCATCTCAGTTACATCTTTTATTTATCATTTTTTTAGTCTTTGGATTCTTCCAACTGACAGTGCAAAACCACCATGACTTTACATACATGGAGTAGTCAAGATGTTACAGAGTCACAGAGCAGGTTGAAAACCTACAAACAGATGAAACAAAGTCAATTTCAGATCACAATGTACTAATTAAGTAGTTTTCCAGGAAATGTTAATTTACTTTTAAGTTATCAGTGAATAAACAAACAAATAAACTACATTCCAAATACATAAACCCATTTCATCAACAAGGTTAATTTGGTCTTCTGAATGCAGATTAAATGATATAATGTCCAGTTCCTACCAGTGGTGTCTCTGTGGAAGCTTGAAGCTGAGGGTCTTTGTCTGAAGTCCTCATTCAGAGCACAGCTGTGCCAAGTTACCCTATAGGCTTCTGAAGGCCTGAGTGAAAGAGATGGGTGCGCTTGATTCTCTCTCATGCATGTGCCAGTTGGGTGGAGATAGCAAATACACCCACAAATTCACCATTTGCTGTTTTTACTTGACAATGTATAAAAACGGTGTATGTAGTGATTTTGATGTCGTTACTACAGGAACAATACTTATATGTATTTCTTTGTTATCCTGTTACAGTTTCACAAAAAATGATGTCAGTAAAACTTCAAGACGTCATTCCTGAGTCTGTGGAGTTTCTGCATTTGTTCTGTTTAGCTGTTTGGATAGCTGGTGTCATTCGGCTGGCGAGGCCTATACAGCAAGAATGTCTAGACTTTCACTGATGGCTTCATGTTGACTGATGGAAATGAAAGGAGAATCAGCAGCAAGAGGAGCTAAATCTGCTCCTACTGGTTCACATGGTTCATGGAGACACATAAGATAAGAAAGACTCCATCTCTCCATCTTGTCTGAACGTCCTGAAGCAGTTTGGTGGTTTTTCCAGCAGTTGTTGGAGCTCAGCAAGTTTCTCTTGAGCTTCATTGGTTGATTTAAAACATATTATGATCCTTCTGGTGTTTGATCTGATGGAGTTTGATCCAAAGCCGTCTTCACAACTAGATTTAGACTATTGATCAAAACAGGGCACATTTCGTACCTGAAACAACTTTGCACAAGAAAGAATGTTGGCTGCATTGTCTGGTATTAGACAATAAATAATAAAGTCCATTTATTTAAAAGGGAATCTGTTGCTATTTTGTCTTTACCTGGACCATCTGACCAGCACCAAGCAGAACATTTGCCCATTGCATTCTGTGTAATGGGAGGCGTCTCCAATGAAGGCCTCATATTAATAGAGGTCCACATATCCATAGCTATGCTCTGCCTTCTGTTTGATCTCTATTCTCTTTTTAAACCATAGTTTTTAGAGCTTGTTGAGTTGGCAGAGCAAAAGGGGGATAAGTTTCTGGACAAAGGTTCTGAATCCTTTGTCTTCTACCACTTTAAATGGTTGACCATCCAGAACCACCATGTCTACCAGAACCTCATCCAGTTCAGCTTATCCAGTGTCTACCCCACAGGTGTCAAACTCCAGTCCTGAAGGGCCACTGACCTGAAACTTTTAGATATGCCTGTGCTGCAACACACCTGAATAGAATAATTAGGTCATTAGCAAGGCTCTGGAAAACACATCTACACAAGAAGGAGGTAATTAAGCTACTCCATTCCAGTGTTTTGTACCTGTGGCACATCTAAAAACTGCAGGACAGCAACTCTTGAGGAATGGAGTTTGACACGCCTGGCCTACCCCCATCCTCATCCAGTTCAGCTTGCCTATATTAAAAACAGATATTTAAACTCCTTATTTTCTATGTGTATTTACACTGTTATACTTTAAAACCATTAAATTCATCTTGCCTTGTTGCTGCAGCACCAGATGAAACCACAGCAGCTGCTGCACTGGGCCTGATCAATGCAGCTGCTGGTTTCTGGGTGTTTGGCCTCCAAGTGTTGCAGCATGAAAGAGATGCTGGTGAAAAACACTTGACTTCCTGTGGTTAATCAAGTCAAACTGCTGCCATGCATGAGAACCTGCTTGTTTTGGCCAAACTGTCTCTTCCTCCATCTGATTCACTATCTAAACTCAGACTCTCTCAGACTCACATCCAGGCACACAGACACTCAGCTTCACCCTAGTGAAAACATTTGATACTTAACTATATTTCAAATAAATTGTATTTTTCTGAAGTGCATTTTCGGTATGTTATCAAGTGGGAATACTTATTAAGATTATACTAAAAGAGTTTTTAGTATTTTCTTAAAGCATATTTTTGGTACACTTTCTGAAAGTATCTATTTTTCTAAGATATACTTTAAATTCTAATACTAAAGTTATACTTTGGATAATGATTTTAAGACACATACTGCATATATGTGTGTAAATGTACATGTTAAACATTAGTCTTCTGAAGTTGTACTTTTGGTAGTATTTTTAAATAGGTTTATTTTTGCAAACCTTAATAAATCTAAATACATTCCAATAATATTTGTAAGTACATTGTAAATAGTGTCTAATAATTAGACTAATTAGACAATGAAACACATTAAGAGTTTACATCTTTATGTCATCAAAGTAAGCTAGAGCTATAAATGTAGATCAGTTATTTTTATGTGATCAGTGTCTGATCATTCTGGTTTCTTCTTTTCTCACTGAGGAATAAACTGCAGCTGGATCAGAACCTGCAGGAAACAGAAGCAATATTAGATTAACAGCATTAAAAAACAAAAAACAACGTCATTCTGAAGCTTCATGAAGAGTTTAGTTTTGCTAACGCCTCTGCAGCTGATGCTAAATATAACTAATGTCTGTGAAACCGTCTGAGCAAACTGACGTTGCACCACAAAGAAGAAAATAAACGGATGGAACAAAATGACCAAAAGACCAAAACCACAGAGACGCTTCAGTCTGTTGGGCTCAGCAGGGGGGAGACGACATGTTAGAGACACATGAGGAAGGAGAAAATAAAATAAAAATATAGATACTGAGCTACCATTGATGCAGTTTGTTACATGCAGAAGAAAACAGCAGAATGAGGACTTTAATACTTCATAGATTCATATAGTCACAAGCAGGGGCGCAGCCAGGAATCTTGGGCCCCCTGATAAAAGATTAGTTTGGGCCCCCCGCGCAGCTACTGTTACAATTGTTTGAGTTTATTTGACCCATAAAAAGCGTCACAATTTTAAAGGCTTCATCTGCCTTGCTTTATTTGGTTCAATACTGATGATTAGCACAATATTTCCTGCTCATTAATTTATCATCCGACTGTCCACATCCAGTATGTATGTAAGTTGCTTTAATTTCTCCTATTGATTTTAGATACTGAAATGTCTCCATGAGCAACAGTATAAAGCAATGTGCAAAATACACATAAAACCATCCAGACTTCTAAAAATGCTAGTAGTTACATTTTATTCAAGCTACAGTACATAACTTCAATAAAAATCTGTTTTCTCCATGTTTGTTAAAGCTTCACCATGTAGCCGTTTGTTATGAGACAGATAATCTGTAGAAACAATCAATCTCCTCCACCTCCTTCCTGAATTACTATTACTAGTTAAAGTGATGCACCGTTCTGACCCAAACAACCAATCAGAACCAGGAGGAGGGTCTTAGCGCTGTCAATCATCCTCATTCACTCACTGCTAGATGTGCTAATGGGGGAGAAACAATAAGAAACCGTTTATCTGCTGTCATTGGTAGCTATGCTAACTAAACTGAGATTTATGCTAGATGCAGCACAGCACACATCAAGGGGGAGGAAGGATGAGCAGCACCACATGAGATTGTGATTGACAGCACTGAAACTCTCCTGCCACTGACTGGTTGTTTCTAGAGAACCCTGGGAGAAAGCAGAGGAAATAGATTTTTCACAGATTACCTCTCATACCTACTGTCACAACATAATGACAGTTTTAAAAAAATATGTGGAAAAATATTGATATAAAAGTGACATACAGCAGCTTTAATATCACTCAGAAGAGAACAGATCAGGAGGGACGTGTGTTAGAGCTGCTGCTGACCGACTCACCTGTTGTTAAGAGGTAAAAGGTACAAGAACAAGTTTAATATATGAATATATAGGTTGGTCATTTCTTTCCTTAAATCATTAAATGCTAGTGTAAAGGAGGCAAACAGTAGTCTGTAGCTAAGCTAATTATGTTGAATCAGTGTTTCTCAACCTTTTTTGGCCCAGCGCCCCCCAGCCTTTATCCAGGTCCCTCACCAAAGACTTTGTAGGCTCCTTTGCACTGACCACTATTTTATCATTAATATTACGATCACTATTGTAGATATTTTGATTTTTATGTTTGTTTCTGTATTTGTCATCAAAATAATTTCACAGAGAACATAAAAGTCATGGGAATAGAAATTATTTTCACAGGCGTCTACAAAAAATACAATGAACATTCAAGTTAAAATCTGTAGGCCTAACAGCAGCCAATCAAAGTGGAAAAAATATTATTGTTCTTTACCATTTTCTAGTTGTTAAATATTCCTCAAAATTTCCAGATAAAAGATGAACATACCAGTTTAAACTTTGATCTATTTGCAAAATGACTGAGCTCTGCAACATTAAAACATGAATAGAACTGAAACTACATTAATCATTAAACATGATAGAACTGTAACTACATTAATCTTCTTCTCTTCAGTGTTTCTGTCAGTTTCTGGTGGTGCAGCTCTGTGTTGCCTTCAGGTTAATGGGACATCAGAGCATCATCCATAAAACTTCACCCACATGGCATTTAATGTCCAAACCAGAGCTTTCAGTGGAAAAACTAAAGTTCCAGATTCTTTTTAATGCCATATAAATATGAGACAGAAACATGGATTATATCTTTATATTGACCTGACTATTGATTATAGATTAATAGCTTTACTGGACAGAAATTACAAAGAACAAATCTGGTTCTTAATCAAATCCTAATGAGTCAAATTGAAAGTGTCATGGAGTCTCAGTCTCATGACATTAACACTGACATGAAAAATAATATTGAAGAAATAAATATATCAAATCTAATTAAAACATATATAAGTGATCAGTTCTTTACTGTTATGGTCTGTAATATATATTTATTCTCAGTACTAGATGTGGTCTCAACAAACCCATTAACAATATTATTTTATCTTTTATCTGGAAATAGTGTCTGTTTATTCTTGCCATACAGTCTCTGTATTAATTATTGCTCTAAAGGTCTTGCCATACCAGTTTATTCCTCTGTATTTACTTTAGTTTCTTAGTTTATTCTTGCTTTTTGTTCTTCATTCATTTCCATTTAGTTTCCTTTGATTAGCATTATCCTCTCTTGGTTTATTGCTATGTCCACTTTAGTTTATTTCCTGTTGCTACATTTATTTTATTGTTTATTGACCATCAGTAATCTTCACTCATCACCTGCTGCTCCGTCTAATCATCATGTTTCACATCATGTGTTGATTTTTCACTGTTCAGTGTCAGATCCTCTGTTTTTATGCCATAATTAACATCTAGTTTGTCGCTCCATTTTATGTCGCTTCTCCTGTTTCACAGTTTTGCGTAATGTTGGCGTCTTTTTTTTTTTAACCCCTAAGGTGCAGGGTGGTCAGGAAACATGGGGAAAAGGCAGACTGACATAAACCTTTTAAAACAACGGAAACAATTTCTGCATTCTGATTATTGAAATGTAAAAGCTCTGTGTTGTTCTATCACCCCGTTTCATACCGGACCACTTACAGCTCCGGTGTTAACGCTATAAAATGAACGATCTCTATCTGGTGTCACCATGGAGGGATTTATTTATTTAAATAGGTTCATTTTTCAGAGGGAGACACAGTGAGGGGATCGTGATTTTAGCTACCAGTAGCAGGAGAGGAGCTAACAAGAAGCTAACAGAAGCTACAAACACTGAATAGAAGAAGAGCCGCCATGTTGCAGCCAAGCATGTTTTAATGTTACACAATACAGTTTTACCAAGTTGCTCAAAGTCTAAACTGGTATTGTTGATCATTTGAGGTATAAAGTTTACCTTCGACCAAACGCCCCCCTAAGGCATCCCAGCCCCCACTTTTGTAAAAATGTCCGCCAGCGCCCCCTGCTGCCCTCTGAACGCCCCCTGGGGGGCGGAACCCCACGTTGAGAACCGCTATGCTAAATGGTTGATAATCTCACACAGTCTTCTCACCTCTCTTGGAGAAAAACTGGGTTATAAATTAACACTCTGGGCTTTTTCTCTCTCCCTCTCTTTTTTTGAAAACCTTATTTTCTAACTTTTCTTAGCAACATAGTTGCTGCCAGTCGTTCTTGTCTTCCACTGTCTGCTGCTAACAGCGTCACTCTGAAGCTCCAAGCAGGGACAAACCATTTAATGCTGATAGGGGGGTTCAGGGCAAATATGGATGTGTGTTTTGTGATCTGGGAGTGGGAACATTAAATTTTTGCTGCTTAAAACAAACTTTGAAAATACAATATGACTAATTTTGTAATTGACAGGACCCCATTTTTTTTAAAATTTTATTTCTCTAAACAAAAAATAAATAATTAAATTGTGGAGGGCCCCCTGCTGGTCAGGGCCCCTAGAATTGCCATCACTTTTCCCCCTTTACTGTGCCTCTGGTCACAAGATTTGATCAATAAATGCAAAAATCAGTGCAGATTAAAATAGCAATGCATGTCTTAAGAAAATCTCCAGGTTGATTCTAACAATGTCTGATCTTCATTTCCTCTCCAACAAAAAGCTGCAGATTTGCTCTGAATCTTTTCTTCTGCATCAAAGATTTTAATTTTTACCAGTTTATTTCAACAAACCCAGCAGAAATCTGACTGACTCAGTTTTATTATGGAAGATGAATGTTTAGATTTCTAACAGTCTGTAAAAATGAATATTATTGACTGAGTGCTGAATTTCACAATGATCTTTTGTTTTTTAAACTCTTTCAGTTGTTAGAATTAGTGATGGATTTTTTTGAAAAGGAACATAGCTCTTTCATCTAGTTAGAAAACAGTAATATGTAAATATGTAATGACCTAAAACTAAATGAAAATAATTCAGGAAGAGATTTTTACCTCTTGGTTTTGACCTGTGTTTCTTGTTTTTGATGACAATCTGTCCATAATTAATGTCCTCTGTTCGCACTGCAGAGTAAATGGCAGCTGGATCCATTTCTGATCAGAAAAAGAAGAAATGGTTAATTTACATTACAAACATACAAGAATATGTAATCTAAAGCTACAATCAATTTAGAATCATTATTATAGCAGCAAAGATCACAAAATGGATGAAACATGAAAATGTTTTCTATTTAAAATCTGCTGCTGATAAAGACAATAAAGACAAGTTAGAGATATTGAATAAATTTACCACTATATATATATATATATATATATTATATATATATATATATATATATATATATACATACACACACACACATAGTAGAGGTGTGCCAATCGATCGGGCCGATTTCCGTGAAAAAGTGCCTGATCGGTGATCGGCCGATCATTGTCTCTGTTACCGATACCTGATCACCTGCATCTCATTTCCCAGCCTGTCTGTCCAGCTGGTCTCCTCTTTCCTTAACACGGCGCAAACGCGCAGCGACAAATGCTAAGTGATGTTGTTGAACTATAACGCACTGAGTGAATGAGGATGTTTGTGTGTTGTGGCGTAGAATTAAAGCAAGTCAAAATGTATCAACACAATGAAGCTAATACGACATAAAAACAATGACATACTGCAGGGCCATGCAGACACCACTAAAGGGGCAGGTGCTCAAAAAATAAAGGGCCCATCTAACCGCCTTCTAGGACAAAATATTAACAGCCACTCAGTTTTCAGAGTTTAATAAACAATGATGAATTACAAAATTGTGAGATATACAATCAAAGCTAAGAAAAATCTCTATATAGAGCATACAACTATGAATATGTAGATATTTTATTAGTAATTTCTTTCTGCAGGTCTGATTTGTTATAGGAAAGTATTGCAATATTCAAACCCGCAATTTAGCAAGATATGTAAATCAGAGCTAAACCACCAGACATATTTTGTCTTTACAGAATTACACTATTAAAATATAAACAAGGGCACAATGCAACCTTTTAGTGACTGTAATCTATAAACAGAGCTGCCTGTTTGCTGCAGTGGAGATGAAGATGGTCAATTCAGGAAAGCAGAGCTGATCAAACTTTAACCTGGAACTGCAGAAAAAAGAAAATTCAAAAATGTAATTGTTAATGCATGTCATCATGAGAAAAGACTGAGTTTTGCTTAAAAAAACTATTTAAAAAATTTAAATCATACATTTTTGACTCATGAAGTAATGTTTTTTTTTTGCAAAACAAACTTATTTGTGCTTGTCAGAAATATTTTCTTGCTATTTTAAGTTTTTGTTTGACTCAAGGTTTTGCTTGTGATTCTCACATGACGTCGTGGGCAGGAGCTAAAATGGCAACAAAAGATTTCTGATGTGTGCAAACAAAAGTTTGTTTGGTAAAAATGAGTTATTTAATTTTTTTTAAAGTCTTTTAAACAGAACTTTGTTTTGTTGTATTTTTTTTAAAAAAATAAATCATTACAATTCCAAAAGTTTTGATTACAATTTTATTTTACTTATCTGAGGTTAGTGTTTTTTTATTAAATAATTGGGAAAAAAATGTAATTCCATACTCTGTGAACCAGACCCTAAACTTAAAGTCTGGGTTGAGGTTTTCCCCCTTCATTAATGTCACTTTTATTATATACATTTTATCCATCATGGTAATTCAGGATGAGCTATTCTTAATTCTAAATGAATATCCTTGTTGGAATATTATTTAAGTGTTATTCTCCTTCAAGATACGTTTACCTAAAGCGAGAATAAATGCAATTACATTATGCAGCAAAGGAAATTAGACATGTATCCATTATGGAGATGATCGGTTTTGGACAGGCGATGAGCCCCTATTGCATAAGCGATACTGAAGAATGACTGATATCATTAACGATACAGGGAAGAAGCTTTTTAGTTATCTCGCTTTGCCAGCAAAGTCGTTAGCTAGCAGCTAGCTAGTAGCACAGCAACAACAATATAACAGCCTAATGTCTGTATGATAAAATACTGAATCGATAGATAATAACAGTTTCTCCTCACCTGACTGTCTCCTCACCTCAGTAGTTCTTCAGAGAAAGGGCAAGGCCTGTCTTGTGCGAAATTCTGCCCCCCTGTGTCGGGAGCGCGCATTGCAGCCAGAGATCTGGCGGCTCTGACCATTTTCACGGCGCTTCTGAACGATTTCTCGGTAAAAACTACTCATATAATCATGATAGTGTTGTAACTTTCAATTTAATTGGCAGCTATCGAAATAAAAAATAAAAAATAAATAAATGAGTTCTTATGTGGAGGTCTTTTTACGCCATTTTGTTATTTTAAACGCAAAGTGAATCGATCTTTGTTCAGCATTTGTCTCTTAAGCCTGACAAATAAAAGTCAGTCAACACACACAGGTTTCCAACACTTAGTAAGCATTTATACTTTTTTATTTCTGATAAAGGAGGAGGGAAGCTGGCTGATAACAGGGCACAAAAATAAGGACTTCTTGAAAAGATCAGAGTGTAAACTTTTTGGTAAATCCTGTGCTAATGTAAAATATAACAGATTACTGGATTAAGGAAATGCCTAGTATGCCAGCACACAACTTTTGAGAATTTGGAAACAATTACTTTTCATTTGCCAAATCTATGGAGGGAAAGGAAAGAATGGATATTTCAGCAGCCTGAAATGGTCTACTCTTATGTTATGTCTATGAATTTAGCCACCAGTTGATCCATAACACTGGCTTGCGGCGGAAGTCACGCCCATAATTCACGCAAAGCATCATGGGGTGTAGGAATAAAGTGGTGCGCTAAGGCAGTAGCCGTTACGCAGAGCGGATTGTAACGTAGGATTCACCTACCGGGCTGCGATGTGTCTCTTTTCCCCCTTTGCTGCTTGTGGCTCAATGTTGGCGCACAAGTAACCGAGAGAATCTGGTTACAGGATTTTCAAAATAAAAGATGCTCCAGACTCAAATAATACGTAAAACGGAAATATTTAATTATTTCTTGCGCCGCGGACCGGTACCAATTGGTCCACGGACCGGTACCGATCCGTGGACCGGGGGTTGGGGACCACTGCCGTATCTGACATACATTAAAGATTTTATTTCACCTAAAAAGGCTTTTTACTAAACTGTAATCGTGTTAGCCACGATAGCACCGAGTGCCGTGTATCAGGCCTAGGCACACTCAAACATTTGCCAACAGAAATCAGTGGTTTCAAAAGTAACCCTAAAAACCATGAATGCCCGACTTACCCAGCCTTGCAAGAACAATAGGCATCAGTGATCTTGTCCACAGCTATATTAATGCTGAGGATCTGCTGTTTTCCTCATCGATCAGTAGCATTTAGCTGTGACACCACAATGTTGGAGGCATCGCGGCTCAAACACCTTGATGTCGTCCAAAAAAGATGACATGAACTTGTTGGTTCCCTTGTCCATTTCCTGGCTGATATTTTGTGAAAATCCGGCAGAAATGCTAAACTAATCGACTCAGAAATATTCTGCAGAGAGTCAGTCGAACGAAAAATGCCATGTTTACATAGAAACTACGCTCCGCGAGGCTTTGTGAGACATGCAGCCACGTGGGATTTTAGAGGGCATTTCTGGGCGGAGCTTGGTAAGGTCCATTGTGATGCTTGATGGATCAGATGAGCTCAAGAAACTGTAACCACAGCTGGTCAGGGGCTGGAGGGGGGAGGGGGCCAATTACATTCTTTGTCATGGGGTCCAAGATTCCTGGCGACGCCCCTGGCTTGCATTATTATGCCATTACATTACATCAGTTTAAAATGGTCTTCAAACAATATTATCATTTATCACAATAATTTTTGAGACAATTAATCGCTCACCAAAATGTGTTATCATGTCAGGCCTACATACAATTATGAAGGAGACTTGATGAACAGGTTTTTGCATTGAGTCACTAAAGATGTCATGGAAATTTATCTGAAACTGAGAATCAGACCACAGGCTTCTTGACCGTATTTACAGATGAAACTTTTCACCACAAAGTAGAAAACAACAAGCAACCACTCAGACCACAGAGAGGAACCAACCAGTCATGGTTGGAACATTATGAGGTTTCACTCTCAATGCACATCAGTAATTATACTGCAGGTGAAGATGGTGCTAAATGTGTCTGGGCACCACAAGTGTCTGTGAATAACTGCCTGTTATAATAGTTAAAACATTAAATAAACCTTTATTTTCATTTATATTCATAGTTGGTATAAATGATGTATCACAGATGTTTGCAGTCTTCTTGGGGGATATTAGCCAATCACCACCAAGAAACATGGCCAGTGCTTCTGGATTGGCTGTTTCCAAACCGTAGCCAGTATCTCATCCAGCAGTGATGCCCCAACGTATGTCAGCTTCCTAATCTGCATTCTCTTCTGATAGTTTATGCTCTACAAGGAAAATGCAGGTTGTTTCTTAAAAACAACCTTTAATATATAAGAAATCTGCAAATATTTTAAGAACTTCATCTATCAATAGGTGAATCTGCAAAACCTGAACTATGAACAGTCTGACTTTAAATGTAATTCATTTAAGAAGGACTACAGACACATTCCTAAATGAAATCAACTCACCCAACATTTTATGTTATACAAACAATGCTGATCTAAATGATTCATAATGAGAAACGAATCAATGACGTCTATCAGTCCATAGAGCTACAGAAACAAAATGACTAGAAAAGATCCATCCAGAAAGTCTCTAAAGAAGCTAAAACTACATTTAAAAGACTGCAGGCCTCAGCTGCCTTAAGGTCAGTTTTATGGTTCAGCAGAAACCAAACTTTGACCTTAATAGAATAGAATAGAATAGAAGTACTTTATTCATCCCAGCCGGGAAATTACTGTGCAGTAGCAGCATACACAAACACAGAGATGAAGTTACCAATAAAAATAAAAATATAAAATACTATAAAAATGTAGAATGTAAGATGTAAGGTTCAGAACATAATAATAAATAATAATCTATATGTTAATAATATATACAATATGTACAATAGTGCTATGTGAACAATCTGTGTAATGGTGACTAACTATTGTTATATAAAGTGATGGCCTGTGGCAGGAAAGATTTCCTGTATCTGTCCTTACGACAACGGAGCTGAAGCCTCTGTGTGAGAAGCTGCTCTGCTGTCTGTCCACTGTGTGGTAGAGAGGCTGCAGCTTGTTGACCATGATAGACAACAGCTTCTTCAATGTCCTCCTCTCCACCACATTCTCCAGTGTCTCCAGTTTCAGTCCAAGTACAGAGCAGCTTTCCTGATGACCCTGTTCAGTCTGTTAGAGTCGCTGGATCTGATGCTGCTTCCCCAACACACAACAGCAAAGAAAATGGCACCGGCAACAACGCTGTGGTAGAATATCTCCAACATCTTGCTGCACACATTGAAGGATCTCAGCTTCCTCAAAAAGTAGAGTCTGCTCATCCCCTTCTTGTACACAGCGTCAATGTTGGATGTCCAGTCTAGTCTGTTGCCGATCACCACTCCGATATTTGTAATCCACCACCTCCTCCACCACCTCCCCCTTAATCTTCAGTGGCTGTGAAGGCGTCTTCCTCCTCCTGAAGTCGATCACCATCTCTCTGGTCTTACTAATGTTGAGCCTCAGGTGATTCTGTTCAGACCACTCCACAAATCCGTCCACCAGTGTCCTGTACTCCCCCTCATCTCCATCTCTCACACACCCGACAATCGCCGAGTCATCAGAAAACTTCTGTAGATGACATGACTCAGAGTTGTACTGAAAATCAGATGGGAGAGTAACCAGACCAGAACCACTGCTGACCAAAGAGACACACAGAAATCTCACATTTCCATCAGTCCATCAGGTTTTCTGTTAGTGGAAAACCTTCTGATGATCATTAAGACTTGGTCAGTGGACTGATGAGACAACAATGCTTTTCATCAGAAACAGTGTGAATCAGTGATGTTTCTCTTCCTATGTCTCCTTATACAATAACATTATATTAGCTGTAGCCATTTTCTAAGTCTGGTTTTATGCTGTCTTTGAATCAACAGCAGTCAGAGCTGCCTCACTTTGGAGAGTCAAAGAAAAGAAAACCTGTCAAGCCAACAGCTCAGAATCTGTCTACAGATTAAACTTGAACCCAAATTCTGAATTTAAGCTGAAACCATTGAAGAGACATGAGGAGTGAAGAGATGTTAGAGATTAATACCAGAACCATCTCCAGACTTTCAGACCAGCTGGTGACAGACTGAATCTGTTTCTGTTTCATATTCTACCAGGTTCTTTTCCTTCCTCAGTCACTGTTTATCATAACTTTATAATGTATAGAAAATACCAGTGAACCTGTTCAACACTGAGCAGGATGAGTGGAAGGAGCCAACAAGTTTTACCTCTGGTCTTTGGCTTGTTTCCCTTGTTTTTGATGACGATCTCTCCATAAGTCACATCGTCTCTTCTGACAGCAGAATAAACCACAGATGCATCGTTCTCTGGAAAAAGACATTATATTTTATACATGAATCTGAATGTTTATAATAAACTCTGTGATGGCAGGAATCCATCACTAATGATTGTTAAAAATAGAGGAATCTTCTATTCAACAATGAGTTTCCTCTAATTAAAGATTTCATCACCACAAGGTAATAATTTAGCTCTCTAAATGCTGTTATTTCTTCAGATGACAAAAAAAGGTTATTTGTGAGTGATGGAGTCATGGGATATAAAAAATGTAACATTTTAATATGAGATAAAGTTAAAGTTTTATTTCTTGTCTTCAGTCTGTATTTATCTCAGTTTCAGTGGAAAATGATCTGGTCCACATTTAGCTGAAACAGAAACAGGAACCTGAACAACCGCAGAGTTTATTAGAGTCAGTTAGCAGAAAAACCTCAAACTGCAGAACAGAAGATGTGAAATGTAAAAAACATTTACCAGAATATAGAGCAACTGAAGACCAAGTTTTTTTACTGAAAGAAGATTTGGGAAAATTTTATTTTGCCTGATTCTTTGCTACCTATTTGAATTATTGTAGTTAAAATACCAAAATTTCCACTTAACTTTATATTTTGGTTTGTCTGATTACCTAATTTATAAAATTAAATTAATTAATTTGATCATTTACTCAGAACTTGAATCATTTCTTGAATCAATATTTTTTACCTTTCCTAAAGTAAACATGTTGAAATTATGAATCTCTTACTTAATTACGGTGTTTGGGTACTTTACCAACCTCTGGTTAGCATAGCCACCAATGACAATAGAAAAACATTCTTTCTATAATGATACGTTATTTCTCTGCCATTAACACATTTAGCAGTTAAACATGAGTGTGTTGTTGGGGATTTTTGTGGGTGTGTATATGTGCGGGGGGCATTCTCTTTGAGAGGTGCAGCCAGCTGCATGTCACGTGGCTTCAGCGACAGAGACCCAGAGTTAAATTGGTGTTCAATTAATCCAGTGGCATCTGTATTCATCTTTGTCCTGACGAAGCATTGTAGGTACGTTGAGTTTAATGTATTGTTGTGCATCAGTATTTAATTTAGCTATGTTAATCTGATATACATGTTTACAAAAGACTGTGAAAGTAGGTATTCCTTTTTGGTTTGTATTTTAGTTTCACACTTCCTTGGTTTCAATAAACTTGTGGATAAACGGTCAAGCTTCAGAGTCTTGATATAAGGAAGAGTTTAGCTGTACTGTCTAGTTGCATTTTGTATGGCGAAGGCATTATAATGAGGGTGACTGACAGCACTAAGACCCTCCTGGCTCTGACTGGATGGATTTTCTTTAAGCTCTAGTGGCCTTTTTCTGAGAGGTCAGACAGAAAAGTGAGTAATGAAAGAGGTGAAGACATGATAAAGTCCCTCAGGAACCAGATTCAAACCTGTGACATCCACATTGACGTCTAAGGCCTCCAAATGTGGGCCCAGGTTACATGGTGGCAGTTTTAACAAATATGTGAAAAACATATTTTTTTATAAATACTGAAACTTAAGCTGAATGTGCTGAAGTCATAAAACGTATTTGATTCTAGATCTGCAACAAACAGAAACAAATAATTTCACCTTGATTTGATTTGTTCTTCTGTTGATGATGTGAAATTCTGATGTCACTGTAAGAAATACTTTCCTCTCCAACTTCTGGGTGACCTAAAATAAAATTTAATGTAAGGTTTAAAGATTAAAATGTTTCAGTTTTTAAATGTTCATCTATGTTTAACTAACAGAAAATGGATAAATGTTTGTCTCACCTTCAGGTTTTCTCTGAACACGTCGTCTCAGCAGTAAAACCAAAATCAACAGGAAAACCACAAGAATCAGACATGATAGAGACACGAGGATGTTGAGAAGAGACTGGGAGGAAGATGATGAAGATGGAGGTGAAGGAAAGGATGAAGGACCAGAAGTGGTTTGAGGATCAGGAGCAGCTGATGGTTTCTCTAAAATAAAGTTTTATTTATTCAATAATTGCCCAACAATTTATTTTGAAAACCAAAATTAAACAATATTTTCAATCCTCTGACCTTTGACCCAGATCCAGCTGGATGGCGACTCTCCTTGATCGCTGATGCTGCACTTATAGTGACCTTCATCAGATTTCTTCACTTTGTTGAGAACCAAGTTACCTGCATCTCCATCACCAATGAAGGATCCATCTTTATAGAAAGCAGCTGGGAGGTTGTGGGCTGGACTCTTTGCTCTGCAGCTCAGAGTGACGTCATGTCCCTCCATCACAGGGAGGACAGGACTCTGCAGGATCACTGATCCACCTCAACACAGAGACAAACTACAGCATCTCATCCATTTACACACAGCAACACTAACTCCACAGTCTGATCTTACCAGAGACAGAGAGCTGGATGCTGCTGCTGCTGATGGAGGAGGATCCAGACTCACACCAGTAAACACCAGAGTCTAATGGGACCAAGTAGCTGATTTCACAGGTAGAACTGACTGAATTCCCCCATCCATCAGTTCCACATCGATTCCTGGTCTCTCTGGTTGTGTTTCTCCTCACAGTCCCTCCATCCTCACAGGTCAGAGTCACTGATTCTCCTTTAAAGAACTGAGATCTGCTGGGACTCAGAGTCAGAGCAGCTGGAGAGACTGAAGAAATTCAAATATCAGGATTTCAGTTATTAATAATAAATAACATCGAATTCAATAATTATCCAAATTAACATTTTTCATTAAATTATTGTACATAACCTTGAATCCAAAGGATACAACTTTAAAGACATTTTCATGTAATAGAAGTTCACCAACCTTCATCTGTTGAGCAGCTCAGCAAGAAGATCAGAACTAGGGAAAATAAATAGGAGGATGGGTTGGAGGGGGTGGCTATACAGTCATGGCCAAAGGTTTTGAGAATGATTCAAATGTTAATTTTTACAAAGTCTACTGCTTCAGTTTTTATAATGGCAATTTGCATAAACTCCAGAATGTTATAAAGATTGATCAGCTTTACAGCAATTAATGGCAAAGTCAATATTTGTCTAGAAAATGAACTTTATCCCCCAAAACACATTTCAACTTCATTGCAGCCTTAAAATGACCAGCTAACATCGTTTCAGTGAGTAACACAGGTGTGGGTGTTGATGAGGACAGGGCTGGAGATCAATCTGTCATGATTAAGTAAGAATGACACCACTGGACACTTTAAAAAGAGGCTGGTGCTTGGCATCATTGTTTCTCTTCTGTGAAACATGGTTATCTCTAAAGAAACACATTTAGTCATCATTGCACTGCACAGAAATGGCCTAACAAGGAAGAGTATCGCAGCTAGCAAGATTGGACCTCAGTCAACAATCCATGGCATCATCAAGAACTTCAAGGAGAGAGGTTCCATTGTTGCCAAAAAGGCTCCAGGGCGCCTAAGAAAGACCAGCAAGCTGCGGGATGGATCGGGCTACCAGCAGTGCAGAGCTTGATGAGGATGGCAGCAGACAGGTGTGAGAGCATCTGCACTGTGAGGAGGAGACTCTTGGAGCAAAGCCTGGTCTCAAGGAGCCACTTCTCTCCAGGAGAAACATCAGGGACAGACTGATATTCTGCTAAAGGTTCAGGGACTGAACTGCTGAGGACTGGAGTAAAGTCATTTTCTCTGATGAATCTCCTTTCCAATTATTTGGGAAATCTGGAAAACAACTTGTTGGGAGAAGATGAGGTGAGGCTGCCAGCAGTCTGGTCTCATGTAAAGCATCCTGAAGCCATTCATGGTTGCTTCTCAGCCCAGGGAGTCGTTTCTCTCACAGTCTGGCCTAAAAACACAGCCATGAATAAAGAACCAGAATGTCCTCCGAGAGCAACTTCTCCCAACCATCCAAGAGCAGTTTGGTGATGAACGAAGCCTTTTCCACCATGATGGAACATCTGGCCATAAAGCAAAGGTGATAAATAATTGGCTAGGGGAACAAAACGTAGAGGTTCTGGGTCCATGGCCTGGAAACTCCACAGATCTTAATCCCATTGAAACTTGTGGTCAATCATCAAGAGACAGGTGGACAAACAAAAACCCAGGAATTCTGACGAAATGCAAGCATTTATTGTGTAAGAATGGATTGATATCCGTCGGGATTTGGTCCAGAAGTTGATTGAGATGCCAGGGAGAATTACAGACGTCCTGAAGAAGATGAGTCAACACTGCAAATACTGACTTGCTGCATTAACTCATTCTAACTGTCAATAAAAGCTTTTGTTACTCATAATATGATGGGAATTGTATTTCTGTATGTGATGAAAACATCTGACGTGAAAACCAGAGGGCAGCAGATCATGTGGAAATATAATATTTGTGTCATTTTCAAAACTTTGGGCCATGACTGTACATATTTACAGCACTTCCAGTAGAGGTTCCAGCAAAACAATTTAGGGAGTGGGATAAGCATTTTTCAAGGTTTATATGGAGCAATAAAAGGCCAAGAATAAGATACTGGACCCTGCAGCTGCCTGGGGATTAGGTGTATGGGTCTACGTTGCCTAGTGGATTATTACTTGTCTGCCCAGATTAGATCTCTGGTGTGCTGGTGTAATCCAGCCTATGAGGCTAAATGGAAGGACATAGAGCTACTAAATGTTGGCTCCAACTTAGACCCCCCACTCTGGAGCGTCTTGTGAATATCATAAACTTGATATACAACATGGAAATGTTGACATTTAAAATACGTCTCCAGAAGAAGAAAGGAGAGAAACTTTGGGAAAAATGGGATTATTTTATAAACAAAAGTGTGTCACAGTTGATGTTTCTGATTCCCATCACTCGGACAGACACCTGGGAGCTTTCCTCTGTATTTATTTTGTGTAATTTTATACAGTGAAATGTCTGCATTGTAATCGTCACCAGTATAGCTGCTACCTGGCCTAGTCATCTTGTTCTGAATGTATGATGTTTAAGTAAGTAAGTAAAAACTTTATTAATCCCATAGGGAAATTAAGATTGTCTGCTGCTCACACACAGATTAATTCACATACACACAACATTAAGAAAAATCCTAGACAGTATACACACATTAAAAGTAATCTAGTAAAGGAACTTGAATACAATAAAATAAGTACATTAAAAAATACATCATTTCCCTCCCTTAACCCTCCCAGAAATCGCATTGTGGAGCCTAATGGCCTGTGGACAAAGGAGTTTTTAAACCTCCCAGTTGAACGTCCCAGTGAGAGAAACCAGCCACTGCTGGAAGCTCCTCTGGTTGGAGAAAACAGTATGCAGGGGATGGTTTGTGTTCTCCAGGACTGAACTGAGTTTAGACAGATAAAAATCAAAGATAAAACCACATAAAAAAAATAAAAATAAAGTAAGGAAGAAAAAAAAGAAATCCTAGGTATAACGGTTCGATCGGGTTTCTCGTGCAGTGTGGTGTCCAGCCACACAGCCATTATTTTGGACTTGCAGCTCAAAATAATGGCTCCAAGTCTAGTTATGTCAGAATGTGCGGTGATGGTGGTGAGGAGAGACGCTGAGACCCAAGTTATGGTGGTGATGATTGAGTTTAATGAAGAGACTAGAGCTCACAGTCCAAACCAGGCGGCACGGCAGAGGACTAGAACACAGCTACATACCGGTAGCTACTGGTTAAAACAAGGACTAACTACCAGGACCATACAGTTCTACTGGCGTGAGACCAGAACAAACAACTGACAAGGTTTATCGATAGACAAGGACCCGACGAGGAACGCAGACAACAGGTGAGGAGAAGGTCCTGCTGCAGCAAACAGGAAGGGGCGGGACGGACCTGTCAGCCTCATACCTTATATGGAAATGGGACCATTACACTTCGGAAGTGAAGGGGGCGCTATTTCCTGTATTATCCGCGCCCTCCCGTTTTTATTTTCTTTTTAAATATGTGATATATCTTCATCTTTAGGAAGGAGTTTCACTCTCTGCATGTATTTGAACTTCAATATTTTATTCACTTAAGGGCAGCTCACAGTTTTTAACAAATTCTGTAGCTTTCGGTGTTCTTCTAAATCTGCTCCTTAGTCGCATCTTTTCGGGGTTTACTGCTGCCTCTAGTGGCCTGGTGGTGGTAACACAACTAATATAATCACGTTACTAAATCAGAATACCAAAGTCTTTATTAATTTCGGCATTACTGGCACCGTTAAAGATAAATTATCTGATAAAACACCATATTTTTTTCACTTTTTTAAGGATGTAGAGCTAATTAAATGACAAACAATACTTTTATACATTATGAATATTATCTATATCCCCATCAATTATAGGAGGAAGAAAAGAAATAGACATGAAAGACAACATGATCAACTATAATAAAAAATACCATTTGCAATATATACGTAAGAAATTTAATTAAGCAAAAGTCAATAACAAACAAATTAGGAATAACAACCCAGGTTGTTAAACAAATACAAGCAAAAAAAATCACATTTTTGTTTTCACGGTGCCATGTACGTTATTCTGAGATACCATTTATGTTAGAGTCTTACATATAGGAAAAAATAAGATAAAACTATTTATAAACGATAAAACGATAAATCATATTCATAGAATCACATTATCAACAATTTCTGAATAGAGTAAAACACTAAGCTCGCTATAGGTAAATGTTATTTAGTTTGGTTAAGAATAATTATTGCACTGTCAATAAATAACTTCTAATAGATGTTCTTAGTTCCTAAAGGAAACTTTAACATCTTCATGAGCTCAGAGTGACAAACTGATAAATAAAGACGATGGATGATCTGCTAGAATATTTCTTGCTGTCTTCCATGTTCTTTCAGCAAACAGTTGAGACAGAGATGTTTTTGGTTTCTCCACTATTTATCTGCTGTTATACCTGCCATTCAAAGTATTATTAAAAGATTGTCTGTTAATCTGCAGCTCATGTGACCAAACCAGCTGAGGACATGAAAAGTTAAAACTTGAGTTAAAATGTTGTTTTAACTTGAGTTAAGTTAAAATTCTAGTTAGAATGTTAAGTTTTAACATTTTAACACAACTTCAAGTTGGGTAACCCCAAGGTCTTCTTAAAAGATAGAGTCTCTGAGAACAGTTCTTACAGATATAGTCAGTGTTTTCAGCAAAGTTGAGCTGACTGTCCAGGAACGACACAAGGAATTTAAAATTTGCCAGTTTCAACAGGTTAACCATTAAGTAAAACTGGAATCGCTTTCAGATCTTGTTTATGTCATTTAATTAGCTCTACTTCCTTAAGAATATGGAAAGGTATGTTCTGTTGTTAGGGAATTTATATTTTACTGTTCCAGTAATGCCACAATTAATAATAAATAATAAAGACTTTGGTATTCTGATTTAGTAACGTGATTATGTTAGTTGTGTTACCACCACCAGGCCACTAGAGGCAGCAGAAAACCCCAAAAAGATGCGACTAAGGAGCAGATTTAGAAGAACATCGAAAACTACAGAATTTGTTAAAAACTGTGAGCTGCGCTTAAGTAAATAAAATATTGAAGTTCAAATACATGCTGAGAGTGAAACTCCTTCCTAAAGCTGAAGATATATCACAGATTTCAAAAGAAAATAAAAACGGGAGACCGCGGATAATACAGGAAATAGCGCCCCCTAAACTTCCGGAGTGTAATGGTCCCATTTCCATATAAGGTATGAGGCTGACAGTGGCCCGTCCCGCCCCTTCCTGTTTGCTGCAGCGAGGTGGACTTGCAGGTGAGACCAAATACACTGGGAGGGTAAATCAGAGGAACGAGACACACCTGGGAAACAATCAACGGGGAAGAGGCAGAGACGGGACTGACAGGGAACAGGATGACACAGAAAACTCAAAAATAAACACAGAAAAACACAGATCGTGACAAGTTAACTAATTTTACTACCAGGCATTAATCAATGCTTTACTAGAATCTACCTGTGATGCATGTGGCTGGAGTCAGTGAAACGTCCTGAATGAATGGAATAATTATAACCTATTTATGTCACGTTAACGAAGAACAGCTGAAAACTTACCGGGTTTATCAACTGCGGCAATTTGGCTCCAACTCCTCTGCTGGTCATTTATATATTATTTGCACGAAATATTGAATAAACATTAATATTGTTTCCACATATCATCTCCGATGTCCGCTGGACTTTGAGTTGCGTCATGTCAGCTGTTTGGGATTCCCCTCCGTAATTTCCCCTCAGAAAGCAGGAGCAGAATCCGAGCTTTCTGATTGGCTACCTGTCACGTCACATTCAGCCTTAAGCTCCCAGTCGGGGAAAAACCCTGATTTAGATCTGAGCGGCGACCACGATATAAATCACACTACAGGATGATCGGTTACGAAACCACCAGCGACAATCTTAGATCGGAAAGGGAAAATGGGGACAAAAATGGTGTAGTGAGACATCCGGTTGGCGCCATGTTGTAGAAGGCAGGAGAAAAGACTGCTCTGCGGAACACGATTAAAACTAGCGTTTAAACAAGGTATAAACGGTACAACATAAAGAAAACTCGCTCTTAACGTAATATAGAACACCCATGGAAAATATGGTTAAGAAAGGAAAGAATACGGAAGAGAAAGGCGCAAAATAAAAGAGTACCGGAATGGCAAAAATAGGAGCCAGAATGCGGAATACTCAGACCCGCCGTGACTCGGCCATTCTTCTCGAGCTACAAGGGCTGAGAAAAGAACATGCGGAAGTGGTATCAGACAACAACAGAGCACTGACCAGGCTCGAAACGAGCATTGGGGAGCTCATGGCCAGGACAACGTCCCTGGAACAGAAGGTAACGGATATGAAGGAGAGAGTGGGAAATAACGAAGACAAGATGACGCGGATGGAGCGGGCGGCGACATTTCCGCTTCGGAAAACGACCAAACTATCAGAAAAATGCAATGACTTTGAGTTGAGGATGAGGCGCAGTAACATAAGAATCCATGGCATTCATGAGGGAGCAGAGAAAAACGACACCATCAGCTTCATAACACAATTTATTAAATCCCAGATTCAAATCGCTGCCAGGATGGACTTGTGTATGGAAAGAGCTCACCGCTCACTGGTGAATAAACCAAAGGACAGTACAGTAAAAATGTCGGTGTTGAATTAACACCCAAAAGTGTCTATATGTGTCCAAGTCAGTTGGTGTTAAATTCAACACTACAGAGTGTCAAATTAGTATTACAACGGTGTTAGTGTTAAAATATGTTAAAAGTAACACCAGTGATCACACTAATGAACCACATTATGTTTTTGATCACAAAACATAATGTGGTGTTAAAAAAGTAAATAATTGACACACAAGGTGCCAATATCAATAAAATCCAGTGGGAAATATTCAAAACAATACACAGAAATTGAAAGTTTAACTTTTCTTAAACCCATTTCAGTTTATAGACCAACGTTAATTTAACAAAAAAATGGGTGTCAATCTTTTAACACTTTCAAAAGTGTTACTTTAACACCAGCTGACTTGGACACATATAGACACTTTGGGTGTTAATTCAACACTGGCATTTTTATTGTGTACGTCCCCCCCCGGCCCCCCCGCCCCAAGAGCAATCATTGTACGCTTCTTGGACTACGAAACGAAGGAACAAGTGATGAAGCAGGGCTGGAAACAGAAGATCTGCTATGAAGGACAGATTGTTTATTTCAACCAAGACTACACAACGGAGGTCCAAAAGAAAAGGAAGCAGGTGAGAGAAGTCATCAAACAGCTAGAGGAATGTGAAGGCGCAGTCCCCCTATCCGGCCCAACTCAGAGTGTTTCTGGACACGGGAACAAAGATATTCAGCACAGTGGAAGAAGCGGCGCCTATGCTGAAGGAGATGGGCATCAAGGTGAAGGAGGACAGAATGGAGAGAATTCACCACGTGATGGAGCAGTTGGCAAAGGGGACCAGACACTGGGGCAAAAAGAGATTGTCCGAAATCACAGAGGCAGATCTGAGGGTACTCCTGGAGTGAGAAACCATCTGTAGCGACATAGTAACAATGGTTAACATATGTAAGTAGATATATAAGTTTCTATAAAGAGAGTAATTGTCATAATTTGCAAAGAAAGGAGTGTGATATTCGTTTTAGTAGGGGGGAAAACAAACTAACATAAAAAATGCTAGTTATAAAACAACGTACTAGATTACAAGATAATCGTGTTCATTAGAGAGTAAGATCAAGGCGTTTTAGTCTTTAGGGCTTTAGACAACTACTAGAAAGTTGTTGATGCACACAGTGCTTGTTCATCAGAGAGAAGGCCACAGTTCTCTGATGGTGGGACTCTTGGAAGACATTTGTTCATGTTCCAGTTATTGTTTGGGGGGTTCTTGTCCCAATAAGTGTGTTTATATTACGTTTCCGTTTTTCATTTTCGGTCAAGGTTTTGTCCTATGTAGCATACTTTTCTTGTCAAAGAGATGTCAGGTACAGCGCAGCTCCAGATGTGGTAGTAATATGAACTGGCTAAATATAGTATCCTACAATGTTCATGGCCTGAACCACCCTATTAAACGAAAGAAGATTCTGACTCAACTTAAACATCTACAGTGTTCAATAGCTTTATTACAGGAGACACACCTAACTAACAACAAACAAAAAGTTAAAATGGGTGGGGGTAAGTCAGGCATTTTATGCTTCATTTGGAAAAAGGAGGGGGGTAGAAATTTAAGCAAAAAAGGGATATTATTTGAAGTTGAAAAGGGATCAAGGATAAAGAAGGAAGATATGTAATGATTGTAGGACAAATCAGTGATGACAATTTCAGTAATAAATGTATATTTCCCAAATGAGGAGAAGGACAGTTTCCTGAAACAAATAGACAATATACTGTAATAACTAATGATGCAAATGGAATGATACTGATGGGGGGAGACTTTAATATGGTTCAAAATAATATACTAGATAGATATCCTTCTGATTACGGAGCACAGACAACAAAATCTAGAATGCTGAATATTACTAAAGAGCTTGGTCTGGTTGATGCTTGGAGAAATGCCAACCCCCAGAAAAGAAACTACACTTTTTACTCAAACCCACACAAACGCTATTCTCGAATATATTATCTATTCATATCTCAGCCACATATACATAAGGTATTAAAATGTAACATAGAAAATATAACTATAAGTGACCAGGCACCTATAAGGCTAACTTTAAGTATAAATAAGGAACCCTATTTCAGATATTGGAGAATGAATGTTTCAATCATGTCTAATGAAAATATTGTCAAAGAAATCAAAGAGTCACTTAAGGAATACTTTGAAATAAATTATGAGGAAGTTTCACCAACAATATTATGGGAAGGAGGAAAAGCAGTGATAAGAGGGAAAATAATAGAAATATCATCCAGAATGAAAAAAGCTAGAATGAAAGAACAAAAGGAGTTGGAAAATAAGATCAAAGAATTGGAAAAAGAGCACAAACTAGGGAATAAAAACATAATGAGAGCGCTTAAAAGGCAAAAGAGAAGCTACAGGAGATACTAACAGTTTAAGCAGAAGGTTCTCTGCGCTTTACAAATCAAAGATATTATGAAATAGGCAACAGGGCGAGTCGCCTTTTGGCATTTCAACTTAGGAAAGCCCAAGTAAATAGACACATCCCCAAAATAAAACACCCCTCAAAAATATGCAGACTAAACTACATGATGACTCGGACAGAAATACTCAGGAGGATGAAATATCCTCTTTTTTCAAAAGAATTAGCCTCCCAACTTTATCAGAAGAGTCACTAAAATGACACGACCTATAACTTCACAGGAAATTCTGAACGTTATTAAAAAACTCAGAAACAATAAAGCCCCGGGGACAGATGGACTGCCAGGGGAGTTTTACAAAAAATTAAAAGAAGAACTAACGCCAGTATTATGTAAGGTGTTTAACTATGCTCTAATGGCGGGCGAGCCCCCTAAAACATGGTCTGAAGCCATTATATCTGTAAGACCTATAACTAAATTCATACTGTAACCTTGACACCTCTATTTATTTATTTATTTTTTTTGTCTTGTTCGTGTACTTTGCAAATTTAATTTGTATTATCACTATTATGTACCTTCATTACTTGAGTTTGTATTCTCAGTATCTCCGTGTGTATATGTTGATGTAAAACAGTTATTGAAAATAAAAATAATAAAAAAAGGTGTAGTATGAACTATTGCATTATGTAGTCGAATGTCAATCCATCCATCCATCCATCCATTTTCTTCTTCTTATCCAGGTCGGGTCTCGGGGGCAGCAGCTTCAGAAGGGAGGCCCAGACTTCCCTCTCAAGCCACGTCTTCCAGTGGCGAATGTGCCCTTCTTTATTTAAATCTAGTGATTACTGAAGGGCAATATAGTATACAGACTTTCCACTTTGGTTTTATGTAGTTTAGTTTTTATTGAAGTATGTTTTTTGTTAATGGAGACTGAGAATCAATTTTATTTTTGTTTTTGTTTTTTTTATTTATTTAGTTTATCAGTTCCAGTGTTATGTGTTCTTTTGAAAATAAAGTGTATCTATCTATGGCAGGAAATCACATGCATTATTAGTCATTTCCATTAAGTCAGTGTCAAAAGGTCTTGAAACAATATTATCATTTATGGCAATAATATTTTTAGACAATTAATCGTCCAGCAAAATTTGTTATTGTGACAGGCCTAATAATAAACACTTCCTGGCACTTTATTAGACTGATCATTTTTATATACATTAACATCCAGTCCCACAGTAATTATATCACAAGATCCTATTAAATCCCATCCAGTAAAATGTCTCCAGTGTCTCAGACAGAGAGAAATGCTGATCCAGCAGAAAGAGAGTAAAACTTGTCTACTTACAGATCAGACAGTGAGATGATCCTTCCATTGTTCTGCTCAGTGATCTGACCTGACGATGTTTGGCTGAAGCTGAGAACGACTCACTGAGACGCCTACTTCCTGCTGCTGGTCCGTCTGCTGCAGAGAGAGGAGGGGCTGCAGGGCAGGAAGGCTGTTAATCAGGGATGTGTAATTAAGAAAGTTCAAGGTCTTCTGACAAACACGGAGGAAATTTTTACTGTTCTCACTCAGAAACAAGAATTTATGAAATAAGTGTTTTAAAATGTCACAATAACATTTATTAAATTAAAACTCTGGATGAATCTGGACAAAGTGAACATGGAGGAGCTTCAGCTGAGAGAAAGAGGAAGATGATGGAGAAGATTCATGGATGTGATGGAGAAGAAAATGAAGAAGGCTGGTGATGTAGAAAAGAGACAGGCGCCCCCTACTGGTTGTAACTGAAAGAAAATGATGATTTTTAATGTTTAATGGTAATATTAAATCATCTCTGATGCTAAGAATCACTGTGGTTCTACAGAGTCTGCAGGATCCTCCCATAATGTTTTCCTGAGGCCTGCAGACCAGTTGGATCCTGGGATACTGGGACCTCAAGGGTCAACCAGAACCTTCTGGACCTGCCTCCATCCTGTTGGTGTTCTGATGTGTCCTGATTTGGTAGAAAAAATAAAGAGTTCTAATTTACTAGCAAACTTGTAATTTCATTCTGTCTTTCCAGTAAACTCAACAGTTGTTAATTTTCATCAACTAAAATTAGATATTTATACTGCGATGATTGTTGCTGTAACTGATGAATAATTTGGTCAGTTGAAAGTTCAGCTTGTGTTGTTTTGATCTTCACCTGGTCAGTCACATCAAAGGGAACCATGACACACAAAGTATCAGTCACATGCAATAAACATACAGATGACAAAAAAACGCCAGAAAATATTAAATTAAAGGTAAATTTCCTCATCTACTATTGTAATAACAACAGTGATGTCAGTAACGCGTTGCAAATGCGTTACTGATGTCGGACCACTTTTTTCAGTGACAGGTGTAACCCACATAAAATGGGGATGCCTCTTTAAGAAATGGAGGTTAGGGAAGCTAGGCGGTCTACTTAGCCAATAGGAAGTTTAGTTTCTAGCGTGTTTAAACCAATCAGAATTCAGAATGCCGCTGCAAGTCCCGCCCTTCTTCCCCGTGTCTGTAGCATTGTGTGTGTGAACGGAAGAGGTCCGCCATGAGAAGGAAACGGTTAAGCTGTGCAGCGTGAGAGTCTGTGTGTTAAGACGGTTATAGTACTGGATACGAACTCTAAACTAAACCTTTCCCAGATACAATGGCTGTTTATCATCCGACTTCTAAGCTGGAAGTTGTGACGTGAGGGAAAAAAAGACTGAACTTCAGTTTTTCTGCCGATCACCGTTAGAGCAGCCATTAGAGCTAAGGGCTACTGGTTTAGTCTAAGTTCATCTCGTTCTCCGTTCAGTTGACGTGCCCCACGGGTTCGGACTGAGAGCCACCATATTGTTGTCCCAAATGTGTCGCATTGAGATCGGTCAGTTTTTGTTTTTCTGCTGGATTCTTCCTGTGACCTTCCCACCCGGACTTAGAAAGAACTGGACTCATTATTTTCCTTTTGGAGTCCCTGCTGCACCCCATGGTGTGGTCGGCCCGTATCACTCCCATCTTCACACACAGTTGGTTATGAGTGAGACCACTGACTGACATTTTTCATTCTTATTGTTTAATCCTGGAATTTCTGACCTTACCTTTTGGACCAGTTTTTATTTGGAACTTTATATCAAACTGCTGTGTAGGAAATTCTCCTCATGTGAACGGTGTTGAGTTGAACCTAATTGGAACTGAAATTGATTAATTTGTTGCCTATTACTATTTAGAATTCAGATTACCAGGGTGCACCAAAAATACTTAAAACTGAGAACTAGCACTTGGCCAAGTATTTTTTATTATTTCTTGTATTTTATTGTGTGTAATTTTATTTTCATAATTGTATGTGTTGTACAACTGTTTGTCAATTTTATGGTTTATGTCACTAAAGCCAGTTCTTTAAATTCATTTAACTTCCTTTGTGTGTCATTTAAACACCCCACCATGCTCCGATAGTCCAACCTATTGGCCCATTCATTTAATATATATAAAATACCCTTCTCATCTGCGATAAGAGGAAGCTTTGGCGAGCCAGCCAGGAGCAAGAGTGTGTGTTTAAGTGTCAGATATCTTACACCTGTTGTTGAACGTCCCAAGTACTTTTTATAAAAAGAAAAATGGATGTAGTACTCCAGGGGTCCGTCCAAATCCCCCATTCTATGGTTGTTGGTGGTTTAACAGGGTAAGAGACAGATGAGGAAGTGTCCACCTTTCTCCAGAAGTATGGGTCCATTAATCGTTACATTCGCTTAGATGATCCTAAGTCAGATTTTCATTAAAAACATGATTATTGAGTTTTCAAATGAAACTGCCATGCAGACATTGGAGCCATTGTTGCCTCTTAGACGTCCAAGCATGACTCAAGCAGTCATTGTGTATGAGTTAAAAGCTTTAGGAAGTGTCTACACATTAGATGCCAGAAGCAGAGCTACTAAGACATACATGGAACAGCTCTCTGAAATTGCCAGGCTGAGTGGAAATTCATTAGGGAAAATGTTGAAGGAGGAACTTAAAAATCTGGTTTCATCTGCAGAAAGTGTTTTTTTCCAATCACTTGAGACTGATCCAGAATCCTCAGCTTCACAGAGTCCAACCCCACAAAGAGACTCAACTAGCCAAAGAGATATTTCATCTCTGAAACATCTCTTTGGCTACCTAAAAACCCTCAACCAGTGACACCTACCAAATCCATGATTTTGACACCAGCAAATGATCCAAGTATGCCTCTTACCCCTTACATTTCCAGTAAAAACCTGATTGATCTCAACCCCCCACAGACTTTTTCTGTTTCATCTGAATCCACTGCTATGCCCCACCTGCAGTTCAGCGAGTGGTGGTTGACCATGTGGTGCGCAGCAATGATAACTCACCCTCGTTTGCTTCACCCAGTAGACTCAGAGCTTTTTCAGGCAAGAGTCTACATCCAAGCTATGAAGCAGATTATGATACATGGCGTGCAAGTGTTGAAATTCTTATCAGAGACCCATCAGTGTCAGACTTGCATTGCACACATCGTGTATTGGACAGTCTTCTTCCTCCTGCTTCTGAAATGATCAAACATTTGAGCCCACAGTCTAGTCCCTCAACTTATCTCAAGTTGCTTGACTCCGCTTATGGGACAGTTGAAGATGGTGACAAGCTTTATGCTAGGTTCATGAGCACGTTCCAGAATGATGGAGAGTTACCTTCTGTTTTCCTGCAGAGACTGCACACTGCTCTTCGGCTCACGGCCTGTTTTTGAGCAACATGACTGAAAATAACATGCCCAAAATGAATTGAATGTATCTCATGAACTACAGAGTTTATTTTAATTGTTTTGGTATTGTTGAAAAAGGAATAATTTAAGTCAAATTAAAAAATACAATTCGGTTCTTTTTCCCTTTTCGAGTCCCGGATCTCAGCTGCTGTCCGGAGCCCACGCGAGAACACAAGAGGCGTATGCAGCGTGTTGGCGTCACAGAAGTTCAGAATTTAATCCAATCAGAAACAAAAGAATCAGACATACAGAGCGGAACAGAAGAAGCATGCAGAATTACAGTTAGTTACCTGAGATACGTAGAATACAGAATACAGACATACAAGACGTCTTGGAGAAATACAACCAGACCAACAAGCATTATACACAGTCCAGTCACATTAATGTGACCACCACATACTTTCCACTTTCCACTTCAGAGTTAAATAACCAATCACAGAAGGCAGGTGGCAGCACAGTGCAGTTGAGCGTATATAAAGGGTGTGTGTGGGCTTCGGAAAACATTTCAATCGTTGGCGTAATGCAGAAACGAAGCGATTTATCCGACGTCCAAAAGGGCATGATCATTGGCTTTCGGGCCAAGGGTGGAAGCATTTCCGAAACGGCTGAGTTTGTGAACTGTTCGCGTGCCGCCGTGGTAAAAGTGTACCGTGCATGGCAAAATGGGACTGTCCAAAATCAACGACGTGGCAAATGTGGTGCACCACGGGCCATAGATGACAGAGGCGAACGACGGTTGCGGAGATGCGTTCGGGCAGATAGACGGGCTACCGTTGAGCAACTGACCACTAAAATGAACCAAGGGGCTACCACAAGTGTCTCCCAAACCACTATTCAGCGAACATTGCTGCGTCTGGGCCTCCGAAGCGGACGCCTGGTTCGTGCACCTATGCTGACTGGTGTTCATCGACGACGAAGGCTAGAATTTGCACGCCAGTACAGCAGCTGGACGTCCACTGAGTGGCGACAGGTAGCGTTTTCAGATGAATCGCGTTTTATGCTCCATCGGACAGATGGACGTTGGCGTATAAGGCGTGAAACCTCTGAAAGGAACCACCCTGCAACCATTGCAGGAACGGTCCAAGCTGGAGGCGGGAGCATTATGGTCTGGGGAATGTTTTCCTGGCATTCTCTGGGTTCACTGATTATTGTGGAAGGCACGATGGATCAATACAAGTGCGCATCTGTCCTTGCGGACCATGTCCACCCCTACATGCGCATTGTTTTTCCTCAGGATGATGGCATCTTCCAGCAGGACAATGCGAGGTGCCATACAGCTGCCAGTGTACGTGCGTGGTTCGAAGAGCACCAGGATGAGTTTACCGTCCTCTCCCTGGCCAGCAAACTCACCTGACTTAAACCCAATCGAGCATCTGTGGGACCATCTCGATCGAGTTGTTCGCGCCATGGATCCTCAACCGCGTAATCTAGCGCAGCTGGCCACGGCATTAGAGTCGGCATGGCTCAACATCCCAGAGAAGACCTTCAGGGACCTAAGTGACTCTCTTCCTGCACGTCTCGTAGCAGTTCGCTCTGCGAAAGGTGGTTATTCTGGCTTTCGACAGATGGTCACATTAATGTGACTGGACTGTGTAGATCGGCTATATTTCTGAATTATTTTTTTTGCTGTAAGCAGATTATATTCTCCGTGGGAGGTTCTTGCTTCAAGCAAGGCGTCCCTTGCTTCGACCAATGAGGAGCCGTCTCCGAGCACCACTGAAAACGGCACCTCCCTACAATTTGGTTAGCCATCAAAGGGAATTTACTTCTTTGATGTTATTTGAAGTTGACCAGAACTCTAAAAGTCCTGCTGACTTTTACAACTTCGCAAATGTCTCAGGAGACTTGGCTCTATCCCAACAGATAAATAACAAACCGCATGTATTGTTTTAAACCAAATTCTCTGCGGGTTGAACTGCCGGTCAATACTTCAAAGTCGACCATAAATTCAGGTTTTATTTCACCAATTTATGCAATCTCCTGACTCAGGCAGAGTCAGGAGATCTCCTGGCGCCTTCCTTAGGCACAGACATCCCAAGATTTCACAAGTCTCTGTGAAATCCTGAGTTTTCCTACCTTAAATCCTATATTTTTAATTCAATAAAAGTTACCTCTAAACTTAATCTGCTTTTTGGTCTGTTATTCCTCCCAGCATCTCTTTGATATTTAAACTTATCTAAACTACAAAAATAATCAGATCCATATCCTATTTTTAATACAAAACAAAACATTTTCAATTTACCTTTATCATTGACTAGTTTTAGTTCTAATAAAATATTAAAATAAAATATTCAGTTAAAGCATGCACTATTAAAGTATTCTATATGATATCAGTCTGAAAGTTTAAAAGTTCACAGTTTCAGAGTTCAGAAGTGCATAGGTCAACCGTTCGTTGTGCCAAATGTTGCCTAATGACCCTTATTTCCTGAGACAGGAATGTGTTCCTGGTTCTCACACAGATATGCTTGATAACCTCCTGTAGTTCTGTCACCAGGCCCTCCCAAATGCTGAATCTGTGACCTTCCAACCCCAGAGGCTGCATCTGAGCTTGCTGACACAAAATTCCTAGTTCTAATTAAAAGATAAAACCAACTCAAACACTACAAAAATGGTTATATAAGTAAAAGATTCACTAAACTAAAGCACTAAAAATGGTTATATGATTGAATTCAACAAAACACTAAACAATGATTATATTTCCTCAACAGTATCAAAACAAAGGCAAGACCCTAGGGAATATGTTACAGCTCTAAAAACCACCCTACCTGTTACTGAGGAAAGTGAATTAATATAGTAAACAGCAGAAATTAAGAAAAAAAAATCAATTTCCGCCTAAAAAAACCACTTCAATCTATGAAGGTTCCTTTCAAAGCATGCAGTTGAAAGCCAAAACATGTAGAAAACAACAGTTCACAATCTGACCTTTTACTGTGCCAAGTTTTATGAAAAAAAAGTTAATCATATGAGTTTTAGAGAGGCACTACTTGATAAAAATCTAGGCGGACCTTCCAAATTAACCATTTTGGCACAATTTGTGCCATTTGAACTTTCTTAGTTTTTATTTCTGTAGGTTCTGTTTCAATCATTTATTCTTTTCATATAATAAATGATTATCATAAATAAGTAATTGCATCTAATAATTGTTTTGGGGGGTCCTTTGAAAAATCCACATGCATTCATTCATAAAAAGAGAAAACAATAGACAAATTGTAATAAACTGAAAATGGAACAGATTAACTCACAATAACATTTCAAATAGAATTATATAACAATGAAAATGCAAATAGCAATTAAAACTCATGTTAAAATGACAAGATAACAGGAAAAAACTCACATATATCATAATTACATTACAATAACAATGCGCTCTGCGCTCTGCGCATAAAGTCATTGAATTCTGCATTCAGCCATTCACAATTACGCAGGGCAGTTTCTCGGGATCCCATTGGCCGATTTTAATGATTCACATATCGTTCGAACCGTCAGAGCCAATAGAATCCGAGGGCGTTGACATCAAGACGGAATCTAAAGTCGTTCACCAATCACAGGGGGAGAATCGTATGTGACGTACATTTTCCGGGAATTTTGTATTTTTTTTTTTCCATCTTAGCGATTTGACGAAAAAGGCTCTGCGCCGAACCAGAAACCATGTGAAATGGACGCAGGGAAAATGGATTATCGAACTAAGTGGAAATATTTACTCTAATATGGATTATGACCACGAAACAGCAAAGGTAGAACTGATTTTTTGATTTTGGCTTCGTGAAATTAGCTTTTTCCTTTTTTCTTCTTTAGCTGCTGGTTCAGTGAGTTTTGCACGTAGCCTGGTGACTCTGGTATTGTTGGAAACCGCAGAGCTTCGGCTTTAATCTGATATATAGATTTTGTGTATCGGACCTCGTTGCTCTTTTGTTGTTCCGTTTTTTACCGGCTGTGCCTCGTTAGCCTCTCAGCGCCTAATTGCGTTTCTTTTTATCAATCTGCTTAGTGTTCAAGCTGGTTGTTGTTTAGGTAGAAAATATTGTTTCTATCATTTAGAAGAGCCTTTTCCCTTTACGTGGATATGCAATATGCCTATATTGATAAATGTATAGCATGTGTTTTTAATTGATCTTTTTGGGGCGAGCGGCGAGGACCCATATATGGGTCCTCTAAAACAATGAGACGTGGTGGTGTGCCCACTCATGAGTTTGACCAACAGCTCTTAAAGCAGTTCTTAGAGGCTGTTGGGGAAATGCTTTGATAGTCGATCTTCAGTTGGAACAAAAGAAAGAAAAAACACCTACCTTTGCAGAATTGTTGCTCCTTCTTAGGACAGAAGAAGATAAACAGGCTGCAAAAATGACTCACATGCGACAGCATTTTAGCCATGCTAAGTCTGGCCATAACCCCAGCAAGCAGCGTGCCATGTCACAAGTGCACATTGCACATGACACAAGTGATTTGATCAATAAAACTGATCTTGAGATGCTTAAGCAACAAATTGCTGAATTCAGCATTCAGGTGAAGAGCATGGTGTCCGCGGGCCAAAAGCCAAAACAACCTAAGGAACAAAAAGCAAAGTCTGTTCCTCTAAGTGTCACACATGAAGCTCATGTGGTGAAACCAAAAACAGCCCATCAGCATCCCTCCACATTTAAAGCAAATGGAAGACCACGTCCCTGGTACTATTTCCAATGTGGAGAGGATGGTCATGTTTCAGTTTGTGATAAAGCACCAAATCCTTCCCTTGTTGCAGCTAAGAAAAAACAGCTAAAAGAAAAGCAGGCTGCTTGGGAAGCCTCTAATGCTTCTCAAAGAGAGACATTTAAACTAGTGTCAGCTCCCATAGAGGGATGTATGGGAGCAAAGTTACAAAACTCCAGTCCCAAAACCATGAAATCTGTTGTCAAGAGTGTTGAGATAGAAGGGTCAAAATTACCACATGTCCTTGTGGGAACTAAAACCACAGCTCAAGTATCCATTGCAGGGAAAGACACAAACTGTCTACTGGACACAGGTTCACAAGTCACAACTGTGCCCCAGTCCTTTTATGAAAAACACCTTTCTGATCTGACCATTCATTCTTTAAAGTTTAAATGATTTGCTTGAAGTGGAGGGTGCTAATGGCCAGTTTTTTCCTATTTAGGATATGTTGAGCTTACCATAACCTTTCCTAAAAAGTTTGTTGGCTCTGATATTGAAATTAATACTCTGGCCTTGATTGTTCCACACCTACGCTCAAACACACCTAGGCACAAACACACTTGACATTCTTTATGCTGATTACCAGAAACTTTCACCTTTCCAGCCTTTAATGAATGGATATCAGGCTGTTCTCAAAATACTTGAGATACGACAAAAGGAGTCTAACCACAACAGCTTTGGTTGTGCAAAACTAATAGGCAAGCTGCCTAAAGTCGTTCCTGCAAGACAGACCACCGTTGTTGAGGCTTTTGTTCATATTGATCGTTTCGACATTCAAAGAGATGTCATTCTTGAGCAACCAACAGCTTCTTCTCTACCGAATGGGTTGCTGGTTTCAGCGATTGCAGTAACTTTACCAAGCAAGCGCTCATGTCATCTTCCTGTCATACTAAGAAATGACACCAATCATGATATTGTCATTCCCCCCAAAACTATTGTGGTAGATGTTAATGCTGTAGCACAAGTGTTACACAAAGAACACGCTGTCAGTGAAATAGACCAGTGTCAGGTGTGCCGTGGAAATTATTCAGTTTCACCTACGGTACCGTATTTTCCCGATTATAAGCTGCTACTTTTTTCCTAAGCTTTGAACCATGCGGATTGTAACCTGGTGTGGCTTTATTGTGTATTTTCCTTCAACCACCAGAGGGCTCTCTAGCAGGAAGTGAATCATTAGAAGTCAAAATTGTAGATCAAAAGAACGTGCTAATTTTCAACCACATGCTAGCAGCAGGCACGACGGAGGAATGTTTTCAAACTCATATCATTCATGCAGCTTTTAAGTTGAGGGCTGTCGATCTGGAACTACAGGAGGAAAATAGAGCCGCTGCATTTAATCTCTGTGTGAACGAAACCACAGTTCGGCTTTGAAGACAGAGAGCTGCGTCCTTTATATATGCAGCAGATTTATTAGGACGTAGCGCTCTGCTGCCCTTTGCCGGGTCCTTATGGAAAACCGAGAGCAGCTTCCAGTTTTTTTTTTTTTTTCAAAAAAAATTGAAGGTGCTAGTATGGTGGCTCTATAGTCTGAAAAATATGGTAATTGATTTTAAAAGACTTTTTTTGAATATGAATTATCTGCAAATAATGCCATCTTCGAGGTCTGCTGTAGCAGTGACTAGCGGAGTAATCATGCAATGTTCTTACCACTAGATGGCAGTAGGTACAGAACATTTTACATTAAAACAAGATAATTAGATATGCATGAATGTTACAGGTAGCGGTGAGAGAATCATATCTAGCAAGACTGACGACAGTGATGGAAAAGACAGTGAAGCTCAGCAGTAGTTGGAAAGAACATGGTCCATATCATATGGGTCCAACAACATGTCTGTGTGAAGTGAGCTTCTCAAGCCTGGCTACTATAAAAACTAAAACCAGAGAGTCTTCCTCTCTGTCTTTCTTCAGTTTCTGCCAAGAAATCAGCTGTTTTCATCCAAACATGCACAGGTTTCACACTAGGTGGGTAAAATATACAGATATTGATATTTTGTGCATGCAACTCTTCATATTGTAACAGTGAATATCAAAGTGAAATGTTCCTCAAATATTATTCCTTCTTTCAGAATAAGAATTACTGTATTTTCTGTATTCTGGCTATAAGATGCTTGTGGATTAGTTTGTAAAACACTTTGGGGTTTCTACAACTTCTTTAAATTTAACACCACAGTGTTGTGGCTGTTCAGGTGCATTTTTGAAGTGGACATGTTAAGTGCAATTTGAATTAAGAATTGTAAAATGTGATAAAAACAATACATTTTTGTGTTTATTTGATTCCTTTTCAAGAGACTTTGATAAGAATGACTATATATGTAATATAGGCGGCTACAGAGTATCTTTGTTTACATTTTTGGCTGGTGGTCCCTTGAGATTTTTTCAATTAAAATAATGTACCTTTGCTCAAAAAAGGTTGAAAAACACTGAACTAGACTGTTCTCAGTCTCCAGCAAAGTCCTCCCAAGAGCTAAGCTTTGATTTTGGAGGCTCACGCTTAGTCACTGAATGGAGAGACGGAATAACAAAAATGTTAAACACCATGCCAAATGTTTTTTGTCAGAATGACCTGGATTTTGGCCATACTGATAAAGTGAAACACCGAATCAAGCTCAGTGATGAGACACCTTTTAAGCATAGAGGTTCTCTGTCCTAGACCTCAAGTCAGGTTATTACCAGGTCGAAATGGAAGAAGCAGACAAACATAAAACCAAATTTGTGTGTCTGGTTGGATTCTGAGAATTTAACAGGATGCCCCAAGGAATAACAAATGCTCCTTCAACCTTCCAAAGACTGATGTAAAAGTGTGTTGGTGATATGAACCTAAAGGAAGTTTTAGTGTTCATTGGTGACCTGATCATTTTCTCATCATCACTGGAAGAAAATGAACAGCGCTTGCAGCGTGTCCTTGAACGACTGATGACATATGGTTTGAAACTGGCACCAGAAAAGTGCAAATTCCTTCAAACATCAGTAAAATACCTTGGCCACATTGTTTCTGAGAGAGGTGTAGAAACTGACCCAGAGAAAGTTCAGGCCTTAAAGACCTGGCCAATCCCCACAAGTCTTAAAGAGCTTCAAGCCTTTTTAGGATTTGCTGGATACTACCGACAGTTCATTCAGGGGTACTCTACTATGTAAAGCCCCTTAATGAACTAACTTCTGGTTATCCACAGCTCAGAAAGTTGAACAAGAGACAGAAGATAAATGCAGGTTCAGAGTATCGCGACCCAAAGGAGTCCTTTGGTCAACGGTGGACATCCCAATGTCAGGAAGCTTTTGATGATATAATAAGAAAGCTATCATCAGCTCCAGTCTTGGGATTTGCAGACCCCCAACTTTCGTATGTCCTACATACAGATGCCAGCACTGTTGGCTTTGGAGCTGCATTATATCAGGTTCAAGATGGTCAATCTTGAGTCATAGCTTTTGCAAGTCGAGGTCTTTCAAAGATTGAGAGAAAGTACCCAGCTCATAAGCTTGAATTCTTGGCCCTTAAGTAGGCAGTCACAGAAAAATTTTCTGATTACCTTTATGGTACAGTTTTCACAGTAGTGACTGACAGCAACCCACTTACATATATTTTAACATCCGCAAAGCTTGATGCGACGAGGTACAGGTGATTGTCCAGTCTTTCTACATACTCAGTCTTCAGTACAGATCGGGCAAGCAAAATCTAGATGCTGACGCACTGTCTTGCCAACCTCATGATCCACCAAAGGATGATTATGCATCCAAGAAAGAAAGTGAGAGAATCCAGCAGTTCACACTGTACCATCTGAGTAATCCTCATAGTCCAGAAACCGTTTCCCAGGAGGTGATTAAGGCTATTTGTGAACATCATATGGTCACTCCATCAGTAGCTGATGTTCAAGCTACAGCTCCTGGGTTGACTTTGGTGGAATCCCTTACTCACCAGTCCACAGCAATTCCCGAATGCTTCCTGCAGGAACAAGTGGATGGGTCCCCTCTTGTCCATTCATTTTCAGAAGAAGAGTTGTGGGAAAAATAAACCTTAGATCCTGCTATCAATGCAGGATCTAAGGTTCTGTATCTTGGTTGGAGATACAGAATGGAGTGCTCTATCGTAAGCAACAGGATGGTCCAAACATCTCATAACAGCTTGTACTTCCTGAGGAGCTAAGAGCTGCAGCACTTAGGAGTCTGCATCATGATATGGGCCACCTTGGAGTTGAATGAACAGTAGATTTGACAAGAACCAGATTTTATTGGCCGAAAATGTACATGCCCATAAGAAAATGGTTAAAGCCTGTGATTGATGTATTTGCTGAAAAACACATCCAGAGAATGCCGCTCCATTAATGAACATTAAGACTTGCCGACCCCTTGAACTGGTGTGCATTGACTTTTTGTCAATAGAGCCAGACCGGTCAAATACAAAAGATGTTCTTGTAATAACTGATCATTTTACAAAATATGCAGTGGCTATACCAACTCCAAACCAGCGAGCACAGACCATAGCGAAGTGCCTCTGGGAAAACTTCATTGTTCATTATGGTTTTCCTGAAAAGCTCCTTAGCAATCAGGGTGCTGATTTCAAATCAAAAACCGTTAAAGAACTCTGTGAACTTATTGGCATGAGGAAAGTGCGCACAACCACTTACCATCCATGGGGAAATCTGGTTGAAAGATACAATCGCACTCTTCTTCAGATGCTTGGAACACTTGATAAGTCAGATAAACTTTGCTGGAAAGACTTTGTCAAACCTCTGGTACATGCTTATAATTGTACAAAGAGTGACATGACTGGATTCTCCCCATATGAATTAATGTTCGGGAGACAACCCAGACTGCCCATTGACTTGATCTTCAGATTGCCCACCAATGCCATTAAGCAAACTCATTCCTAGTATGCTGGCAATTTAAAATCTTAGTTGGAAGAAAGTTACCGTATTGCTACTAGTAATGCAGCAAAGAATGCAAGTCGCAATAAAGCCAGATTTGACCGGCGATTTGAATCTATTATCTATTCCTATGAATGTTTTTTTATTAAAAAGCACTGTTTCATTTTCAATGTTTAGCAGAATATTCACATGTATGTTGGTAGCTATTTGGCCTGAGAGTGAAACAAGTTTGGACAGTGATCAGTTTCCAACAGGCGCTTAGGACAGCCTCGGGTCGTTAGGGTCCTAAGTAGAAGAAGAAGAAGAAGAAGAAAAGATGGCGAATGTTACCGTTATAGTGTAACGTACGGATCGATGAATGTGTTTTGTATGTTCAGAAAAAAGGAAGTAAAGGAAATTTACAACCACTGCATGTCTCGACACTACTTTTGTTTGAGTGTGCAACAAAATGCAAGAATAAACTAAGAAACTAAAATAAATACAGAGGAATAAACTGGTATGGCAAGAATTTTTGAGCAATAATTAATACAGAGACTGTATGGCATGAATAAACAGACACCATTTCCAGATAAAAGGTAAAATAATTGTCATGTTCGGCGTTAACCTTCTGACCCACATGCAAAAACCAACAAGACTGAGTTAGGTAAGGGTTTAATTTTATTTCTTAAAGACCGTGACAATTCTTCTTTCCCTTCTGAAGGGGGGGGGAGGGGTGTAGTTTCATTCAATCAGAAGTTCCTGAAATGAGAGTGGGGTTACTGGTGGCCTAGAATGAGGTTGTCAGTGAAGCAGAATGGAGCAGCTTACTTAGAATGGTTCTGGTAGAAGCATGGGGTAGTGTGTCCAAGGTCCAGTGTGGAGGATGGGTCGCGGAGATTCCTGAGACTGGGTGCCAGAGAATTGATGGAGCGGTGTGGGGGGAGCAGCGGGCAGGCAGGCTTGCAGGTTCATCCACAGGAGGAAAAAAACAATGGAACTTGATCCAGCTAGGAAATCCAGAGGCGAACCTAAAGGCAGGCAAACACAGGGCTATGAGACCACTGGTAAATAACTGAAGAAACAGATCCAAAACACTAGTACTGTGAACTACAAGAGACGGCTAGAGAGACACCGGTGCATGTTAATCATCCAGCACTGAGTGGAGATTCTGCTGCTCCTTTATCCCCAAACACTGATGAGGCTGATGAGATCCACCTGTGTAGGCTGCCCAGGTTCCTCACCAAGATCCTCGCTGGAACAGATGCATCACTCATACTCACACTCACACACAGAAACCCTGACAATAATATTGTTGAAGTGTCATGGGTTTGTTGAAGCCATATCTAGTACTGAGAATAAATATATCTTACAGACCATAACAGTAAAGAACTGATCACTTATTTATGTTTTTAATTAGATTTGATATATTTATGTCTTTAATATAATTTTTCATGTCAGTGTTAATGTCATGAGGCTGAGACTCCATGACACTTTCAATTTGACTCATTAGGATTTGATTAAGTACCAGATTTGTTCTTTGTAATTTCTGTCCAGTAAAACTATTAATCTATAATCAATAGTCAGGTCAATATAAAGATATAATCCATGTTTCTGTCTCATATTTCTATAGCATTAAAAGGACCTGGAACTTTAGTTTTTCCACTGAAATCTCTGGTTTGAACATTAAATGCCATGTGGGTGAAGTTTTATGATGATGCTCTGATGTCCCATTTTCCTGAAGGCAACACAGAGCTGAATCACCAGAAACCGACAGAAACACTGAAGAGAAGAAGATTAATGTAGTTACAGTTCTATCATGTTTAATGATTAATATAGTTACAGTTCTATACATGTTTTAATGTTGCAGAGCTCAGTCATTTGCAAATAGTTCAAAGTTTAAACTGGCATGTTGTTCATCTCAGAATAAGAATATTGTTTCCACTCTGATTGGCTGCTGTTAGGCCAACCAGGTTTAACTTGAATGTTCATTGTATTTTTCATAGACACCTGTGAAAATAATTTCTATTCCCATGGCGTCTTTGTTCTCTGAGAAATTATTTTGATGACAAATACCAGTGGTGTATCTGTACTTTACTTAAGTAGATTTAATAATGGGGACTTTCTACTTTTACTCCACTACATTTTACAGTAAGTATCTGTACTTTCTACTTCACTACATTTCTACCAAAGTCTCGCGTTACTCGTTACATCCAAGTGGCGTTGAGATTTTTGTCCGTTAAAATGTGAAGTTCAGGGTCTTAAGGTGGCGCCATAAAGTCCAAGCAATAGACTTAGTGTCTGTTGTCACCAATCGGCTCCACCTTTACTCGCACGCTGAGCTCCAGACATGCGCAGTGGTTTCCTCTGAGCGGGAGAAGATGTCTGTCTAATCGATAATAGCTGCATAAATTATAAATATGGAGACATGTAAAATCAGCAGCGCTTCGCTTCACAGACGGTGGAACTTTGTCCAACTTTTAGCGTCACTTAGAAGGAAAGATTAAAGAAGGTAAGATCTGTGGACTGGATGCTATCAAAGCTAACTGTACAGAGACACATGTTGCATCTGTGATGAAGAAAAGTTGTTACTCATAGTGAATTATTGTGTGTTGACTGAGGTGCCACATATATGGGACAACGCTGTGACCAAAATCTGCAGTGATTTAACATTCAGGAATGATCTGATTCTTCTGGACGGATCTTTACTGAGTTCTAAGGACTGAACCATATTTTCTCTGAAAATGTTGTCTCAACAGTACAGTGACAGTCGGCAGCAAAACCACAGCGATTCCCCATCTGAGAGCCAGAATCGGATACAACTGGGAGGAAGATGGAGATGATGATGGAGGTGATGGAGAGACTGAAGGACCAGAACCAGTTGATGGTCTCTCTAAAATAAAATTTTAGTATTCAATAATTGCCCATAAATTTCTTTTGAAAACCAAAGTTTAACGATATTTTCAGTCCTCTGACCTTCCACAGAGATCCAGCTGGATGGAGACTCTCCCTGACCGCTGATGCTGCACTTATAGTGACCTTCATCAGATTTCTTCACCTGGTTAATGATCAGGTTTCCAGTAGTTTCATGACCAATGAAGGATCCATCTTTATAGAAAGCAGCTGGGAGGTTGGAGAAAGTCTGATCATGGCATCGTAACGTGACGTCATGTCCCTCCATCACAGGGAGGACAGGACTCTGCAGGATCACTGATCCACCTCAACACAGAGACAAACTACAGCATCTCATCCATTTACACACAGCAACACTAACTCCACAGTCTGATCTTACCAGAGACAGAGAGCTGGATGCTGCTGCTGCTGATGGAGGAGGATCCAGACTCACACCAGTAAACACCAGAGTCATGTTGCTCAAGGCTGCTGGTTTTACAGGTAGATCCGTCTTTATTCCACCAGTCATCTCCACACTGAGTCCTGGTCTCTCTGGTTGTGTTTCTCCTCACAGTCCATCCAGCTGAGATGTTTCCATCCTCACAGCTCAGAGTCACTGATTCTCCTTCAAAGAACTGAGATCTGCTGGGACTCAGAGTCAAAGCAGATGGAGAGACTGGAAATAAAATCACTGATTCAGAATTTAAAAATTTCAATCGAATTGAATCTCCAAAAATATGACACATTTTTTTCTGGTTTTATAATCTGTCTTTGGAAAACATGGCTAATACTTTATAATCTGCCTCTTAGAAGTAATTAAATATAAACTTTACCAACCTTGGTTTAATCTGCAGCCCAGCAGGAAACTCAGACCTACAGGAAACATTTAAACTGGTTTAAATTAAAGTTTAGTGATTGTATAAAGTGATGAAGCAGACGACCAAGTCCAGCTTTTTGATATTTTAATAGTTTTCTAAACTGGGTTAAGATCATTGTAGCTTTAACTATTCAGTTGTTTCTCCTTCATCATCATCAATAATCAGACAGTATCAATCATTAAATCAATGATCAGACATGAACTTACAAAGCAGCAGATTCTGACTTGTTTCCTTCATCGTTTCTCTTCATGTCTGACTGGAGACTCAGAGTAAAGACGGACCACCTCTTCCTCTTCCTCTTCCTCCGCCTCTTCCTCTTCCTCTTCCTCTTCCTCTTCCTCCGCCTCTTCCTCTTCCTCTTCCTCTTCCTCCGCCTCTTCCTCACTCATCACTGAAGCTTTAAGATATTCACAATGTATTTTTAGTCAAAAATAGACAATTTTAAACTAAAAGTTTGAAAAGCCAACAAAGTTGCAAGTCCTACTATTGAAATGTTAAATTAAATATAGTTTTCATGAGGTAATGTTCTGACCCAGCAGTAATAAACCCTCCAATAGGATCTCTAGTTGAATCTGATGTAAAGCTCTGATCACTGGGCAGCAGAAAATCAGAGGGACAACAGGATTCATGATCTGGAGCAGAACAGCCTCCACCAAAGGAAACACATTGTATTAATAGTTAGCAGATCTAATCATGATGTCTACAGTTATGGCCAAAAGTTTTGAGAATGACACAAATATTATATTTTCACACGATCTGCTGCCCTTTGGTTTCCATGTCAGATGTTTTCATCACATACAGAAATACAATTGCAATCATATTATGAGTAACTAAAGCTTTTATTGACAGAATGAGTCAGTATTTGCATGTTGACTCATCTTCTTCAGGACGTCTGTAATTCTCCCTGGCATCTCAATCAACTTCTGGACCAAATCCTGACTGACATCAGTCCATTCTTGACAATCAATGCTGCATTTTGTCAGAATTCCTGGGTTTTTGTTTGTCCACCGTCTCTTGATGATTGACCACAAGTTTTCAATGAGATTAAGATCTGGGGAGTTTCCAGGCCATGGACCCAAAATCTCTGTTTTGTTCCCTGAGCCAGTTAGTCATCATCTTTGCTTCATGGCCAGATGCTCCATCATGCTGGAAAAGAGGAAAAGGCTTCGTTCATCACCAACCTGGTCCTGGATGGTTGGGAGACGTTACTGTCTCTCTGAGGACATTATGGTTCTTTATTCATGGCTGTGTTTTTAGGCCAGACTGAGAGAGAGAGAGAGAAACGAATCCCTGGGCTGAGAAACAACCATGAATGTTTCAGGATGATGAGACCAGACTGGTGGTACTGAGACCAGACTGGTGGTGGTGAGACCAGACTGGTGGTACTGAGACCAGACTGGTGGCGGTGAGACCAGACTGGTGGTACTGAGACCAGACTGGTGGTACTGAGACCAGACTGGTGGCGGTGAGACCAGACTGGTGGTACTGAGACCAGACTGGTGGTACTGAGACCAGACTGGTGGTACTGAGGCCAGACTGGTGGTACTGAGACCAGACTGGTGGTACTGAGACCAGACTGGTGGTAGTGAGACCAGACTGGTGGTACTGAGTCCAGACTGGTGGTACTGAGACCAGACTGGTGGTAGTGAGACCAGACTGGTGGTACTGAGACCAGACTGGTGGTACTGAGACCAGACTGGTGGTACTGAGTCCAGACTGGTGGTAGTGAGACCAGACTGGTGGTAGTGAGACCAGACTGGTGGTACTGAGTCCAGACTGGTGGTAGTGAGACCAGACTGGTGGTACTGAGTCCAGACTGGTGGTAGTGAGACCAGACTGGTGGTAGTGAGACCAGACTGGTGGTACTGAGTCCAGACTGGTGGTAGTGAGACCAGACTGGTGGTACTGAGTCCAGACTGGTGGTAGTGAGACCAGACTGGTGGTACTGAGACCAGACTGGTGGTAGTGAGACCAGACTGGTGGTACTGAGTCCAGACTGGTGGTAGTGAGACCAGACTGGTGGTGGTGAGACCAGACTGGTGGTAGTGAGACCAGACTGGTGGTGGTGAGACCAGACTGGTGGTACTGAGACCAGACTGGTGGTACTGAGTCCAGACTGGTGGTACTGAAACCAGACTGGTGGTGGTGAGACCAGACTGGTGGTAGTGAGACCAGACTGGTGGTACTGAGACCAGACTGGTGGTAGTGAGACCAGACTGGTGGTACTGAGACCAGACTGGTGGTACTGAGACCAGACTGGTGGTAGTGAGACCAGACTGGTGGTACTGAGACCAGACTGGTGGTGACGAGACCAGACTGGTGGTGATGAGACCAGACTGGTGGTGATGAGACCAGACTGGTGGTGATGAGACCAGACTGGTGGTACTGAGTCCAGACTGGTGGTACTGAGACCAGACTGGTGGTGGTGAGACCAGACTGGTGGTACTGAGACCAGACTGGTGGTGGTGAGACCAGACTGGTGGTACTGAGACCAGACTGGTGGTGACGAGACCAGACTGGTGGTACTGAGACCAGACTGGTGGTGATGAGACCAGACTGGTGGTACTGAGACCAGACTGGTGGTACTGAGACTAGACTGGTGGTAGTGAGACCAGACTGGTGGCGGTGAGACCAGACTGGTTGCAGCCTCACCTCGTCTTCTCCCAACAAGCCGTTTTCCAGATGTCCCAAACAGTCAGAAAGTGGCTTCATCAGAGGAAATGACTTTACCCCAGTCAGTCCTCAGCAGTTCAGTCCCTGGACCTTTAGCAGAATATCAGTCTGTCCCTGATGTTTCTCCTGGACAGAAGTGGCTTCTCCTCCCTGAGACCAGGCTTTGCTCCAAGAGTCTCCGCCTCAGATGGACTCACACCTGCCTGCTGCCATTCCTGAGCAGCTCTGCACTGGTGGTAGCCTGATCCATCCCGCTGCTGAAACACTGGAGGATTAACTTCACATGTTGAACTGATTTAGTTTAATATTCAGAAAGAGATGACATCATCATATGTTTAATAATAATGTTAATAATCACGCTCAGTGATGACATCATCATATGTTAATAAATATTCACATTTACAGGATTTACCTGCTCAGGTGAGTTTGTTACATCCTTTTGTTTTATTTAATTCATCTGAGTTTATTATTGATATATGAAGTTTCTCATAACTCTCCCCCTCCTGCCTCTTCTGTGACCTCTGACCTCTGCTGCCGCTGATGTAAAGAGGAAAACATTCAGATCTGATCTGAATGAAGGAGATCGCCATGGAAACCAGAACGAGTCTGGTCCGGTTCTGGTCTGGTTCTGGTCAGGTTCTGATCTGGTTCTTGTCTGGTTCTGATCTGGTTCTGGTCTGGTTCTGGTCAGGTTCTGGTCTGGTTCTGATCTGGTTCTTGTCTGGTTCTGGTCTGGTTCTGATCTGGTTCTGGTCTGGTTCTGGTCAGGTTCTGGTCTGGTTCTGGTCCGGTTCTGGTCTGGTTCTGGTCAGGTTCTGGTCTGGTTCTGGTCCGGTTCTGGTCTGGTTCTGGTCAGGTTCTGGTCTGGTTCTGGTCCGATTCGGGTCTGGTTCTGGTCTGGTCCTGGTCTGGTTCTGGTCTGGTTCTGGTCCTGGTCTGGTCCTGGTCTGGTTCTGGTCTGGTCCTGGTCTGGTTCTGGTCCAGTTCTGGACCGGTTCTGGACCGGTTCTGGACCGGTTCTGGTCCGGTTCTGGTCAGGTTCTGGTCTGGTTCTGGTCTGGTCCTGGTCTGGTTCTGGTCCGGTTCTGGTCCGGTTCTGGTCTGGTTCTGGTCCTGGTCTGGTCCTGGTCTGGTTCTGGTCCGATTCGGGTCTGGTTCTGGTCTGGTCCTGGTCTGGTTCTGGTCTGGTTCTGGTCCTGGTCTGGTCCTGGTCTGGTTCTGGTCTGGTCCTGGTCTGGTTCTGGTCCAGTTCTGGACCGGTTCTGGACCGGTTCTGGACCGGTTCTGGTCCGGTTCTGGTCAGGTTCTGGTCTGGTTCTGGTCTGGTCCTGGTCTGGTTCTGGTCCGGTTCTGGTCCGGTTCTGGTCTGGTTCTGGTCCTGGTCTGGTCCTGGTCTGGTTCTGGTCTGGTTCTGGTCTGGTCCTGGTCTGGTTCTGGTCTGGTTCTGGTCCAGTTCTGGACCGGTTCTGGACCGGTTCTGGTCTGGTTCTGGTTCTCCACTTCCCTCTTTCTGCTGCTGACAGAATCTGATCATGTTTCATTTATTTTATGTTGATTCTTATTAATTTGGTTTTAGATTTTGTATGATTTCACTTGTTTTTGTGCATAATTAATGTAGAACATAAACATTATTGTTGGTGTAAAAATCTTCAGTTCATTAATAAAAACTTTTTAAAATGATGCCACATGTTGAGTCACTGCAGCTGTTCTTCATTCTATCAGTTCAGTTTTGAAACACAATAATTCGTATTAATGTCTTCATGACACGTGACATTATGTCTCTTTACTATGTTATTATAGCATTTATGAACAATCATAATATATTTATATCTTTATCTCAGGTCTGTATCTAAGGCGCCACCTGCTGGTGGAAAACGGTACAGAGTTTCTGCTCTGAACAGGTTTTTAATCTGAATATTTCTCCTATAATCTCAATCTGATCAAACTCTGATCTCCATGATCCTCCAGATTAAATCATAAACATCTGGATCTCCAGCCTGATAGATGAGCTGGAATCAATAACTGATCGATAATCAGTGAGTTCAGTGAAGGTGAGACATCCAGCTCCTCTGCTGTTCCAGCGTCCTCCATGTTTCCTCCTGACCAAAGTTTCTTAATCTAACCTGAAGATAAAAGTTTGATCAGCTGAAGATCTGATGACATTTTCTATCCTGTTGAACTGCTCATGTTTAATTAACCTGGTTATAAAAATAAATGTGTTTTAGAAAAAATAAACTCAGCTCTTTGTCTTTATAATCATTCATAAATGTTTTATAACATTGTTACACTGTAAAACATCTGAAGGTGGTTAAACTTGAACATCAAAATCCACCTGCTGCCTTGAAAATGTAATTTAAATCAACAAGAAAATAGTTTTGGTTTTAACTCAGAAACTAAAGTTCATGAAGTCGATTTAACAACAAGAGACAAAATGTCTAAACATTGTTTTTTAATTCTTCTTGATTTGTGAGTTTTAACTTTATGCTGTGATTTAAACCAAGTAATTATTTCACAATGAAGGAAGAAACCTGAGACTCAGACAGGAAATGAGAGTCTGTCTGTCTGTCATGTGACCTGATGAGGAGGAACCCATTTATTTTCCCTCAGTACTGACTGCCAGGCTGCTGCTGCCTGTCAGGCAGAGACTTAATGAGCTTCACTTTGAGAAACATCAACATGTAAAACCAGCTGATCGGACTGAGCAGCAGCATCTGGACAGATGTTTGTCCTGCAGCTGGACCAGATCAGACCAGCAGCAGCTTGACAGGAAACGGTTCATCTGCTTGTTGCCAGGCAACGGGTGAGAGACGAGTAAACAGGAAACAGAGGAAGAGAAACCAGAACAGAAAACTGGGTCACAGAACCGTCTGAGGTCCTGCAGGAACTAAGAGGGTAAAGTCTGAAGCTGGTTCTGCTGTGGTCCATCCTGGGGTTGGTGGTTCTCTGGGTCAGACGAACCGTCACCTGCTGCCTGTTTCTATCAGAGATTCACTTCCTGGGCATTTTGATCAGGAGGAAACAACAGGCCGTATGAATACATGTGGACTTTTCTCTGTTTCTGATTCTCAGCTCAGTCTGAGATCTGACAGTTTGAGCCTCATCAATACAGTGACCTGACACACAACCAGACTTTTCCTAAACTTCATTTCATGAACTGAAAGGATCTTAACTTCATACCGACACAAAATGTGTTTTTTACCATCTTGAAACTTTAAACCTGATGGATCTGACAGCTGATGGAGGAGCAGCTCATCCTGCTGTCTCTCTTTGCTGGTGGGGGGGGGGGGGGGGGGGGGGGGTTGGGGGTGCCGGGGAGGGGGGGATGGTTTCAAGTTGCTTTAATGTCTTATTATAGATAAAGAAAGTCGCCCTCGCCTGCTCAGAAAGGTGTATTTAATGTTAAAGCTATTTTCCCTTAATGGAATATATACTAGTCAGTCCCAGTGACTGTTTCACTTACGGTTTAGCCAATGTGCTTCCTGGGTAAAAATCAAACGACAAACGCGGGTTTTAATAGTCCATTATAATAATAAAGGATTACTTTTAAAGTCGGTTTTTATAATTGTACTTAAATTATCGACATCATAACTGCATTACTTCAAGCCTAAGGACCAGGGGATTTTTTCACTTACTTTTATTTCTCCTTACTCCAAGTTGGACCAGAGCAAAATGGCTCCATCCAGGAACATTATCAGTGTTATGGAACCACTTCAGTCTGTAGAAATGAAGATTCAACAGCTGGAAGTGAACCGTGAGACCAACCTGTGGAAATGAAACAACTGTTGCTGTATCAACCTCCCAGAACCCTCAGGTTCTGGTTCTGGTTCTGCTCTGGATCCAGAACCAGAACCAAACGAGGAGAAGCAGCATTCAGCTTCTACGCACCACAGATCTGGAACAAACTTCCAGAAAACTGTAAAACAGCTGAAACACTGAGAGCCTTTAAATCTCGAAAAAACTGTGAAGATGAATGTTTCTTTGTTTCAACTGATGTTGTTTCAGACGTCAGCAGTAGTTTGTGATTATTACAGGTAAAACCATCGACAGGTCAGAGCTTCATGTTCAGGTAGAAATGAAGACGGAGGTCAGTGAAACTCAGGTGAGGTCAGAAGAGACCTTAGAGGAAAAGTTTTAAACATAGAGGGACACAGTGTAGCTTTAAATGTCTAGAGTTAGATTATCATCTATTGATCAGCCTGGACTCCTGATAATCATCTGACTAAAGACTTGATGACCATCTGGTGCTAACGCTGCTAGCTTAGCAGGAGAGAAATAAGGAAACAACAAACCACTGAAACCATCGACTAGGACACTAGTTCTGATGATTTTAAAGAATATCTGTCATGAAATGTGGTGGAGGTGGTGAGGCTGAACGCAGAGGACTCAGGATGAAATGATGAAAATGATGATTTTAATGGAAATGAAATATAAAATGAGCAGAAGGCTCAGAGCTGGTAGCAACTGGAGAATATCAAAACACAGACAAGAACGTGACAAGGAACCAGGAACACAGGTGGGTTTAAATACTCAGGGAGACAATCAAGGAAACAAGGACCAGCTGGGGACAATCAAGGGAAACAAGGACCAGCTGGGGACAATCAAGGGAAACAAGGACCAGCTGGGGACAATCAGGGGAAACAAGGACCAGCTGGGGACAATCAGGAGAAACAACGACCGGCTGGGGACAATCAAGGGAAACAACGACCAGCTGGGGACAATCAGGGGAAACAAGGACCAGCTGGGGACAATCAGGAGAAACAACACCAGCTGGGGACAATCAGGGGAAACAAGGACCAGCTGGGGACAATCAGGAGAAACAAGGACTAGCTGGAGACAATAAGGGGAAACAAGGACCAGCTGGGGACAATCAGGAGAAACAAGGACCAGTTGGGGACAATAAGGGGAAACAAGGACCAGCTGGGGACAATCAAGGGAAACAAGGACCAGCTGGGGACAATAAGGGGAAACAAGGACCAGCTGGGGACAATCAAGGGAAACAAGGACCAGCTGGGGACAATCAGGGGAAACAAGGACCAGCTGGGGACAATAAGGGGAAACAAGGACCAGCTGGGGAAAATCAAGGGAAACAAGGACCAGCTGGGGACAATCAGGGGAAACAAGGACCAGCTGGGGACAATAAGGGGAAACAAGGACCAGCTGGGGAAAATCAAGGGAAACAAGGACCAGCTGGGGACAATCAGGGGAAACAAGGACCAGCTGGGGACAATAAGGGGAAACAAGGACCAGCTGGGGAAAATCAGGAGAAACAACGACCAGCTGGGGACAATCAGGGGAAACAACGACCAGCTGGGGATAATCAGGGGAAACAAGGACCAGCTGGGGACAATCAAGAGAAACACGGACTAGCTGGGGACAATCAGGAGAAAAAACCACCAGCTGGGGACAATCAGGGGAAACAAGGACCAGCTGGGGACAATCAGGAGAAACAAGGACTAGCTGGGGACAATCAGGGGAAACAAGGACCAGCTGGGGACAATCAGGAGAAACACCCACCAGCTGGGGACAATAAGGGGAAACAAGGACCAGCTGGGAACAATCAGGAGAAACAAGGACGAGTTGGGGACAATAAGGGGAAACAAGGACCAGCTGGGGACAATAAGGGGAAACAAGGACCAGCTGGGGACAATAAGGGGAAACAAGGACCAGCTGGGGACAATCAGGGGAAACAAGGACCAGCTGGGGACAATAAGGGGAAACAAGGACCAGCTGGGGACAATCAAGGGAAACAATGACCAGCTGGGGACAATCAGGGGAAACAAGGAGCAGCTGGGGACAATCAGGAGAAACAACGACCAGCTGGGACAATCAGGGGAAACAACGACCAGCTGGGGACAATCAGGGGAAACAACGACCAGCTGGGGACAATCAGGGGAAACAAGGACCAGCTGGGGACAATCAGGAGAAACAACCACCAGCTGGGGACAATCAGGGGAAACAAGGACCAGCTGGGGACAATCAGGAGAAACAAGGACTAGCTGGGGACAATAAGGGGAAACAAGGACCAGCTGGGGACAATCAGGAGAAAAGAGGACCAGCTGGGGACAATAATGGGAAACAAGGACCAGCTGGGGACAATAAGGGGAAACAACGACCAGCTGGGGACAATCAAGGGAAACAAGGACCAGCTGGGGACAATCAGGAGAAACAACCACCAGCTGGGGACAATCAGGGGAAACAAGGACCAGCTGGGGACAATCAGGAGAAACAAGGACTAGCTGGGGACAATAAGGGGAAACAAGGACCAGCTGGGGACAATCAGGAGAAAAGAGGACCAGCTGGGGACAATAATGGGAAACAAGGACCAGCTGGGGACAATAAGGGGAAACAAGGACCAGCTGGGGACAATCAAGGGAAACAAGGACCAGCTGGGGACAATAAGGGGAAACAAGGACCAGCTGGGGACAATCAAGGGAAACAAGGACCAGCTGGGGACAATCAGGGGAAACAAGGACCAGCTGGGGACAATAAGGGGAAACAAGGACCAGCTGGGGACAATCAAGGGAAACAAGGACCAGCTGGGGACAATCAGGGGAAACAAGGACCAGCTGGGGACAATAAGGGGAAACAAGGACCAGCTGGGGACAATCAGGAGAAACAACGACCAGCTGTGGACAATCAGGGGATACAAGGACCAGCTGGGGACAATAAGGAGAAACAAGGACTAGCTGGGGACAATAAGGGGAAACACGTACCAGCTGGGGACAATCAGGAGAAACAAGGACCAGTTGGGGACAATAAGGGGGAAACAAGGACCAGCTGGGGACAATAAGGGGAAACAAGGACCAGCTGGGACAATAAGGGGAAACAAGGACCAGCTGGGGACAATCAGGGGAAACAAGGACCAGCTGGGGACAATAAGGGGAAACAAGGACCAGCTGGGGACAATCAAGGGAAACAATGACCAGCTGGGGACAATCAGGGGAAACAAGGAGCAGCTGGGGACAATCAAGGGAAACAAGACCAGCTGGGGACAATCAGGGGAAACAAGGACAGCTGGGGACAATCAAGGGAAACAAGGACCAGCTGGGGACAATCAGGGGAAACAACGACCAGCTGGGGACAATCAAGGGGAAACAAGGACCAGCTGGGGACAATCAGGGAAACAAGGACCAGCTGGGGACATAGGGAAACAAGGACCAGCTGGGGACAATAGGGAAACAAGGACCAGCTGGGGACAATCAAGGGAAACAAGGACAGCTGGGGACAATCAGAGAAACGAACCACAGCTGGGGACAATCAGGGGAAACAAGGACCAGCTGGGGACAATAAGGAGAAACAAGGAACTGGACTAGGAACGTGGGGACAATCAAAAGGGGAAATGGGAAACAAACACGGCAAACAAGGACCAGCTGGGGACAATCAAGGAAACAAGGACCAGCGGGACAATAAGGGGAAACAAGGACCAGCTGGGGACAATCAAGGGAAACAAGGACCAGCTGGGGACAATCAGGGAAACAAGGACCAGCTGGGGACAATAAGGGGAAACAAGGACCAGCTGGGGACAATCAAGGGAAACAAGGACCAGCTGGGGACAATCAGGGGAAACAAGGACCAGCTGGGGACAATCAGGAGAAACAACGACCAGCTGGGGACAATCAGGGGAAACAAGGACCAGCTGGGGACAATAAGGAGAAACAGGACTAGCTGGGGACAATAAGGGGAAACACGGACCAGCTGGGGACAATCAGGAGAAACAAGGACCAGTTGGGGACAATAAGGGGAAACAAGGACCAGCTGGGGACAATAAGGAGAAACAAGGACCAGCTGGGACAATAAGGGGAAACAAGGACCAGCTGGGGACAATAAGGGGAAACAAGGACCAGCTGGGGAAAATCAGGGGAAACAAGGACCAGCTGGGGAAAATCAGGAGAAACAACGACCAGCTGGGGACAATCAGGGGAAACAAGGACCAGCTGGGGACAATCAGGAGAAACACGGACTAGCTGGGGACAATCAGGAGAAAAAACCACCAGCTGGGGACAATCAGGGGAAACAAGGACCAGCTGGGGACAATCAGGAGAAACAAGGACTAGCTGGGGACAATGAGGGGAAACAAGGACCAGCTGGGGACAATAAGGGGAAACAAGGACCAGCTGGGGACAATCAAGGGAAACAAGGACCAGCTGGGGACAATCAGGGGAAACAAGGACCAGCTGGGGACAATCAGGGGAAACAAGGACCAGCTGGGGACAATCAGGAGAAACAAGGACCAGCTGGGGACAATAAGGGGAAACAAGGACCAGCTGGGGACAATCAGGAGAAACAAGGACCAGCTGGGGACAATCAGGGGAAACAAGGACCAGCTGGGGACAATCAGGAGAAAAGAGGACCAGCTGGGGACAATCAGGGGAAACAAGGACCAGCTGGGGACAATCAGGAGAAACAAGGACCAGCTGGGGACAATCAGGGGAAACAAGGACCAGCTGGGGACAATCAGGAGAAAAGAGGACCAGCTGGGGACAATCAGGGGAAACAAGGACCAGCTGGGGACAATCAGGAGAAACAAGGACCAGCTGGGGACAATAAGGGGAAACAAGGACCAGCTGGGGAAATCAGGAGAAACAAGGACCAGCTGGGGACAATCAGGGGAAACAAGGACCAGCTGGGGACAATCAGGAGAAACAAGGACCAGCTGGGACAATAAGGGGAAACAAGGACCAGCTGGGACAATCAGGAGAAACAAGGACCAGCTGGGGACAATCAGGGGAAACAAGGACCAGCTGGGGACAATCAGGAGAAACAAGGACCAGCTGGGGACAATCAGGAGAAACAAGGACCAGCTGGGGACAATAAGGGGAAACAAGGACCAGCTGGGGACAATAAGGGGAAACAAGGACCAGCTGGGGACAATGAGGGGAAACAAGGACCAGGTGGGGACAATGAGGGGGACGACAGAGACTCTACAGAACACAGAAACCTGAATTAACAGAGAAAAACCCAAAACCTGACAACATCAGCCTTTATCAGATTATCAGATTAATAAAGATGAACTAAAGTCTAACATCTGCAGAAGAAAATATTGAGGGAAAGATTCATAGTGATTTTATTAAAGATCAGAGCTAAGCTACAGAAAAAGACACAAAAATAATCTGAAATTAAAAGTAGCTGCTTTTTAATTTTCTTATTACATAATATTAACATATTTAACAAATCAAGAACAGTCGCCTCTTATTTAACACATAGATGTTTTTCTGTTGCAGTTTTTATCCCTCAGTGGTTTTCAGACTTTGATCTGTAGATGTTCATAGAAATGACTGAAATGTTCCAATTTTAATTCTTGAATTAGAAAAACAAACACTGAGAAACAAAAACGTTGCTTCAGTCTAACAAGTTTAGCTCATATTTTAAAAAAATGAAATATAGATAACAGTTTGTATGAAAAATATCAAAATGTTTTTTTTTATGATTTTGGGAAAACTTGAGGAAGAACCTGAACTAAAATAATCATCAGTTATAATCTGATGTTTGTCTCTGGAGGTCAGAGTTGAAACCTGTCAGCTGGTCGTTATGATGAAGCTGAAGGTCAGAGGTCATCTGATCCTGGAGGAACATCTGGAATCACAGAAACACATGAAACTAATTAAATCAGGCTGATTTACACACTGATCTATAAGGTCGAAAATAGATTTAATCTCCAGGAGCTTCCTGGTAAAATAATGGCTAAAAATGAAGTTGAAAGAAAAAAGATGTTTTATTTCAATGACAGAAAAAATCTGATATATTTGCATATATTTTTAAACATTTTTCTTTAAAGAAAAATATCAAGATAAAGTTTTTGTGATGCAAATCAGTTACAGCTAATCTTTAAGAAGCTTTAATTTAAAAGATTTTCCACCAACATTCAGTCAGATTTAGTTCTTTAGTAAAACTTGTATTACAATAATACATTTTATGTAAAACAGACTCAATCAGCCTCTCTACAGTCAATCTAAATCAGAGTTTCTCCACCCTGGTCCTCAGTCCTGCATGTTTTAGCTGAGCCTCTATTCCTGAACAGCTGATTCAAATGATTACATGAGCATCAAGAGCTGCAGATGCCTGTTAATCACCCAGAGATACAATCCAGGTGTGTAGCAGAAGGGAAACACCTAAAACATGCAGGACAGGTGGGGCCTGAGGACCAGGGTGAGAAACTCTGATCTAAACTGTTTCCATCAAATATTTCTGAACCAAGAAGCTGTTATAGTTGAGGTATTAATTGTTTTCACATGGGCCATTTTATAACACAATCACGTTTTCTTCAGTTATGAAAATGCTGATAAATTCAAATGTAACTTCGCATCATAGATCTGGTGACTTTAAACTGGTCTCTGTCTCTTTAAGAACCTCCAGCTCTTCATCTGCATCAAACTCAAGTTTTATTTCTACCAACTAGTCGACTTTCAGACAGTCGATTCTTTGCTCTGCAGTGAATCTCCAACCAAGATTCATCAGCAAAAAGTTTCAACAGTTAGAGTTTCTTAACCATTTTAATGTCTTTCAGTCTGGTTTCCATGGTTACCGCAGTACTGAGACTGGCCTAGTCAAAGTATTCAGTGACTTCCATATAAATACAGACTGTGGAAGAACCACAGTGCTGGTTCTGCTTCTGTTGGACCTCAGTGATGATCAGAAATATTACTGACACTTAGATAATTATGTTATCTGTACATTTATTTATTTAGGGTGCTAATATGTTTTTGCAGTGTTTTTGCATCAACCCATCAGAAATAATGAGAATATAAATCTGATTTATTAGATTGTGAAAGAAAAAATGTAGGAATTAATAATCCTGCTGAAGAAAATACCTAGAATGTGTGTCATGAAGTGTGTGGTGAGGAGAGATGCTGAAACCCAGGTTATGGTGATGATGATTGATTTAATTAAAGATGCGCTTCAGTCCAAACAGGCAGCAGGGCAGAGATTAGCACGCAGCTAATACCGGTAGCAACTGATCACATGACAAAAACGCGAGCTGGGGCTAACCAGGACTTAAACAGTTCAACTGGTGCCGACAAAAAATATACATACGACAAGGACCCGACGAGGAACACAGACAACAGGGGAGACTAAATACACATGGGGTAATCAGGGGAACGAGACACCGCTGGGAGACAATCAATGGGGAAGAGACAGAGACAGAGACTCACTGGGGACAGAATGACAGAGAACTCAAAAACAAACACACAGAAACACAGATCCTGACAATCTGTTTCAATGATTAAACAGTTTGATTCAGAACAGAAGTGAATTCATCTGGTCTAAAGGTCACAATGAACCAATTTATCACAGAATGAAAATCAAGAAGCAGGAATCAGACTTTATATTTTTAAATATAGAAAGTTTTACCTCTGGTTCTGATTCTCTGATGATTTTCTGTCCATAACAAACATTATTTATCTTCACAGGGTCAGTCGCTGTAAAACGAAACAAAGATTCATTACTTTTCAATAAAACAGCTGTTAACATGCCATGTTAAATGTAAATGTTTTAAGCAGAAAGTTTGCAGGGTTTTTTTAAATCAACACTTTTGCAATGAGTCATTAAAGACGTCATGGAACATTTTCTGAAACTGAGAATCAGGCCACCAACTTCTTGACCACTTAAAGACAATACCTTTCACCACAAAGTAGAAAACAACAAGAAACCAGTAAGACCACAGATAGGTCAACCAGTCTGAGCTGCTGGAGGAACATCATGAAGTTTCACTTCTCACTTCACTTCAGATCAGACATGAGATGGTGGAGAAAATAACTTTAAAACTTTAGTTCTTCTGCTGGTGAAAACACTGATAATGTTTCTGAATTATTAACTACTGGTTTTTATTCTATCTGCTTTCTACAACTAAATTTCAGTCATGTTATTAAGTCTCTAAGTGAACCTAAAACAAGTTAATGTTTTGTCAAATAATTACAGTGCATTTCGACCAAAGATTGTAAATGTTGTCTGTAAACTAAACTGTGAGACGGAGCTTTAACTTTCATCTCCGGCAGAGTTTCGAACACGTTCTGAGGACATTGAGTCTCAGTGGACCATGTTCTGTTCCTCCATCGCCGAGGCGGATTATCTGAGCTGTGGCCATAAGGTCGTTGGTGCCTGTCGCCGTGGCAACCCTCAAACCCGTTGGCGGACGCCTTCGGTGAGGGACGCTGTCAGGCTGAAGGTCCTATTGGACCTTCTGGGCCTGTGGGACTCCAGAAGCAGCTGATGGTACCGACAGGCGAAGCGACTCGGTCTGATAACAGACACTGAGCCGATCAGCTGCTGCTGGTCGTCCCTCCATCCAACATGACATCTGAGGCTTTATGACATAACGTGACACTTTGGGGCCTTTTACTGTCCAGCTGCTGCTCATTGTGTCTGGTCACCCAGTGGACATGTCCCACAATGCACTGGGTAAAAACAGCTGATGCTGACTGACAGCTGGACTAAAATTATACAGGGGAAACTTTACTTTGGTACAATAATATCAGTAAAGCTCCTTTACAGTCATTAACTCCACATGGTAACAATACTTGACATGGAGGTTTATATTGTTTTTCAGTGTATTTTAGGGATGAGTAATACAGACACTTATATTTAGCTTAGATAAATTAAAGTCTCCCACCTTCATATTTCCTCTGAATATGTCGTCTCACCAGTAGAATCATTGTTGGCATGAAAACCAAAACAATCCCCCATCGCAGAGCCAGAATCACATAGGAAACCGACTGGGAGGAAGGTGGAGATGATGATGGAGGTGAAGGTGAAGGAGAGGTTGGAGGATCAGAAGTGGTTGATCGTTTCTCTAAAGAAAAAAATTAAACAGCTGTCTAAAAATTTATAATGAAAATCGAAGTTAGACAATATTTTCAGTCCTCTGACCTTCCACAGAGATCCAGGTGGATGGAGACTCTCCCTGACCACTGATGTAACATTTATAGTGACCTTCATCAGATTTCTTCACTGATTTGAGGGTCATGTGACCTGCAGGCTCAGTCCTGATGGAGGATCCATCTTTAAAGAAAGTAGCTTGGAGGTTGTGAGGTTGATTCTTTGCTCTGCAGCTCAGAGTGACGTCATGTCCCTCCATCACAGGGAGGACAGGACTCTGCAGGATCACTGATCCACCTCAACACAGAGACAAACTACAGCATCTCATCCATTTACACACAGCAACACTAACTCCACAGTCTGATCTTACCAGAGACAGAGAGCTGGATGCTGCTGCTGCTGATGGAGGAGGATCCAGACTCACACCAGTAAACACCAGAGTCTGATGGGAGGATGTAGCTGACGCTGCAGGTAGAACCAACTGATCTCCCCCATCCATCTCCACATGGCTTCATGGTTCCTTTGCTTGTGTTTCTCCTCACAGTCCCTCCATCCTCACAGGTCAGAGTCACTGATTCTCCTTCAAAGAACTGAGATCTGCTGGGACTCACAGTCAGAGCAGCTGGAGAGACTGAAGAGATTCAATTATCATGATTTCAGTTATTAATAAAAATAAAAAGCATCATATTCAATAATTCAATAAAAAATTCATTAAATTCTCAGATGTGTAAATCCAAAGAACATCTTTGAATATTTAAAATAATTTTAATGTAACAGAAGTTCACCAACCTGGATCTGCAGAGCAGCTCAGCAAGAAGACCAGAACTAGAGAAAAATTAGAGCTTTTATATTAAGATGCTGCTATTTATTAAGGATAAATCAACAGTTTTATACAGTGATGATTCACAGAAATCCTCTCCTGGCACTTTATTAAACAAACATCAATTTATATACAGAGACAAAACAAACTTGACTAAAGCAAAGTCCTCCAACGGTGAAGATAACCTGATGGCTGAAACGCTGCCACAGCGGTTTTACTATGAGGAATTACTACATAGTCCCACAGTAATTATATGACCAGATCCTATTAAATCCCATCCAGTAAAATGTGTCCAGTGTCTCAGACAGAGAGAAATGCTGATCCAGCAGAAAGAGAGTAAAACTTGTCTACTTACAGATCAGACAGTGAGATGATCCTTCCATTGTTCTGCTCAGTGATCTGACCTGACGATGTTTGGCTGAAGCTGAGAACGACTCACTGAGACGCCTACTTCCTGCTGCTGGTAGAGAGAGGAGGGGAGAGGAGGGGAGAGGAGGGGAGAGGAGGGGAGAGAGGAGGGGGAGAGGGAGGAGAGAGAGAGAGGAGAGGAGAGGAGGGGAGAGAGAGGAGCGGAGAGGAGGGCGAGAGAGGAGGGGGATTTATCTATTTTCATTTATCCCTTTATCCATTTACCCATTTTTCATTTTATCTATTTTTCATTTATCCACTTTTCAATTTACCTTTTTCATTAACCCAATTTTTAATTTATTTATTTTTCAGATTATCAATTTCTCTTTTTCATTTAGCTATTTTTTATTTATACATTTAACCATTTTTCATTAAACTATTTTTCATTTATCGACTTTTCAATTTCCATTTATTATTAACCCATTTTTTCATGTATTTATTTTTCAGATGATCAATTACTCTTTTCCCCTTTTTCATTTAGATATTTTTATTTGTCAGTTTTCCCTTTTTCCCTTTATCTATTTACGATTTTTTTATTAATCTATTTAATTTAACCATTTTTCAATTTCCTTTTTCTATTAACTCGATTTTCTATTTGCCAGTTTCAATACACAATTTCTCATATCCTTTTTTTATTTACCCATTTTTCTTTTAACTATTTTTCATTTAACATTTGTTTGAAAAAAATAATTTTACCATTTTCCATTTTCCCTTATTCACTTAGTATTTCCTTATTTTCTTATTTATAACATTCTATTATTCCCCTCAAAACTTGGAAAAAGGGGGAAAAGAATAAATGCAAATGTGGAGAGGCACATTATCAGGCTACAACTTCCCCAATGGACCTTACCAAGCTCCGCCCAGAAACACCCCTCAAAAGTCCCATGTCTCACATTAACAGCTTAGCTCCTATGTCTAAACATGGCATTTTTTGTTTCAACTGACTCTATGCAGAGTATTTCTGAGTCGATTAGTGTAGCATTTCTGCCAGATTTTCACAAAATATCAGACACAACAATGGACAAGGGAACCAACAAGTTAATGTCATCTTTTTTGGACGACATCAAGGTGTTTGAGCCGTGATGCCTCCAACATTGAGGGCGTCACAGCTAAATGCTATTGGTCGATGAGGAAAACAGCAGATCCTCAGCATAAATATAGCTGTGGACAAGATCACTGAGGCTGGGTAAGTTGGACATTCATGGTTTAGAGCAGTGTTTCTCAACCTTTTTTGGCCCAGCGCCCCCCCAGCCATTATCCAGGTCCCTCATCACCCCCCACCAAAGAATTTGCAGGCTACGCTGCACTAACCATTATTTTATCATTAATATTACTATCACTATTGGAGATGTTTCAATTTTCATGCTTGTTTCTGTATTTATCATCAGAAATAATACATATAATAAAATAATATAAAAATAATACAGGTGTCTATGAAAAATGCAATGAACATTCAAGTTAAAATTGGTAGAACTAACAGCAGCCAATAAAAGTGGAAAAATATTCTTGACATTTTCTAGTTGTTAAATATTAAACAATTGACCAGACAAAAGGTGTTCAACATGCCAGTTTAAACTTTGAACTATTTGCAAAACGACTGAGCTCTGCAACATTAAAACATGGATAGAACTGTAACTACATTAATCATTAAACATGATAGAACTGTAACTACATTAATCATTAAACATGATAGAACTGTAACTACATTAATCATTAAACATGATAGAACTGTAACTACATTAATCATAAAACATGATAGAACTGTAACCTTAATCTTAACTCTTCTTCTCTTCAGTGTTTCTGTCAGTTTCTGGTGGTTCAGCTCTGTGTTGCCTTCAGGATAATGGGACATCAGAGCATCATCCATAAAACTTCACCCACATGATATTAATGTGCAAACCAGAGCTTTCAGTGGAAAAACAAACATTCCAGGTCCTTTTAATGACACAAATATGAGACAGAAACACAGATTATATCTTTATATAGACCTGTCTATTGATTATAGATTAATAGTTTTACTGGACAGAAATTACAAAGAACAAAATCTGGTTGCTCAAAGTCTAAACTGGTATTGTTGAGCATTTAAAGTGTAAAGTTTACCTTCAACCAAACCTTCGACCAAACGCCCCCCTAAGGCATCCCAACGCCCCCCTTTTGTAAAAATGTCCGCCAGCGCCACCTGCCGTCCTCTGAACGCCCCCTGGGGGGGCGGCACCCCACGTTGAGAACCGCTAGTTTGGAGGATGATTTCTGTTGGCAAATGTTTGAATGTGTCTAGGCCTGATAACACGATGGCTAAGACGGGTTCCAGAGAAGAAACATCCACGGTGGAGGCTACGTGGCTAACACAATTACAATTTAGTAAAAAGTCTTTTCAGGTGAAATAAAATCTTTAATTTATGTCAGATACTGGACACATTGCATATTGATCTGTTCAGCTAACGTACGACTGTAACAGACAGGCTTCAAGGTGTAGAAGTTGTATTGGTACTGCCAAGGACCTTACCACAGCGGCCGCGTTTTATTGGCTTATGCCCATTTTATGTCACAGTGTGTGACCATCTCACAAACACAAGCTACAGTAATAAACTCATGCTAATGTACATTGTGGACTAGCAGACCGGCAGAAGGTTTTTGTGTCAGGACTCTAAAACAATGGTTCTTCACCGTCGGTGGTGTATCTGTACAGGTGATGTCAGGTATCCTGATCGTATTTGTGGAACTAAAATTCACAGATTTCCAAAATCTGAAACTGAAAGCCTTGCTTGGATCAAAGCTTGTTCACGATGCATTAGCAGCTCAACCGTGGTAGGATCAATAAGAGCAAAGGATTGTCTGCTGGTGTCAGTATTATTTCTTTGCTTTCTTTGTGTTTAGTGAATGAAAAAAAGAAAATCAATAAACACATCCATTATGAAAACCTTTTAGCCAAGTACAGCATAATGGCAGCACCGATACAACTTCTACACCTTGAATCCTGTCTGTTACAGCCTTACGTTAGCTGAACAGATCAATATGCAATGTGTACCGTATCTGACATACATTAAAGATTTTATATCACCTGAAAAGGCTTTTTACTAAACTGTAATCGTGTTAGCCACGTTAATCGGGTTAGTCATGCTAGCACCAAGTACCGTGTATCAGGCCTAGGTACATTCGAACCCTCAAAACCATGAATGTCCGACTTACCCAGCTTTGCAAGAACAATAGGCATCAATGATCTTGTCTATATTTATGCTGAGGATCTGCTGTGTTCCTCCTCAACCAATAGCATTTAGCTGTGACGCGCACAATGATGGAGGTATCGTGGCTCGAACACCTTGATGTCGTCCAAAAAAAATGACATGAACTTGTTGGTTCCCCTGTCCATGTCGTGGCTGATATTTTGTGAAAATCCAGCAGAAATGCTACACTAATTGACTCAGAAATACTCTGCATAGTCAGTCAAATGAAAAATACCATGTTTAGACATAGGAGCTAAGCTGTTAATGTGAAACATGTAGCCATGTGGGACTTTAGAGGGGCGTTTCTGGGCGGATTTTGGTAAGGTCCATTATGCTGTACAATGCATTGTGGGAAGAATACATATTTCCTGTGACTATTCATATTTTGTTTAGATAAAATTATTATTTCTCTGAATTTGAAATTCTTAGTATGAAGGCTGAAAGATTTAGATAAACAATTATCAACTGTCTTTATTTTTTATTATTTTGTACTGTGAGTGAGAACTACATGTGTGAAGCTTATAGCTGTCAGTCTCGTACTGAGTCTCATTAATCATTGGGTTTAGCCATTGTACTGTTGCAGTGAATCAGATCAGTCATAGAAATACCTTCAGACATTGGTGTAAACATTGTCAAACCCATCAATTTCTATAATGCTGACTTGCAATAGGTAGGTATGGTGGTGTGAAGCAGTGCTCCATAGGCAGTGCAATAGTATTTTAAGTAGCGTCTTGTTTCAGGTTATAGAACAGATTTGCGCAAGTCAGAGTATTATCTCATTTCACCTTAAATGAGCTTTGAGCTAATTTTAGTACTTATTAACCATGTTTAGTATATTGAATGGACTAAGTCAATGACAGACAACATGCTAGTGATGCCAGACATGCTACTGATAGCAATCATGCTAAGATTAGCATTTTGGCTAATTTCACCTTATTCATTAAATTTAAAAAAAATTAATGGTGCAAGTACAGCTACATCAACATGTTTCTGACTGCACAAGTTTTTGACTACAATTTAGCTCAGCTTAGCATTGATGCTAATATTAAGCATCAGAACGCTTATTAGCCATGTTTTGTATACTGAATAGAGTAAGTAATGACTGACAACATGCTAGTGATACTTCACATGCTACTGATAGCATTCATGCTAAGATTAGCGTTTTGGCTAATTTTTGCTTATGCAACATACTAAATGGTACAAGTACAGCTTAGTGAACATGCTTCTGAATCCCCACAGGTTACTGACTACATTGCAGCTTTCTTTAGCATTACTGCTCATTTTTAGCATTAGAATGTGTTATGATCTGGGGAAGGCTGGCTGGGGCATGTCTAGTTTTTCTCCAACAGGGTGCGCCAAGGGACCTTCGGGAGGGCGTGGACCTGCAGCGGTCCACCTACACACCTGCTGCCACTTACCCTTGTTTGGAGGAGTTTATCAGGACGGAGCTGCCGACACTCCTGTGCCAGAATGGTAGCCTGTGATGGTGAAACCATTGATAGCTTCTCTCCGACCTACCTGTTCAGCTCCTCGAGATCCCCGGGGTTGTACCCATTGGAGACCTCTATTTCTGAGACCAGCTCTCAGTCCTGTCTGTGGCTAGTCCTCAGCCAGGTTCCCTCCAGGTTCTTCTCTGAGATCGACCCTCCACTCACCTGTCTGCTCCCTAGACGGGCTCACGCCCTCGTCTCAGCCGGCAGCCCCGGATCCTCAGGGGACATCCTCCCTGAGCTCAGACTAAGCTCATAACAAGTAGGTTTTCTTGCCGGACTGAATTTTCCGACAACCATTGAACACCCCTAATCTATCTCATTTACACCCAGAGACCCTGAATCATCAAGACGAGCACCAGCCCCGGATCATCTTGTATATTTTCTTGTTTTCACTGTATTTTAATAAATCACCTTCACCTTTACCCGTCTCCAGAGTGTGTTCTGCGCATGTGGGTTCAACAAATCAAGTGCAACATGACAGAACGCTTTATTAAATATCTGACGGACATACTTTGGCAGGCCCGGTGAAATTTCTGCAGGAATTTTCTAGTTTATTTTTAACATTGTATTTTCATACATTTATGGCTGCCCAAGTCTAGTTTTCCAGAGCTACATCTGCAACTTTAGATGCATTCCTTCTCTAACACACCTGGATCATTGACTTATTATAAACCTCTATAGAACTGAGTTTCTGCTAATGAGGCAAGTCAACCTTTAGTCTCGAATGTTTTAGCAGGGATGAACTCCTGATTTGTACCGTCAATGTGGCCCGTTGAGGGTGGCCAATATGCTGAAGTGGCCCTCTGTGAAATTGAGTTTGACACCCCTGTCATAGATGCACATTCAGTGGTGGATTGTCACTCCCAAACTTCCAGCTGTATTACTGGGCAGCCCATATTCACAAAATTTAATTTTGGTTTGGATCCTTGGACTTCCCATGGTGCAAGTTGGAGGCACAATCATGCTCCCAATCCTCACTAATTGCTCTTCTCACTTCCTCTATTACACTGGTTCTTAACCTGTATTCGACCAAAGCCCAGGGGTTCGGCGGAGCCAGTGGAGGTAAAGACTGACTTGTGTAAAGTCGTGATGACGCCCCGCTTTGCAATCACTTGCTGCAGAGGATCACGTTACATTACTTAGCCAATCAGAGGATCATGTTACATTGTTTATCCAATGAGAGGATCACGTTACATTGTTTATCCAATCAGAGGATCACGTTACATTGCTTAGCCAATCAGAGGATCACGTTACATTGTTTATCCAATCAGAGGATCACGTTACATTGCTTAGCCAATCAGAGGATCACGTTACATTGCTGAGCCAATCAGAGCTGCGGAGGAGCAAATTCTATTGTCTAAATTTGCTCCTTAGTCGCATCTTTTCGGGGTTGCTACTGCCTGTAGTGGCGTGGGGTGGAAACACAACTAATATAATTACATTACTAAATCAGAATACCAAAGTAATTGTGTGTCGGCAGGGGGGGGTGTGGAATAAGAAGGGTTCGGTAAATGCGCATATGGAACTGGGGGGTTCAGGTTAAGAACCACTGCTCTATTACATCCAACCCCTCTGGCTTTACAAACAATCCAGTAGTTCCCTCTGTCTTAAAAAATTGGTGCCAGTTTAGGAGGCACTTCAAATTTAACTCAGCATCTACACTTGCTCCTTTAGTGAAGAATCGCTTGTTTCGACCAGCACTCAGATCCAAGCTTTTTGTCATGGGGTAATAAAGGGCTGACATGTTTTAATGATTTTTACAAAGAAGGTATCTTTCGCAGCTTTACAGACTTTTCTTCAGAATTTCATCTTCCTCCTTGTCATCTATTCCTGTACTTTCAAATTAGACACTTTGCCAGGGCTGTTTCCCGGTTTCCCTTCCGGTTTCCAAACTTGCATTGGGAGATGTTTCTGAGTTGGGATCCTCTTCAAAGGTCATATATCTCTAAAGTTTACAAAGAAATTCTGTCTTTTGATTCTTCACCCATTACCAAGGTTAAGGCTGTTTGGAGGTAAATGTAAATTGCACCTTTTTTCATCTATATACTTTTTACCTCCTCTGTATCTTTGTTTTGTTCTTTTCTATTGATGCCACAAAGAAGTTATCATATGACATACTATGTAGTTAATAGTTAAAATTTTGCTTGTAATGGCTCCTTCCCTCCTAATAAAAATATTAAATAAAAACAATGATGCCCACACAAACATAAAAACTTTGTTGCACAAACCAGCACAAAAGTAGCACAAATGTTTGAAAACATTTTCATTATATTTGAAGGTACCTTGATGAAAAATAAATATATTAAGCTATTAAGCATGTCAAATTTGATCAGACTAATCATCAGTATACTTGAAATGAGTCATTCTGGAACAACAAATTTTGTGCTTAGTGTATTTTAATAGTATTTAAATTGTATGTGCTTAGTATATTTAGTAAGGTATACTAAGTGTACTAAGTGTACTTTCACATACTTTTTTAGAACAACTAAAGTTGCACTTAGTATACTTTAAGTTTATTATTTTTTTATGTAATATAAACCTGCTTGGTTAGTATGTTTTGAGTGAACTATATATGTGATTGAATTACATTTAATACAGTATATACTTAAAAGGGTAAAGGTCGTTCTCCGGGTCAGGGGTCAACCTGCCTCAAGTGGAGGAGTTTAAGTATCTGAGGATCATGAATGAGGGAAGAAGGAGATGGACAGGCGGATTGGGGCAGCGTCTGCCGTGAAGCGGCGCTGTACCGGTCCGTCGGTACCGATCTGGATCTGTACCGATCGGTACCGGTCCGTCAGGGTGAAGAGAAGCTGAGTCAAAAAGAGAAGCTCTCAATTTACCGGTCGATCTAAGTTCCCACCCTCATCTATGATCTTTGGGTCATGACTAAAGAACGAGATCACAGATACAAGCGGCTGAAATGTGTTTCCTCCTCAGGGTGGCTGGACCCTTAGAGAGAGAAGCTCAGTCATCAGGAGGGAATCAGAGTCGAGCTGCTGCTCCTCCATGTCCAGAGGAGACAGTTGAGACATCTGGTCAGGATGGAGCCTCACTGGTGAGGAGTTCAGGTCCCACTGGGAGGAGGGGAGACCAGGACACCTGGAGGGACGATGTCTCTGATAGACACCTGGAGGGACGATGTCTCTGATGGACACCTGGAGGGACGATGTCTCTGATGGACGCCTGGAGGGACGATGTCTCTGATAGACACCTGGAGGGACGATGTCTCTGATGGACGCCTGGAGGGACAATGTCTCTGATAGACACCTGGAGGGACGATGTCTCTGATGGACACCTGGAGGGACGATGTCTCTGATGGACGCCTGGGGGACGATGTCTCTGATAGACACCTGGAGGGACGATGTCTCTGATGGACACCTGGAGGGACGATGTCTCTGATGGACACCTGGAGGGACGATGTCTCTGATGGACACCTGGAGGGACGATGTCTCTGATAGACACCTGGAGGGACGATGTCTCTGATGGACGCCTGGAGGGACGATGTCTCTGATGGACACCTGGAGGGACGATGTCTCTGATGGACGCCTGGAGGGACGATGTCTCTGATGGACACCTGGAGGGACGATGTCTCTGATGGACACCTGGAGGGACGATGTCTCTGATGGACACCTGGAGGGACGATGTCTCTGATGGACACCTGGAGGGACGATGTCTCTGATGGACACCTGGAGGGACGATGTCTCTGATAGACACCTGGAGGGACGATGTCTCTGATGGACACCTGGAGGGACGATGTCTCTGATGGACACCTGGAGGGACGATGTCTCTGATGGACACCTGGAGGGACGATGTCTCTATAGACACCTGGAGGGACGATGTCTCTGATGGACACCTCCCTGGTGACGAGTTCACTTTGTACATTAATGCTTCAGACACATCAGTACTGCAAACACATCAGGTACCAGAACACAGGATCAATTATTACACACTTTACAGGTGAAACTAATTAAATTGTGCTTTCAATATATTACCATTTTGGTAACACTTTATTTGATGGGGTGTGAATGAGACTGACATGACTTTCATCCAACTTTATAAGCAAATTCTCATTTACTGAAAGACACTTCATGACACCTGTTACTATGTTCCCAACAGGTGTCATGTTTATGACAGTATCATGAAACAAATGAACGGACAGATCGGTCCAGATATTGGAGGTTCAGCAGAGGAGGCTAAGCAGACAGACCAGATAGCATTAATAACTACTATTAGAGCTGACAAACAATAAAACAGCCACGCTTACCCAGAACCTGTGCAAAGGAAGCAGATTCAGTTGATGTCACGACACAAGCAGCCTGATGACAGGTGAAGACTGGCTTATATGCAGCAGCTGAAATTGGCCTTAAAGTGGCAGCGCACCATTTATGCTGCTACAGAAATAGAAACATAATATATGATTTGAATGAACTAAACCTGAATTTAGGCTTCTACAGTTTGTTTAGTAAAATAGCAGCAAATGTTCTTATTGGTTGCGACAGACTGGCGACCTGTCCAGGGCGTACCCCGCCTCTCGCCCGGAACACTAGCTGGAGATAGGCACCAGCACCTCCCGACCCCATTAAGGGACAAGGGTGTAGGAAAATGGATGGATGGATGGATGGATGTTTTTATTGGGGGCTGACAGCGGTCCAGTTGGTAGAGCTGCTGCCCTGCAGCAAGAAGGTTCTGGGTTCGATTCCCAGTCTTTCTGCATGGAGTCTCCATGTTCTCCCTGTTCATGGTGGGTTTTATCCAGGTTCTCCATTTTCCTCCCACAGTCCAGAAACATGACTGTCAGGTTAATTGGTCTGTCTAAATTCTCCCTAGATGTGAGTGTGCAAATGGTTAATGATCAAAATAAAACTCAGGAAATATTAAGGCCAGCTAAATTGCCGTGGCAGGAGCTAAAGGACCCCTGAACGCTACAGGCTGAACGTCACGGTTGCCTAGAGACGGACACTATGCAGCCGCGGTGAGCCGCTATCAACCCGGGTCTTTTCAAAACGTCCTCGGCTCGATTCCATGTCCGTAGCAGCAAAAACGCTTTCAAAAATACAGATGTGAGTGAAAAGACACGTATTATAAGCTGAACAATTTCTGTTAGGATGGATACTGTGTACATAGATCGACAAAAATGTGTCCGTGGTACCGCAGTGCTGCTGTGTGATGGACAGAATGGATCAGGAGAGGAACTGCAGACCCGGCAGAACCTGATATCAGCATCTCTTCATCCTCTATCATTTCCTGAGGCGGATACAAATGTATACATTTCACACCAGAATGTATGCTTTTATTGTGAAGGAGAGGAGGAGAGGTGTAAAGTCCCCAACGGCTGTTTTTCATTCCATTTTTGGTTTTTGTTGGAAGATATTGAGAATTAAACAAGACTCAAATCACTTTTCCGTGTTTTTCTGCTGACTTCCACAAAGTGTTTTATACTGAAACTATGACAGACTCACTTCATCAACTGTGAACCGAAATATTAAAACTTTGACTCATAATGTGTATTTTTCCATGGATGGAGATTCATTCTTGTTAAAAGAAAAAAGGCCAACAGCTGCATAACGTTCAGATAAAAATCATTTCTAAGTATAATTTTCAAATAAAGTTCAGGTTAACGACTCATTTTCACTAGTCATTATCCTGAACTTCTACCTGGACATTAAACTGGTTTCAGGTTTATTAATCCTCTGAATTTAGTAAAATGTTCTTCAAATGAAATGCATAATTCTGAGTAGATTTTATTTGAATTCCCAGCAGCAGATCCACTAGGACTGTGTCCACAGCTGCTTGTCTCTCATTAATGTTAGCAAATGTTGGCAGGTATGATGTCGTCTGATTCTGTTCCACATATTTACAGCTCTGGAAAAAATGATCAATTCTCTGATTTTACTCTGTAAGTATATGTTTGAGTAAAATGAACATTGTTCTTTTATTCTATGAATTACTGACATGTCTCTTAATTTTGTTTGTGAATGAAATGTAATAGATTTAGAAAACTGCACCAACAAATATCTTCTCCTGGGTCTTAGCCCTGCTGGGGGCCAAGCAGCCCTAGAGGTCAGATCCTAGAACCGCCCCGTCTGACACGTTAAGGTCTAATAAGGAGAGTTTAAGTCTGTTGTCTTGACTCACATTCCTTACATGATGGTGGCAGTAATGCACTATATTGTTGTTGCCAACTAACATTAACAGTTAGTTAATGGTAGAAGAAGAGGGTTAATTCCACCTGTAGCTCCACCTGTAGCTCCACCTGTAGCTCCACCTGTAACTCCACCTGTAGCTCCGCCCTTCAGTCGTTTCTGTCTCAGCGCGCTGAGATTTATAACTTTCTCTGAGTTTATTTCATTTATCCCAGTTTCACTGATCTTCTGACAAGCTGCTGTGTTTTCATTTAAACTTAAGGTTTTTTTTAGTTTTTACGACAAAATGTTTTCCACGTAGAAACTGAATGAATCAAAGTTCCGGACGCAGAGACCGAACCCGGAAATGTCTTCTTGTTCCCTGACTGTGTCTCTCCTGGTGTCTCTGGTCTTCATGCGGTTCGTCTCCGCTGCAGGTGAGATTCAGATGTTAAACCTGGTTAAAGTTATTGACTTACATTCAGCTGGAAACCAGTTAAATGGTTTAACTGACGGGTTGAGGTCTGTCCGTGAAACTAGTCGGTTCTGAATCATTTACATTTATCGCATATCCGCCATATTTTGTTGTAATATTCATCAGATGTCAGCAGGATTTTTGTCCTAAAGTTTAAGATCTTTGTATCTGTGGCCTGTAATGATACTGTTAATATATAATGAGTATTTCAAGCACACAGGGCAACATTTTCTTGTTTAGATTTTCAGATGTTTTCTGTCTCACTATTACTGGAACTACAATCAGGAAACTTTATATTTAATAATTAGCTTATTAAGTAGTCGGACATAAACTCAGGGGTGAAAGTAGTTATAAACTCTTACAGGTACAATAACGAAAAAAATCTGTGGCTCATTGTGCGAACCAAAACAAATAAAATCATAATATTTTACATATTATTTTACTTTTTAATATTGTTTAAAAGTACTAGCTATTTTACATAATAATTTAACATAATACTTTCTGCGTTATCCATACAGGTAGACCTATAGGCTGATATACAGATATACAGCCTATAGGTCTGTAGACCTATAGGCTGTCTGTATGTCAGCCTATAGGTCTATATACAGACCTATATAGACCTATAGCCTATAGGTAGACCTATAGGCTGATATACAGACAGCCTATAGCCTATAGGTCTACAGACCTATAGGCTATAGGTCTATAGACCTATAGCCTATAGGCTGATATACAGACAGCCTATAGGTCTGTAGACCTATAGGCTGTCTGTATGTCAGCCTATAGGTCTATATACAGACCTATATAGACCTATAGCCTATAGGTAGACCTATAGGCTGATATACAGACAGCCTATAGCCTATAGGTCTACAGACCTATAGGCTATAGGTCTATAGACCTATAGCCTATAGGCTGATATACAGACAGCCTATAGCCTATAGGTCTACAGACCTATAGGCTATAGGTCTATAGACCTATAGCCTATAGGCTGATATACAGACAGCCTATAGCCTATAGGTCTACAGACCTATAGGTTATAGGCTGACATACAGACAGCCTATAGGTCTATAGATCTACCTGTATGCAGAAAGTAGAAGGACTTTGACAATGTGAAAAAATAAGGGAAAACTTGTAGTCGCTTTCAGAGGAGCTTTGAGGTGATAATGATGTATATTTGTGAACAAAACATTATGTTTACGTCTCAACACGCCGCCCAGCGTTTGGCCTCGTCCTCCATGTAAAGTTTAGGTTTGTGTTCCTGGTTAGTCGGTGAGTTAGTGGTTAAACGACCGGAGATCTGAGAAACCCGTCCCATAAACTCGATCAACCAAAATAGTTTCTGTCCCCTTGTTAAAAACTCAATGGACATGAAATGAAAGAGCTACTAAAACCACATTATCAGCATTTAATTAAATCTCCCATTTGTTGCTCATCTCTGCTAGTGCAGCAGGTTACAGGGCCGGTCAGAGGCTGGATGGGGCCTGGAGCAGAATATGACTTGGGGCCCCTTTTGTTGATAAACCATCAGCAGCTCTAACAGATTCTGTGTTAGATTTAGTGAAAACTAGGACAGCAGGAGGAGTTTAACTGGCAAACCTAAAAAGCAATACATTATAACTGCAGCTTACCAATTTGTATTTGTGAACAAACGCAGCTGAAACTCAAAGATTAAACTCAGCATCAGATTGTTGCTGTGGTAACAAACCAATCTATGAATATTGTTCTTTGAACTTCTACAAAGTAAACCTGCCAGCTCTTTAAAATCTAGAAATGTTAAATTATTTAAAATCTTTCAATTTATTTATGCTGAAACCATTATGTCAAATTTAGCAGCAATGATAATCTCAATAAACAAATGTTACATTTATATATCTGTGGTCTGTTTTAAAAATATTATCAATTATGGGGCCCCTGAAGTCCTGAGGGGCCTGATGGAGCCGTTGACCTAATTTGGATTTAACAGAAATGGACATAATTGATATTTATTTTAATTGTATTTTTTGATTAGTTCTTTTTAAGGCTAGTTGTGGGTTTATATTGCAGTTCACTGATGTTTTCCCATAACATATAATTACCCAGTGATATTTCTTACTTTTATTGTCTACATAACATCTTTTAATACAAAAACATGGTGGACCAGCGGTGGAGCCTCGACGCCCCAACCGCCGGGCTGAGCAAGTTTTGTGGGGGAAACGCTGAACTGTGCATGAAACTGTCATTATTTACTGAATGACACGTCATGACATTGGTCATAGACATTCATAAAGACTCCTTGATGTTCATGATGGATGTTATGTCATAAATATGACATGTCAGTCTTATGTTTACCCCATCATATAAAGCGTTAGCCGGATCTTCAATGTATTGTGGTGCTAAACCGTTCAGTGATTTATAAACTAACAACAGTATTTTAAAGTCTATCCTCTGAACTACAGGGAGCCAGTGGAGGGACTTTAAAACTGGGTGGTGTAGATCCAGGTGGTGTAGAACCAGGTGGTGTAGAACCAGGTGTAGAACCAGGTGGTGTAGAACTAGTTAATGTAGAACCAGGTGGTGTAGAACTAGTTGATGTAGAACCAGGTGGTGTAGAACCAGGTGGTGTAGAACCAGGTGGTGTAGAACTAGTTGATGTAGAACCAGGTGGTGTAGAACCAGGTAGTGTAGAACCAGGTAGTGTAGAACTAGTTGATGTAGAACCAGGTGGTGTAGAACTAGTTGATGTAGAACCAGGTGGTGTAGAATCAGGTAGTGTAGAACTAGTTGATGTAGAACCAGGTGGTGTAGAACCAGGTAGTGTAGAACTAGTTGATGTAGAACCAGGTGGTGTAGAACCAGGTGGTGTAGAACCAGGTAGTGTAGAACTAGTTGATGTAGAACCAGGTGGTGTAGAACTAGTTGATGTAGAACCAGGTAGTGTAGAACTAGTTGATGTAGAACCAGGTGGTGTAGAACCAGGTGTAGAACCAGGTGGTGTAGAACTAGTTAATGTAGAACCAGGTGGTGTAGAACTAGTTGATGTAGAACCAGGTGGTGTAGAACCAGGTGGTGTAGAACTAGTTGATGTAGAACCAGGTGGTGTAGAACCAGGTAGTGTAGAACCAGGTAGTGTAGAACTAGTTGATGTAGAACCAGGTGGTGTAGAACCAGGTGGTGTAGAACTAGTTGATGTAGAACCAGGTGGTGTGAGACACAGGTAGTGTAGAACCAGGTAGTGTAGAACTAGTTGATGTAGAACCAGGTGTGTGTAGTTAGAACCAGGTGGTGTAGAACCAGGTGGGTGTAGAACTAGTTTATGTAGAACCAGGTTTTGTAGAACAGGTAGTGTAGAACTGTTGATGTAGAACCAGGTGGTGTAGAACCAGGTAGTGTAGAACTAGTTGATGTAGAACCAGGTGGATGTAGAAACCAGGTGTGTAGAAACTAGTTGATGTAGAACCAGGTGGTGTGATAGATTGAACCAGGTGGTGTAGAACAGTTGATGTAGAACCAGGTGTGTAGAACTAGTTGATGTAGAACCAGGTTAAAATTGTAGAACTAGTTGATGTAGAACAGGTGGTGTAGAACCAGGTGTGTAGAACCAGGTAGTGTAGAACCAGGTGGTGTAGAACAGGTGTAGAACCAGGTGTGTAGAAACTAGTTAATGTAGAACCAGGGTGTAGAACTAGTTGATGTAGAACCAGGTGGTTAGAGAACCAGGTGGTGTAGAACAGTGGTGTTAGAACAGTTGTGTAGAACCAGGTGGTGTAGAAACAGGTTGTGTAGAATAGTGAGTGTAGAATAGGGGTTTATGTAGAACCAGGTGGTGTTGAACTAGTTGATGTGAACGTGGTATGATTAGGTAGTGTAGAAACTAGTTTGTGTAGAACCATGGTGGTGTAGAACCAGGTAGTGTTGAAACTAGTGTGTGAACCAGGTGAAGGTGTAGAACAGTTGTGGTGTAGAACAGGTGTGTAGAACTAGTTGTGTAGAACCAGGTGTAGGTGTAAACTAGTTGATGTAGAACCAGGTGTGTAGAAAGTAGTTGATGTAGAAAGAACCAGGTGGTGTAGAACCAGTGTGATAGAACCAGGTGTGTAGAACTAGTTATGTAGAACCAGGTGGTTAGAACAGTGAGTAGAACCGTGGTAGAACAGTGGTGTAGACCAGGTGGTGATGTTGATGTAGAACCAGGTGGTGTAGAACAGTGTGTAGAACCAGGTGTGTAGAACAGTTGATGTAGAACCAGGTGGTGTAGAACAGGTGGTGTGAACAGTATGTAGAACAGTGTGTAAACAGGTAGGTGTGAATAGTTGTGTAGAACCAGGTGGTGTAGAACCAGGTGTGTAGAACAGTGTGTAGAACAGGTGGGTAGAACCAGGTAGTGTAGAACTAGTTGATGTAGAACAGGTGGTGTAGAACAGGTGGTGTAGAATAGTTGATGTAGAACCAGTGTGTAGAACAGTGATGTAGAACAGGTGGTGTAGAACAGTTGATGTAGAACCAGGTGTGTAGAACTAGTTGATGTAGAACCAGGTGTGTAGAACAGTGTGGTGTAGAACCAGGTGGTGTAGAACAGTGTGTAGAACCAGGTGGTGTAGAACTAGTTGATGTAGAACCAGGTGGTGTAGAACCAGGTGGTGTAGAACCAGGTGTGTAGAACAGGTGGTGTAGAACAGGTGTGTAGAAAGGTAGTTAGAATGTTGATGTAGAACAGGTGTGTAGAACAGTGTGTAGAACCAGTGGTGTAGAACTAGTTATGTAGAACCAGTTTTGTAGAATCAGGTGTGTAGAACTAGTTGTGTAGAACCAGGTGGTGTAGAACAGGTTAGTGGTGTAAAACAGTGATGTAGAACCAGTGTGTAGAACCAGGTGTGTAGAACTAGTTGATGTAGAACAGTGGTGTAGAACAGGTTGTAGAACAGTTGATGTAGAACAGTATGTGAAGTGTGTAGAACCGGTGGTGTAGAACTGTTATGTAGAACCAGGTGGTGTAGAACAGTGTGTAGAACCAGGTGTGTAGAACTAGTTGTGTAGAACCAGGTGTGTAGACCAGGTGGTGTAGAACTAGTTATGTGACCAGGTGGTGTAGATAGTTGAGTAGAACAGGTGTGTGACAGGGGGTGAACGTGTGTATAGTTGAGGAACAGTGGGTACTGGTAGACAGGTGTGTAACGTGTAACAGGTGTTAGAAGTGTGTGACAGTGGTGTGAACAGGTAGTGTGGTACTGCGTGTGAACGGTGGTGTAGAATGTTGTGAACCATGGTTAGATAGTGATGTGACAGTGGTAGAACATGTGTAGACAGGTAGGTGAAAGTTGGAAACGGTTAGAACCAGGTAGAACAGGGGTGTAGAACAGTATGTGACAGTTTTAGAAGGAGGTAGATAGTGAGAGACCAGGTGTAGAACAGTGTGTAGAATAGTTATGTAGAACCAGGGTGTAGAACTAGTGATTGATGTAGAACCAGGTGTGTAGAACAGTGGTGTAGAACTAGTTGATGTAACAGGTGTGTAGAACGTGGTAAACAGTGTGAGATTGTAGACCAGGTGTGTAGAACAGTGTGTAGAACGTGTGTAGAACAGTGTGTAGAACAGGTGTGTAGAACTAGTTGATGTAGAACCAGGTGGTGTAGAACCAGGTGTGTAGAACAGTGTGTAGAACCAGGTGGTGTAGAACAGGTAGGTAGAAATTGATGTAGACAGTGGTGTAGAACCAGGTGTGTAGAACTAGTTGATGTAGACAGGTGGTGTAGAACAGGGGTGTAGAACAGTGTGTAGAACTAGTTGATGTGAAACAGTGGTTAGAACCAGTGGTGTAGAACAGGTGTAGAACCAGTGTGTAGAACTATTGAGTGGTGTAATATTATGTGAAAGGTGTGTAGAAAGGTGGTGTAGACTGTTGATGTAGAACCAGGTGGTGTAGACAGTGGTAGAACTAGTTAGAAAAGGTGTGTAGAATGTTGTGTAGAACCAGGTGGTGTAGAACAGTGTGTAGAACCAGGTTGTAGAACAGGTGGTGTAGAACGTAGTGTAGAACTAGTTGATGTAGAACCAGGTGGTGTGTAGAACCAGGTGGTGTAGAACTAGTTGATGTAGAACCAGGTGGTGTAGAACCAGGTGGTGTAGAACCAGGTAGTGTAGAACCAGGTGGTGTAGAACCAGGTGTAGAACCAGGTGGTGTAGAACTAGTTAATGTAGAACCAGGTGGTGGTAGAACAGGTAGTGTAGAACTAGTTATGTAGAACCAGGTGGTGTAGAACCAGGTGTGTAGAACTAGTTGATGTAGAACCAGGTGGTGTAGAACCAGGTGGTGTAGAACCAGGTAGTGTAGAACTAGTTGATGTAGAACCAGGTGTGTAGAACTAGTTGATGTAGAACCAGGTAGTGTAGAACTAGTTGATGTAGAACCAGGTGGTGTAGAACCAGTGTAGAACCAGGTGGTGTAGAACAGGTTTATGTAGAACCAGGTTTGTAGAATCAGGTAGTGTAGAACTAGTTGATGTAGAACCAGGTGGTGTAGAACCAGGTAGTGTAGAACTAGTTGATGTAGAACCAGGTGGTGTAGAACCAGGTAGTGTAGAATAGTTGATGTAGACCAGGTGGTGTAGAAACCAGGTGGTGTAGAACTAGTTGATGTAGAACCAGGTAGTGTAGAACTAGTTGATGTAGAACCAGGTGGTGTAGAACTAGTTTATGTAGAACCAGGTGGTGTAGAACTAGTTGATGTAGAACAGGTAGTGTAGAACAGTTGATGTAGAACCAGGTGGTGTAGAACCAGGTAGTGTAGAACTAGTTGATGTAGAACCAGGTGGTGTAGAACCGGTGGTGTAGAACTAGTTGATGTAGAACCAGGTAGTGTAGAACTAGTTGATGTAGAACCAGGTAGTGCAGAACTAGTTGATGTAGAACCAGGTGGTGTAGAAACCAGGTAGTGTAGAACCAGGTAGTGTAGAACCAGGTGGTGTAGAACCAGGTGTTAGAACCAGGTGGTGTAGAACTAGTTAATGTAGAACCAGGTGGTGTAGAACTAGTTGATGTAGAACCAGGTGGTGTAGAACCAGGTGGTGTAGAACTAGTTGATGTAGAACCAGGTGGTGTAGAACCAGTAGTGTAGAACAGGTAGTGTAGAACTAGTTGATGTAGAACCAGGTGGTGTAGAACTAGTTGATGTAGAACCAGGTGGTGTAGAATCAGGTAGTGTAGAACTAGTTGATGTAGAACCAGGTGGTGTAGAACCAGGTGTGAGAACCAGGTGTGTAGAACCGGTGGTGTAGAACCAGGTGGTGTAGAACAGTGTTGAACAGTGGTGTAGAACAGTGTGTGTAGAACAGGTGGTTGATGTAAACCAGGTGGTGTAGAACCAGGTGGTGTAAACCCGTTGTGTAGAACAGTTTGTAGAACCATGGTGAGAACATGAGTGAAGGTAGAAGTGTAGAACCAGGTGGTGTAGAACTATTGTGTAGACCAGGTGGGTAGAACCAGGTGTGTAGAACAGTGATGTAGAACTAGTTTGATGTAGAACAGTTGTAGTAACCAGGTGGTGTAGAACCAGGTGTGTAGAACAGGTGGTGAGAACCAGGTGTGTAGAACTAGTGATGTAGAACAGGTTGTAGAACAGGTGGTGTGAACCAGTGTGTAGAACCAGGTGGTGATGTAGAACAGGTGGTGAGAACTAGTTTAGAACCAGTGTGTAGAACTAGTTGATGTAGAACCAGGTGGTGTAGAACCAGGTTGTGTAGAAAGGTGTGTAAAAGTTTATGTGACAGAACTAGTTGGTAGAACCAGGTGTGGTAGAACCATGTTGATGAGACTAGTGTGTAGAACCAGGTGGTGTAGAATAGTGTGATAGAACTAGTTGATGTAAACCAGTGGTGTAGAACCAGGTGGTGTAGAACCAGGTGGAGTAGAACCAGGTCGTGTAGAACCAGGTGGTGTAGAACCAGGTAGTGTAGAAACTATTGATGTAGACCAGGTGTGTAGAACCAGGTGGTGTAGAAAGTTGATAAAAGGGGTAGAACCAGGTGGTTGAACAGGTAGTGTAGAACCAGGTGGTGTAGAACAGGTGTAGAACCAGGTGGTGTAGAACTAGTTAATGTAGAACCAGGTGGTGTAGAACTAGTTGATGTAGAACCAGGTGGTAGAACAGTGGTGTAAACCAGGTGGTGTAGAAACTTGTTGATGAACCAGGTGGTGTAGTACTTGATGTAGAACCAGGTGTGATAGAGTAGTGTAGAACAGGTGTGTAGAACTAGTTGGTAGAACAGTGGTAGAACCAGGTGTGTAGAACATGTTGTGTAGAACCAGGTGTGAGAACCAGGTGGTGTAGAACAGGTGTGTAGAACCAGTTGTGTAGAACCAGGTGGTGAAACTAGTTGATGTAGAACCAGGTAGTGTAGAACTAGTTGATGTAGAACAGGTGGTGTAGAACTAGGTTTAGAACCAGGTGGTGTAGAACTAGTTAGTAAATTGTAGAAGAGGTGGGTAGAACTAGGATGTAGAACCAGGTGGTGTAGAACCAGGTGTGTGAAATGGTGTAGAACCAGGTGGTGTAGACCAGGTAGTGTAGAACTAGTTGATGTAGAACCAGTGGTGTAGAACCAGTGGTGTAGAACTAGTTGATGTAGAACCAGGTGTGTAGAACTAGTTGATGTAGAACCAGGTGGTGTAGAACAGTTGTAGAACAGGTGGTGTAGAACAGTGATGTAGAACCAGGTAGTGTAGAACAGTGATGTGAAGGGGGAAACCAGGTGGTGTAGAACCAGTGTGTAGAACAGGTTGTAACGTAGAAAGAATAGTTGATGTAGAACCAGGTGGTGTAGAACCAGGTGGTTGTAGAACCAGGTGGTGTAGAACAGTGTGTAGAACCAGGTGGTGTAGAACAGTGTGTAGAACAGTATGTAGAACAGGTGTGTAGAACCAGTGGTGTAGAACAGTTGATGTAGAACCAGGTGTGTAGAACTAGTTGATGTAGAACCAGGTGGTGTAGAACAGTTAGTAGAACCAGGTGGTGTAGAACAGTTGATGTAAACCAGGTAGTGTAGAACTAGTTGATGTAGAACCAGGTGGTGTAGAACCAGGTGGTGTGTGAGAACAGTGTGTGAACAGTTGTGTAGAACGGTGGTGTAGAACCAGGTGGTGTAGAACCAGGTGTGTAGAACCAGGTGTGTAGAACAGGTAGTGTAGAACTAGTGATAGAAGTGGTAGAACCAGGTAGTGTAGAACTAGTTGATGTAGAACCAGGTGGTGTAGAACCAGGTGGTGTAGAACCAGGTAGAGTGTAGAACTAGTTGATGTAGAACCAGGTGGTGTAGAACCAGGTGAGGTAGAACTAGTTGATGTAGAACCAGGTGTGTATGAACCAGGTGGTGTAGAACTAGTTGAGGTTGACAGGTGTAGAACAGGTGAGTGTAGAACAGTGGTGTAGAATAGTTGATGTAGAACCAGGTGGTGTAGAACCAGGTGTAGAACTAGTGTGTAGAACTAGTTAGATGTAGAACCAGGTGGTGTAGAACAGTTGATGTAGAACCAGGTGGTGAGTAGAACCAGGTAGGGTGTAGAACTATTGATGTAGAACCAGGTGGTGTAGAACTAGTGTAGTGTAGAACCAGGTAGTGTAGAACTAGTTGAGATGTAAACAGGTGTGTGTAGAACCAGGTTGTGTAGAACCAGGTGGTGTAGAACTAGTTTATGTAGAACCAGGTTTTGTAGAATCAGGTAGTGTAGAACTAGTTGATGTAGAACCAGGTGGTGTAGAACCAGGTAGTGTAGAACTAGTTGATGTAGAACCAGGTGTGTAGAACCAGGTAGTGTAGAACTAGTTGATGTAGAACCAGGTGGTGTAGAACCAGGTTGGTGTAGAACTAGTTGATGTAGAACCAGGTAGTGTAGAACTAGTTGATGTAGAACCAGGTGGTGTAGAACTAGTTTATGTAGAACCAGGTGGTGTAGAACTAGTTGATGTAGAACCAGGTAGTGTAGAACTAGTTGATGTAGAACCAGGTGGTGTAGAACCAGGTGGTGTAGAACTAGGTGATGTAGAACCAGGTGGTGTAGAACTAGTTGATGTAGAACCAGGTGGTGTAGAACCAGGTGGTGTAGAACCAGGTCGTGTAGAACCAGGTGGTGTAGAACCAGGTAGTGTAGAACTAGTTGATGTAGAACCAGGTGGTGTAGAACCAGGTGGTGTAGAACTAGTTGATGTAGAACCAGGTGGTGTAGAACCAGGTGGTGTAGAACCAGGTGGTGTAGAACCAGGTGGTGTAGAACCAGGTGGTGTAGAACCAGGTGGTGTAGAACTAGTTGATGTAGAACCAGGTAGTGTAGAACTAGTTGATGTAGAACCAGGTGGTGTAGAACTAGTTTATGTAGAACCAGGTGGTGTAGAACTAGTTGATGTAGAACCAGGTGGTGTAGAACTAGTTGATGTAGAACCAGGTGGTGTAGAACCAGGTAGTGTAGAACTAGTTGATGTAGAACCAGGTGGTGTAGAACCAGGTGGTGTAGAACTAGTTGATGTAGAACCAGGTGGTGTAGAACCAGGTGGTGTAGAACTAGTTGATGTAGAACCAGGTGGTGTAGAACCAGGTGGTGTAGAACCAGGTGGTGTAGAATTAGTTGATGTAGAACCAGGTGGTGTAGAACCAGGTCGTGTAGAACCAGGTGGTGTAGAACCAGGTGGTGTAGAACTAGTTGATGTAGAACCAGGTGGTGTAGAACTAGTTGATATAGAACCAGGTAGTGTAGAACTAGTTGATGTAGAACCAGGTGGTGTAGAACTAGTTGATGTAGAACCAGGTGGTGTAGAACTAGTTGATGTAGAACCAGGTAGTGTAGAACTAGTTGATGTAGAACCAGGTGGTGTAGAACTAGTTGGTGTAGAACCAGGTGGTGTAGAACCAGGTGGTGTAGAACCAGGTGGTGTAGAACCAGGTGGTGTAGAACTAGTTGATGTAGAACCAGGTGGTGTAGAACTAGTTGATGTAGAACCAGGTGGTGTAGAACCAGGTGGTGTAGAACCAGGTGGTGTAGAACCAGGTGGTGTAGAACTAGTTGATGTAGAACCAGGTAGTGTAGAACTAGTTGATGTAGAACCAGGTGGTGTAGAACTAGTTGGTGTAGAACCAGGTGGTGTAGAACCAGGTGGTGTAGAACTAGTTGATGTAGAACCAGGTGGTGTAGAACCAGGTGGTGTAGAACCAGGTGGTGTAGAACTAGTTGATGTAGAACCAGGTGGTGTAGAACTAGTTGATGTAGAACCAGGTGGTGTAGAACCAGGTGGTGTAGAACCAGGTGGTGTAGAACCAGGTGGTGTCTCCACCCTCCTGGTTCTACTCAGGTCTCCAGCTACAGCTGGTTTGTCCCGCTGACCTGCTGCAGAAATCAAAGTTTCTCTGGTCTCAGACTTTAGTCCTCTGGTCCTGAAATGTTCTGCTGCTGCTAGAAGGAACCGAAGAGTCAGGTCAGAGGTCAGCCTGGTCTCTGGTTTACAGCTGGGACGACTGAAGGTGACTCTAGATCTATGATTCTAGTTTGCTCCTCTTTTGGTCCAAAGATAATAACTTCAGTTCTGTTTCTGTTCAGCTGGAGAAAGTTTTGGCACATCCACACATTGATCTGTTCTCAGCATCTATTAAGTGATTGGATGGGGTCAAAGGTCACCTGGTGACATCTTATGTCGAGCTGTGTATCATCATAGTTATGGTAGCTGATCTTATTTCCTGTTATAACCTGAGCCAGTGGTAGCAGATGGTAGTGATGGACAGATGAGGCCTCACTGGGTGTGTGGCACATTCCCCAAACTGTGTTGAAACTGTTGCTGTGTCACTTACAGCAACATCTGCTGGATTTAGGGTTCGGGTTAGGGTTAGGGTTCGGGTTCGGGTTAGGGTTAGGGTTCGGGTTCGGGTTAGGGTTCGGGTTAGGGTTAGGGTTAGGGTTATGTAAAGGTGATTTTTTAATCAACCTTTAAATGGGGATCAAATTAAGATTTGTAAGAGGAGCAACCAGCTTAAGTTACCATCTCAGAAGGTGATGTTACCAGAACCTCTAATTATCACATCTATACAATATATAATGTTATAATGTTTGCAGTGGTGCACTTGGTAGAGCTGCTGCCTTGCAGCAAGAAGGTTCTGGGTTCGATTCCCAGTCTTTCTGCATGGAGTCTCCATGTTCTCCCTGTTCATGGAGGGTTTTCTCCAGGTTCTCCATTTTCCTCCCACAGTCCAGAAACATGACTGTCAGATTAATTGGTCTGTCTAAATTGTCCCTAGGTGTGAGTGTGTGTGTGTGTGAGTGTGTGTGCTGGTTGTTTGTCCTGTGTGTCTCTGTGTTGCCCTGTGACAGACTGGTGACCCGTCCAGGTGACCCACCTCTCACCTGGAACGTTAGCTGGAGAGGCAACAGCTCCTCCTGACCCACTAAGGGACAAGGGTGTAAAGAAAATGGATAGATGGATGTTAAAGTGATGGTGCTCAAAAATTTATTTTCCTCTGTTATAGCAAAAGTCTTCCTTTGACCTCTGACCTCTTTGTTCTGTGTTGTTTCCTCTCCTTCAGATCCAAACATCATCCAAGCTACAGCAGGAGAGAACATTGTTCTGCCATGTATAGATCCTGATCCGGGGGAAATCATAGTCATAGAGTGGAGGAGAACCGATCTGGAAAAATATGTCCTCCTGTTCAGAGATGGTCGGATTGAGCCAGAAAACCAGGATCCATCTTACCAGAACCGGGTGGATCTGAATGATAATCAGATGAAGGACAGAGATTTTTCTTTGATTCTGAAGAAAACTACAATTGATGACAGAGGAACATATGAGTGTCAAGTTGCTAAAACAAACATTGCGAAAAAACTCATCAGCACCGTCAGACTGGTTGTAGCTCCGCCTCCAGGTGAGTGTTTGTCTCTGGATCTGAACCAGCAGCTTCCTGGTTCTCTTTATCTGAATATCAATGATTATAATGGCGTTTAATTTAACAACTTTGTCGATCAATCAAATTTTATTTGTACAGCACATTTCAGCAGCAAGACATTTCAAGGTGCTTTACATAATTAAAAAACAAAACTAAAACAGCACAACATTGAATAAACAGTAAGAAAGAGAAGGATTTTGGAAAAGAAAAAGATAAAAAAAAACAAAAAACACTTGTCTTACTGAATTTAAGCGCCTGTCGTCGCTGGACTCCGCTGTCCGTTTATTATCCAGGTGTTATCCAGGTTTTATTCAGGTATTATCCAGGTGTTATCCAGGTATTATCCAGGTTTTATTCAGGTATTATCCAGGTGTTATCCAGGTGTTATCCAGGTTTTATCCAGGTTTTATCCAGGTTTTATTTAGGTGTTATCCAGGTATTATCCAGGTTTTATCCAGGTATTATCCAGGTATTATCCAGGTTTTATCCAGGTTTTATCCAGGTTTTATTTAGGTGTTATCCAGGTATTATCCAGGTATTATCCAGGTGTTATCCAGGTATTATCCAGGTGTTATCCAGGTATTATCCAGGTATTATCCAGGTATTATCAAGGTGTTATCCAGGTATTATCCAGGTATTATCCAGGTATTATCAAGGTGTTATCCAGGTATTATCCAGGTGTTATCCAGGTGTTATCCAGGTGTTATCCAGGTGTTATCCAGGTGTTATCCAGGTATTATCAAGGTGTTATCCAGGTGTTATCCAGGTATTATCCAGGTGTTATCCAGGTATTATCCAGGTATTATCCAGGTATTATCCAGGTGTTATCCAGGTATTATCCAGGTGTTATCCAGGTGTTATCCAGGTGTTATCCAGGTATTATCCAGGTATTATCCAGGTATTATCAAGGTGTTATCCAGGTATTATCCAGGTGTTATCCAGGTATTATCCAGGTGTTATCCAGGTATTATCCAGGTGTTATCCAGGTATTATCCAGGTGTTATCCAGGTGTTATCCAGGTGTTATCCAGGTATTATCAAGGTGTTATCCAGGTATTATCCAGGTATTATCCAGGTGTTATCCAGGTATTATCAAGGTGTTATCCAGGTATTATCCAGGTATTATCCAGGTGTTATCCAGGTATTATCCAGGTGTTATCCAGGTGTTATTCAGGTGTTATCCAGGTATTATCCAGGTGTTATCCAGGTGTTTGAAATAGCAACGCATTAAATTACTCGTTACTGAAAAAAGTGTCAGTAATGTGTTACATCACTGATTGGTCAAATTTGGAGTTGGTAAGTTAGGCTTTTTAAAAAAATTGGTAATCGACCAGAAAACTGCAACCTCTGACCTCCGGTGACCAGAGCTGATGAGCTGATGAGCCAATAATATTCTGACAGGTGGATCATTTGGTTCTGATCAGCAGATCAATAATAATAATATCAGAAACTCTCAGTGTTTCCTGGTTGGATGGAAGGATTGAAGCGGTTCTGAAGGCTGACGGGTCCAATCTGGTACCAGAAAGCTGTCATCATGGAGAGCTTTTCTTGGGGTTGTTGTGCATAAACAATCCTTTAAAGTGTAACTAACCTCAGGATAACTCCGCCCTGCCATGTTTTAAAAACGTTTCAGCAAAGTGGGCGGAGCCAACAGATGCAGAGACGTGGACAGAGTGGATGAGAGGAAGGAGCAGGGTGAAAACGATCTGCTGCTTACTTATAGCCAGGGGTGAATGTCGGGGGGTACGGCAGGATACTGCCTAACTATAAAACATTTAGCGGGGATACGCAGTTCCTGCTAGAGAGGAGCAACTGTCTGCTGTAAAAAAAATCAGTGGGTCCACTGAGTTCGCCCACTAATCAGCTGTGACTAGTTAGTTTTCAAGAACAATCTAAAACATGACTTAATCAGTTAATAAATATTTTTTTCCCTTTTCATATTGTTTCTGAACTGTTCGTTCTTTACTAGATCTGGGCTGCAACACATTGATCTCGGAAGGTTTTGAGTCGATCTCAGCATCAGGTGACAAACTGAACATCGCCAGGAGGCTGAAAGCAGCACATCGTCATCTGATTGGCTTAAAACGTTCATAACTTTATTAAAGAACAACAAAAAGTCAACAAAACATGTTCAAATTAATGACCCAACAACAATAATAATCTCAGTGATTATTGTTTCAACAAGGTGTTGCTCAATCCTGTGCGTTTCGGTTCCATTACCTAAATAACAAGCAGGAGTTTAAAATGAACTAATCAACCATCGCTGTGTTCATGAGGCTTATTAATGATCGCAAAATAAATATCAAGCCTGAAAACCTGATATCATAACGAACTGAATGTTTTTAACGTAATCTCTGGTTGGCTTGAGGAACTCAGGAGGTTCCCATGGCAACGGCTGTGCTTAAATAAGAGTAAAAAGGTGGAGGGTTTAGAGTTGATCACCTGTTCAGGTTGTTTTACCTTTGTTTACCTTTGCTGTGACTCTTTGCAGCCGCTGTAGTTCCTGAACGTTCAATAAACGACAAACTTGGACTAATTACCTCGTTATTTGCGACTATAGTCATTTACAACAAACATCAATCATGGTAAATATGTTTCATTAAGTATTTAACAAACAAATGGCTTCTACCATGATAATTATGTGAAATTAAATTGATTGTATGGTATAAAAAAATAGTTTGGTGCGGTTGGGCTCAAAGTCTGAGAGGCTTTTCCTTTATCAAACTATTTTTTTGCCTCATATTTAGTGGAAATATTGATGAGATTTTCTCCAAAATAATAACCTGTTTCAACCTTTATAGCTCCACTGTTGAAAATGAGGCTCTAACATTAACAAATGAAATAAAATCCAGTCCAACATCTGGTTTGAGGTGATTCATCTGGATCCTCTTGGAGGAAAAACATCCCAACCTCAGAAGATGAATTTTAACCTAACAGACTCTGTGGTTCCTCCTGTCAGGATGAGGAGGCGCCATGTTAGGAGGAGAGTCAGGATGAGGAGGCGCCATGTTAGGAGGAGAGTCAGGATGAGGAGGCGCCATGTTAGGAGGAGAGTCAGGATGAGGAGGCGCCATGTTAGGAGGAGAGTCAGGATGAGGAGGCGCCATGTTAGGAAGATGAAACTGCAGGATCTTCAGAACAAACAGGTCCTGATGCTGGGCTACTGATTATCCCTCTGTCTGGACACAGGACCAATAGAACCAGTTTAAAAGATAAAATGAATGGTTATATGCCAAACATGGAAAACTGGGATGAGATGGAAATTAGCAGGCAGAGGTGGAAGCTAGTATGTAGAGGCCAACTCTATACAGGGCAAACAAAGCCTCTACTTGTACCGTAGAAATGTCAACAATGAATCTACTGCAAAAGAAAAGCGAAAACAGGACAACCAGTCCAAAATCAAAGACCAACACCAACTACCGCCTGACAAGCTGTTGGCTGCAGCCACTGGTTTCATGTTGTTACTAGCAGGATGAGTCTCAGTGGTGGAGAAGCTGAAATGCGGGTCTGAACTCTGTCCTGTGATCTGGTGCATCTCCAGTCATAAAGTGTTTTCACACTGAAACCTCATGAGAACTGGATCAGCCTGATCATGTGACTAAACCTCATTCAGAGCTGAATCTGTATCAGCAGCCGATACTCAGTAAGGAGGAAAACCTTAAAATGTTATGACAACATTTTGTAGCACAATGTGAAACAATAAAACTGATTAAAACTATTAATTTTTAGGTATCTGCATGACACAACATCCACAGTGTCACAAACATTGAAGCTGCTTTTTAAAACCTTCAGTTTGAAATGAGATTCTTCAGGTTAAAGAAATCAGACTTACATTAAAGTCCATCTCACCAGATTCCTGAATTTATTATTGTTTGATACTGTTGAGGAGAAAATTATAAAACTAACATTTGTCAGTTTTTTTTAAGCATTAACTGATATTTATTGTAACAAATCAAAATTCTTATAACATTTTCATGGTAAATTATTCAATCACATAAAGACGAGATGCAGATTCTCTCTGTCACTTTATTGGTTTCATATTGAACATAAAAATGTTCTTAACACCTGATTCCTCTGAAGCTGGAACATTCAGAGGCCTGGGGTCTCCCAGCCAGGTGAGCAGGGGTTGGATGGAGCTGAGCAGAACCTTCCAGAACCTCCAGCTGGTTCTGGTTCTGCTCACCAACATGAAGATCCGCTTCACAGTGGATCCTGCAGGTCAGGAACGTCTGGCCTCGTTCCACCTGATCCTCATCGGTCACCTGATGTCCACTGGCTCAGCGGCGCCACCATGAGGTTGCAGTGAAAACGCTCTGATTGGTTAGAATGATTATTATGACTGGAACCAGAACTGAGGCTCAGCGGCGCCACCATGAGGTCGCAGTGAAAACGCTCTGATTGGTTATAATGATTATTATGACTGTGGAACCAGAACTGAGGCTCATTTTATGGGTCATCAGCTCTTTGTTAATCATTGACTCTATAATGGAAACATCCCATAATTTCAGCTCCAACCAGCAGATTTAGACCAGAACCAGGAGAGTTTGAAGGTTCTGATCCATAAAGATCAAGTTGATCCAGAACCGGTTCTGGTTCTATCAGCTCCTCATCCCGACTTTCTATCAATATCAACCAATCAGAACTGATCCATGTTCTGGTTACCAGGGCAACCAGCTCCACCAATCAGATCTCGTCTAGTCAAACTCTGAACCAACCAGGTTTCCTGTCTGTTAATCAATCAATCAATCTTTATTCCAGACCAAAAAGGTCCATAATAAAAAAGGTAAAAACAAAATAAGAGAAAAAAATAAAATAAAAATAAATAAAAAAACATGACATTCACTGAGTCACAAATAAATATTGACACCAATGTTTCCACAATCTTGAGAAAAATCTCACTGTACTAAAAACTGGATTTACTAAAATTGCAATTATATTATTGCATGACACAGAAAATCTACACATACATCTATACATGAGATTCCTGAGCTCAGCTGCACATGTGGGAACATCATCATGTACCAACATGTGGCTGGTGCTGCTCCATCTGCTCTCTGAGTCGGAGCCTCATGCCGTCATTAGGCCACATAAAGTTTCTACAGGTCACTTTTGTTGTATCTTCGCCACAGATGGGCTGAGTAAAGTGAAGTGCAAAAAGCTTTAAAAAGAGCTGAACACATACTAAACTTTCTGACCAAAGTATTAGCTTGTGCATCATATATCATACAATACTGCCTACGAATGTCACAATCATCAGACAGGTCATCAGTTATGTAATGTCCCAAATATTTAATTTCATTGCATCTGTTGAGGACAATGTTAAATCAGATTAAATAGAAAAATCATCTGATTATTAAAATATTCTGTTATTAAAACTCATCCATCTTCATTTGTCTCCACAGATCCGCTTCCAGTCTGGGTCAAAGTTCTACTGGTTCTGCTGGTTCTGGTTCTGGTTGCTGCTCCAGTTCTTATCTTCTGGTTATGGCATCGTTTCTCAGGTGAGTCTCTAGAACTTCATTACCCATAATGCCTTTGGTCAGTGTCTGTTCTCCTCCAGAGCAGAACTGAAGCAGCTGGTGTCTCTGAGGAAACTCCCAATGCATTGTGGGTCAGCAGCTCCTGGTGCATTGTGGGTCAGCAGCTCCTGGTGCATTGTGGGTCAGCAGCTCCTGGTGCATTGTGGATCAGCAGCTCCTGGTGCATTGTGGGTCAGCAGCTCCTGGTGCATTGTGGGTCAGCAGCTCCCAGTGCATTGTGGGTCAGCAGCTCCTGGTGCATTGTGGGTCAGCAGCTCCTGGTGCATTGTGGGTCAGCAGCTCCTGGTGCATTGTGGGTCAGCAGCTCCTGGTGCATTGTGGGTCAGCAGCTTCCTGTCTCTCTAAACCAGTGTTTCTCAACCTTTTTTAGCCCAGCGTCCCCCCAGCCCTTATCCAGGTCCCTCATCATCCCCACCAAATAATTTGCAGGCTACGTAACTGACCATTATTTTATCATTAATATCACTATTGTAGATGTTTTGATTTTTATGCTTGTTTCTGTATTTATCAAAAATAATACATATAATATAATAATATAAAAATAATACAGGTGTCTACAAAAAATGCAATGAACATTCAAGTTAAAATTGGTAGGTCTAACAGCAGCCAGTCAGAGTGGATGAAATATTTTTATTTGCCATTTTCTAGTTGTTAAATAATCCACAAAATGACCAGATAAAAGATGTACAACATGCCAGTTTAAACTTTGAACTATTTGCAAAACGACTGAGCTCTGCAACATTAAACATGGATAGAACTGTAACTACATTAATAATTAAACATGATAGAACTGTAACTACATTAATCATTAAACATGATAGAACTGTAACTACATTAATCATTAAACATGATAGAACTGTAACTACATTAATCATAAAACATGGATAGAACTGTAACTACATTAATCATTAAACATGATTGAACTGTAACTACATTAATAATTAAACATGATAGAACTGTAACTACATTAATCATAAAACATGGATAGAACTGTAACTACATTAATAATTAAACATGATAGAACTGTAACTACATTAATCATAAAACATGGATAGAACTTTAACTACATTAATCATTAAACATGATAGAACTGTAACTACATTAATCATTAAACATGATAGAACTGTAACTACATTAATCATAAAACATGGATAGAACTTTAACTACATTAATCATTAAACATGATAGAACTGTAACTACATTAATCATTAAACATGATAGAACTGTAACTACATTAATAATTAAACATGATAGAACTGTAACTACATTAATAATTAAACATGATAGAACTGTAACTACATTAATCATAAAACATGGATAGAACTTTAACTACATTAATCATTAAACATGATAGAACTGTAACTACATTAATCATTAAACATGATAGAACTGTAACTACATTAATAATTAAACATGATAGAACTGTAACTACATTAATCATTAAACATGATAAAACTGTAACTACATTAATCATTAAACATGATAGAACTGTAACTACATTAATCATAAAACATGGATAGAACTTTAACTACATTAATCATAAAACATGGATAGAACTTTAACTACATTAATCATAAAACATGGATAGAACTTTAACTACATTAATCATAAAACATGGATAGAACTGTAACTACATTAATAATTAAACATGATAGAACTGTAACTACATTAATCATAAAACATGGATAGAACTTTAACTACATTAATCATTAAACATGATAGAACTGAAACTACATTAATCATTAAACATGATAGAACTGAAACTACATTAATCATTAAACATGATAGAACTGTAACTACATTAATAATTAAACATGATAGAACTGTAACTACATTAATCATAAAACATGGATAGAACTTTAACTACATTAATCATAAAACATGGATAGAACTTTAACTACATTAATCATTAAACATGATAGAACTGTAACTACATTAATCATTAAACATGATAGAACTGAAACTACATTAATCATTAAACATGATAGAACTGAAACTACATTAATCTTCTTCAGTGTTTCTGTCAGTTTCTGGTGGTTCATCTCTGTGGTGCCTTCAGGGACATCAGAGCATCATCCATTAAACTTCACCCTCATGGCATTTAATGTGCAAACCAGAGCTTTCAGTGGAAAAACTAAAGTTCCTTTTAATGCCATACAAATATGAGACAGAAACATGGATTTTATCTTTATATAGACCTATTGATTATAGATTAATAGTTTTACTGGACAGAAATTACAAAGAACAAATCTGGTTCTTAATCAAATCCTAATGAGTCAAATTGAAAGTGTCATGGAGTCTCAGCCTCATGACATTAACACTGACATGAAAAATAATATTGAAGAAATAAATATATCAAATCTAATTAAAAACATAAATAAGTGATCAGTTCTTTACTGTTATGGTCTGTAACATATATTTATTCTCAGTATTAGATCTGGTCTCAACAAACCCATTAACAATATTATTTTACCTTCTATCTGGAAATAGTGTCTGTTTATTCTTGCCATACAGTCTCTGTATTAATTATTGCTCTAAAGGTCTTGCCATACCAGTTTATTCCTCTGTATTTACTTTAGTTTCTTAGTTTATTCTTGCATTTTGTTCTTCATTCATTTCTATTTAGTTTCATTTGATTAGTATTTTCTTCTCTTGGTTTATTGCTATGTCCACTTTAGTTTCTTTCCTGTTGCTACATTTATTTTATTGTTTATTGACCATCAGTAATCTTCACTCATCACCTGCTGCTCCGTCTAATCATCATGTTTCACATCATGTGTTGATTTTTCACTGTTCAGCGTCAGATTCTCTGTTTTTATGCCATAATTCACATCTAGTTCATCGCTCCGTTTTATGTCGCTTCTCCTGTTTCAGAGTTTTGCTCAATGTGCTTGTCGTTTTTTTTTTTTAACTCCTTAAGGTGCAGGACAATCGGGAAGCGTATCTATGGGGAAAAGGCAGACTGACATAAACCTTTTAAAACGATGGAAACAATTTCTGCATTCTGATTATTGAAATGTAAAAGGTCTGTGTTGTTCTATCCCTCCGTTTCATACCGGACCACTTACAGCTCCGGTGTTAACGCTATAAAATGAACGATCTCTATCTGGCATCACCATGGAGGGATTTATTTATTTAAATAGGTTCATTTTTCAGAGGGAGACACAGTGAGGGTATCGTGACTTTAGCTACCAGTAGCAGGAGAGGAGCTAGCAAGAAGCTAACAGAAGCTACAAACACTGAATAGAAGAAGAGCCGCCATGTTGCAGCCAAGCATGATTTAATGTTACACAATACAGTTTTACCAAGTTGCTCCAAGTCTAAACTGGTATTGTTGCGCATTTAAGGTGTAAAGTTTACCTTCGACCAAACGCCCCCCTAAGGCATCCCAGCACCCCCTTTTGTAAAAATGACCGCCAGCGTCCCCTGCCGTCCTCTGAACGCTCCCTGGGGGGCGGAACCCCACGTTGAGAACCGCTAGTCTAAAGAGTCAGTGACTGAGGAGAGCAGCTTGGTGTTTTGCTGCCAGGCTTTGGGACATGGACACATGTCTCTGTCCTCAGAGTCACCAGGAGACAGACAGACATGAGACCATCAGAGCTGCTGCTGTCTGTCCAACTCATCTTGTCCTCTGTTGTCTCTCAGTCCATCGGGTGAAAGTGGAATCAGGGGTGGAGTCTGTCCGGTTGCCATGGAGACTGGGAGACCAGCTGGTGTCCTTCAGGTCCACATCCCGTCTGCCTGGAGACGTTAGAGTGGAGTGGAAGGACGAATATAACAAGAAGGTCCATGTGACTCAGAAAGGTTCTGATTGTTCTAATGAACAGAACCAACGTTACAGAAACAGAACCAAGATGGATAAAAACCTCAGTCTGACTCTGAGATGGCCGACGTATGAAGACAACGGATTCTACACCTGCACAGTCTCCAGAGGAAGAGACAGAGACGTCCTGATGAAGAAAGAAGTTCAGCTAAAGGTCAAAGGTCAGTGGTTTAAATGTATTTTTCCAATCAACTGATTGGTTCTGATCAATAGTGATGATTGGCTGATTAGAAGGTCAAAGGTCAGTGTGATGTAATGAGTGATGAAGATGAGGAAGCAGAGCAGGAGGAAGAGGTCCAGGACAGACGGGGACACAGAGTCCAACAGCTGCTGGGGACAGTCTGCAGCTTCCTGCTGTCCTCACTGAGGACATTCTGTCCACCTGCTGCTGGTTGGACACAGCAGAGACAACAGTGTCTCTGTTCACTGGAGACATGGGACACATTTCAGATGGAACCAGTCCAACATGTTGGACCTTCATCCAGTCAGAGGACATGAGACCATCAGAGCTGCTGCTGTCTGTCCAACTCATCTTGTCCTCTGTTGTCTCTCAGTGCATCAGGAGGAGGTGAAATCAGGGGACAAGTCTGTTAAGCTGCCCTGGATAATCACAGAGGATCTGGATAGAGACGTCAGAGTGGAGTGGAGGGACAAGAAATATGGTGATGTGGTCCATGTGTATCAGGACGGTTCTGATCGGCCTGATGAACAAACCCAGTGCTACAAAGGGAGAACCAGGATGGATAAAAACCCACTGAAGACCAAAAACCTCAGTCTGACTCTGATGGATCCTACAGTCAGTGACATTTACATCTGCAAAATCTACAACAGAGACGGAACCGTCCTGATGGAGAAACAGGTTCAGCTGGAGGTCAAAGGTCAGTGGTTCACATTTGATCATCTTTATTTCTCTGGATGTCAGTGATCAGATATTTGTGTTGGATCAGAACCAGTCGGTACCAGTAGAACCAGTCGGTACCAGTAGAACCAGTTGGTACCATCAGAACCAGTCAATAGGAACAGGAAGGTGGATCTTCCTCTATCTGGTTCTGAAGCAGAAAGTTCTACTGGGTTGAACTGGACCTTCCTTCCAGGTCCATGTTCTGCTGAACAGCTGCTCTCCAGGTTCTGTGGACCTGGACCTCCGGTCCAGATCAGCTCCCAGCACCAACATCCCATAATAAGCAGAGAGTTGGTGGACCAGCCAGGAGGTTCTGAGTGTTTGGGTCAGAACCAGTTGGTCTCAGTAGAACCGAGCCGTGAGGCGCCACCTTTGGTTCTGCTGCTTTCACCATGAGACCTGAGAGCCGACCGGACCCAGTGGAGCCCAATGATGGTACCGACTGGGTCTGATGGTTCTGATGGTACCAACTGGTTCTACTGGTACCAACTGGTTCAGTCAGGAGGTGATGAAGATCTGCTGCTGCTGCTCATCTTCCTCTTTCTGCTTCTCTCAGACCAACAGGTGGAGGTTGATGAGGGGGCGGAGTCTGTCCTGCTGCCGTTCAGGGTGACCTTTGACCTGCTGAGAGGAGACGGTGTTATACTGTGGTGGTGGGACAATGAAGAGAGGATCGTTCATATGGATCAGAACGGTTCTGTATATCAGGCCAAGTTCTACAAAGACAGAACCAGTATGAATAAAGACGCTCTGGTGACTGGAGACCTCAGTCTGACTCTGATGAGACCCACAAAGGAAGACAGCAGATGGTTCAAATGTGGAGTTTATAGGGATGGAGACCTGCTGAGACTTAAATCTTTTCATCTCAACATCAAAGGTTTGTCCATCTGTCTCTGATTGTCTTTTGTCCTCCTGTCTGTCTCTCTAACTGTCCTCTGTCTCCTCAGCAAAGAGAAACCAGGACCAACCAGAAGAGACCATGGAGCCACTGATGGCTGATCAATTAGTCTGATCAGGTTGATCATCTCTGATCATTGATCCAGTCAGACTTTGGATCAGAGCCGATCTCAGTGAAGGTTCTGATGGACCAACAGAGACACTTCCTGGTCCTCTGGTCCCGTCTGCAGCCTGTTATTGATCACTATTGATTATTGATCTGAAGGAACTGAATCATTTCAGCTGCCTGAGGAACCAGTTCATGACTGGAACTGGAACTGGTTTGGATCCATCAGGGAGGAGAAGAGTCCAGTCTGACCAGAACCAACCTGATCATCTTCATCATCTATTCAAACACAAACTGGAAAAATCTCTAAACTTTTTACTTCAGTCCAGAATTTTCAGCTTTTGACCAAAGAAAACCTGTAAATATTTTCTGCCTTTTTGGTTTATGATCCATTTCTGCTCATTAATGACTTTATTAACCTTTATTAGATTATAATGCAGAAACACATTGTTACAGTCCTGCATTATAATCTAATTTATCACCAATAGGTCAAAGGTTACATTATTATTCCATGAATTCAGTCGAAGCTTTAAACTGGTTCTGTGTTTTTCTGTCTGTTACTTTATTCAGTGGTTTTATATTTTCCCTTTATATCTAATATTAATGCTCAGGGTTTTGATCTGTGAATTTTCTCTTCTGTCAGACCTCTGACCTGGAGAGGCTTTCTGTCCTTTTCCAGCTCTGATCCTGAGGATCCAACATGATTTATTAATCACTGGTTCATTATTATCCAGGGTTTTTATTGTTGTTTATTGAATGTTTGTTTTTTATAGTTTAGTTTTTAATCATGTTTTCAGGTGAACTTTTATTTTTCTGCCAGGTTTTTCTAACCCTGACTGCTTAAATGTGAAAGTTAAATATTATTGCTAAATAGTTTAGAGGAAAAACAAATGTTCCTGTTTTGTGATTAAATCAGCTTTTTATGTTCTTGTTTGTTGAGGGTCATGTTTTAGTGACCATCTCTTTAAAATCAGGTTATTACAGTATTTTTCTTCCACACTACATGATATATAATCTCCTCTAATAAAACTTTTCTCTATTAATCCAGTTGATTTAAAGCTGATCTTTACTTTCACTCAGAATCAAACCAAACTGTGACTCTAATGAAGCTGCTGCTCATCTTGGTCTTTATCCAACTGATTCTTCTGTAAAATCTGATTTCCATCAAATTATCTTCATTGATGTTAAAACCTTTGAGACGAGAAAAATAAAGATTTTATTATCTGAATTGAATCATCTCAGCTCCATCTAACAGCTCTGGTTCATTCCTGATCCTGTTTCCGTTTTTATTCATTTAACTTTAAATGTTTCTGAACCAGGTTTCATCCATCAGCAGCTTCCAGCCTTTATGATCAAAACGTTTCACATCTAATAAAGATAAACATCTGAAATATCAGAGCAAAACATCAGTTCAGGTTTGATTTATGGTTTTCTGTTAAAGTTTTTTATTGTTGATTAGTTTAGTGATGAAGCTCAGAGCCAGAAATATTCTGCAGTTTAAAGGATAAAGATCATTTCACTCCACATGTTGCCATAGCAACAGGATATAAAACTTTAATTAGTAAAACATATTTTATGGTTTTAAGATTTTTTTTCATTTAACAAAAATTAAACACAAACACAAGATCGTAAAACCACCTGAAATCAACCTTTAACTACATGATAATCAACTTTTCTAATCCAGTTATTGAAGCTACTTTGTTCTGATTTTAATAAATTTGTCCAAACAGTTTAAAACATCAGATCATGAACAGAAACATTCAGACTTTTCTAACTGAACCAAAAAAACATTTATTATTAATTTGTCTTCAGTTGAACTAAATGTTTCTATGAAACTATCAAACAAAAATTAAACTAGAAAATAAGTTTATGTATTTCATCCAGTCAGAAAATTAAAAACCAGAATCTGTTCTTATGGATCAAAGTCTTGAATTATTATTTATCATAAAAGCTGCAGATTTTCACTTATTCTCTTCAAAACCAGCTGAATTTTAAAGTGTAAGCCAAAGTTTCACAATATTAATATATAATTAATATATAAACACGTTGACTTGCATTGAAAATATTTTTTTTCATCATTATGGTCTTTAACCAATTATCTTATTTCTATTGTTGGATTTTCTTCAATGTTATTTTGCTGTAAGTTTATTGATCTTTTTGTTCAGCTGCAGATTCAGTTTCTTTCCTCCAGTTTCTGTGATGAACTAATAACAATCAGGATGTTTATAGACTGATAACTTGAATATTTACAGTAATTTAACATCTTCCTGTAAAAACTGCATTGTAAATATTTATAGGAAAGAAAAGACAGTTTCTTTTCTTTAAAATCATATTTATATTATTTTTAAATATGCAAAGACAGTCAGATAAAATAAAGTCAGATTGTTTTTGTGTCAAACTTGGTGAATAAATCTGATTTTCTGTCTGAAACCTTCATCATTTCCTGTTTCTGCTCTGCGGTTCCCTGAGTCAGAATCAGAGAAACTGACTGACTGATCCAGTCGGAGGGTTTGAGACACAATCAGGTCAAAGTTCAACTCTGAGGAAACCTGACAAGATGGAGGAAGAAAACCAAGCTGAGGCTCCTCTTCCTCATCATGTGTGGAGATGGTTTATGTTTTTAACAGTTATTACTTTTTTATTATATCAAAACATTTCCTAGAAGCTGCTCAGCTGAATCAGTTCCTCATGAACTAAACTCTCCATCTGATCTCTTTCTGCAGAAACAGGAAATCCTGGATTCTGGACGGCTGCAGCTTTCAGGTTCAGATAAATCAGAGTTATGTTTAATATCATGAGTCCAGATCTCAGAGCAAAACAGAGACAGTTAGAAAATATATCAGCTTCACTCCAGATTAAATCTGACTGATAATCTCTAATCCACAGAGTCAAATATTCTGTAGGTTTAAGATGTTGATTCTATATTCTGTAACTAAAAACTCAGAATGTTATTTTCTACCTGGAATCTAAGATTTCTAGCAGTTTCAGTCTTTTTCGCATGGATTATTAGAATTAAAACTCAGACTGGTTCTGATGTTGGTCTGAAAACAGAATAAATGTTTCTCTGATTGTGATGGAAACATTCATTTGTCTCTGCTGTCAGTGTTTCTGCTGGTAATGACTGACGTCAGTCTGTCAGTCACCAGAACCACAGCAGGTCAGTCCGTCAGTCCGTCAGTCACCAGAACCACAGCAGGTCAGTCTGTCAGTCCGTCAGTCACCAGAACCACAGCAGGTCAGTCCGTCTGAAACGTTTCCAGTAAATAAACTATAAATTTCCTCCTTCACTTCCTGTCAGAACAAGTTCTACTAAACTAAACCTCAACAACAAAACCACCAATCAGGAACCAGTCAGAGAAAAGAAAATCAGCTTTAAGTTACTTTAATTATCTGTTTCTGATTAGCTGCAGTCATGTTGTCATGGTAACAGGATCCTTCACGTCTTAAAGAGACAGAAACACAAAACACAGAACCAACCGTCTGGTGTCAGGTTGAAGTTTCATCCTTAAACAAAGAGAAGTGAGAGAAAACCTCACACACACACACACACACACACACACACACACACACACACACACACACACACTCTCACACACACACACACACACACACACACACACACACACACACACACCACACACACACACACACACACACACACACACTAGTTTCCGTGTGTGTGGGTGTGGGGGGTTTGTGCGCGCACATATGTGTGTTCTAGTTTTTATGACCTCATGGGGACCTAAAACCTAGTCCCCTTAAGGAAGATCGTTTTAAATGACTGTAGAAGCACAACACACACACACACACACACACACACACACACACACACACACACACACTCTGCATGGAGGAGCTTCAGTTCACCAGGTTTCTCTCTGGACTGATTCCAGATCAGATTCCAGATCTGGTTCAACTTGTTCTCTTCTATCAGTTTTTATTTCAGTTCTCTGGAAGCTACAAGCAACAACCTGAGGCTGAAACTGTACCTGGACTGTCTCCAAGCCCCGCCCCCTACCTTCTGATGTCACTTCCTGTCTCTGCAGTCCTGATCTCTGCATAACTCACATTATCAAACATGTTGCTGCCTGTAGTAAAGCAGCTGCTGCTCAGCCTCTGTTGCTGCTTCATTCACCTTAAAGGTTTAGTTTGATCTGATCAACAGAAACAACCTGATCAATAATCCAGTTTGCTGGGCTCCAACTCTGGACTCATTCAGAAATAAAGACATTTTATCTCTCATTTTACAAGATTAACTAATGTAAAACACATAAAACATCTAGATTCTCTGTAGAAACAGGAGCTTAAATTACATAAAAATGGTCAGAGTTAAAGAGGTTAATAAAAAGCTGATCTATTGCAACCAAACCTGGAACCAGAGGAAATGTGACCTTCTTACTGAGCAGCTGTGACCTTTGACCCCACCTGCTGCTTTCAGATCAGATGCGTGTTTCAGTTAAAGTGTCAGTAGCTGTGACCTCAGCCTGTGACCTGAGGAATGACTGAAACCCACCAGAAACACCTGAACAGGTTCAAACTGATTCTCTTCTCTGATTGGCCGGTTTTCTCTGGAAGGAGTTTTTGCTTTAACTGTTTGACCAGAGAGAAACGTTTTTGTTTTTGTTTATATAACATATTTAATACACATAGAAAATATTAATTTTGCTGCTTCTCATTACCAGCAGTGAGACGTTTAATAGCTGATATTTTAACATGTGATCAGATTCATGGTTCAGTTTCTTCATTCAGACTAAGAACAAACTAATTTATTCTTTTATAACATGAATTATGGAAAAACTTATATATTTATATAACTCATATGTTGTGAGTCACATAATAAAATCTTAGGCTTCACCTTTATGAGATTTAATTAGAATAAAAACTGCAGCAGATCTTAATCACAGCAGATTGATTTGGTCCAGAGGCGCCACCTGCTGGACAGAAAGAAACTAGAAACTCCAACAGTTTCCTAAAACTTAAAGCTGTAAAACTGGACAACAGATTGTTTTTGCTCTTATAATGTTACTATAAACTAATACAATTTATGACATTGTATTGTTTATGGTTTGAAAAATATTTGGTTTAAATTTATAAATGAAAGTTTACAAACTCAACAGGAATTTACATGTTTAAAACTCATCATTAATCTTTACTGTTACTCTTAACAAGGGTTTTACCAACTACAGTGAAATCCTGTAAAATGATTTGCATATCAAAAACTGGAGGTAAAATAAAGATTTGATTACACTGTCCAAACATGGCGGCGCTCTGCAGTAACAGGCTCAGACCAGCAGGTGGCGGTAGAGCGCAGATTAATAGAGGAAGTTAAATTGTTCTTGATCATAATTAAAGGTGATGATTCTGCTGAGGAAACAGGAAGTAAAGAAAGAATTAGGAAATATTAACATCTGATCCACTGCAGCTCTGTGGTTTTAACCAATCTGTCCATAAAGAACTAAACATTTATATTTAAAAGGGTTTTATTTAAATGCTAAATATTAAAAGCTCCACATTTCTGCTCCTTCATGTTTTATTAAACATCAATATATTTATATTAGGATCCATCTGCATGCAGATAATTAAAGACTTTATTCTTTATAGAAACCAGTTAAACTGAATCTAAAAAAATATGAAAAGTTAAAATTAAATCAGATTCATTGTTTAAATCTTCATATAAAAACACAAACCTGTTCAGTAAAGGCCTTTAGTTTTCAGTTTATTTTTATTTATTTTACATATTTCAGGAATAATAACTCATAACTCATCAACACCAATTAATCCTGAAAGGGTCAAAAACACAGAACTGAGAAACCAGAAAGAGTTCAAAGGTCACAGACACAAAGAAAAGAGAAACAGAAACAATAAAAGTTCTGTGGAGAAAATAAACTTTGATTTTTGGTTTATTTAACTTGTTATAAAATTTCCTCTCATATAGTTTGATACATCAGCATGAAAGCTGATATTTATATTGGTCAAATATTAACACAGTTCTTCATTATTGTTATATTTTTATTAAAATGTATTTTTGAGGAATTATTTAATAATTCAGGACCAAATAACAGCTTCAGTCTCTTGATTATCGTCCAGCATCATCAGTTTCCTGATATGAAAACCTGCAGTTTGATCAGATTAATTAAAACATGAAAATAACTGAATAACATAAAGATACAAGAAATGAACAAAGAAAGATTAAAGCAACAATAAGCAACTAAAAGCCTTTATTTAAAGATATAAACATAAAGCTGCTCCTTGTTTCAAAAAGAAAAGATTTGATTCAACTTAAAGTTAAAATAAAACTTCTGATTGTATAAATATCATTAAAGCAGTGAAACAGATTCCAGTCTGAGATCTGATGGATAAATGCTGCAGCACGGTTGCTATAGAGATGACCTTTGACCTCTGCTCTGATAACTCAGGATGAAAACAATGAAACTCAATCTGGTCCTGATGGAGAGCAGAAAATTATTCCATCCCATAAATAATAACTTTCTGATAACTGAGAAATTATTGATCAATAGATTACCAGTCAGGTTTTTAAAAAATGTAATTCAGGGAAATAATGTTAAATACTAACTTCAGTCAAACATTAAAACAGTTTTTAACATGAAATATTTCAGAATCTGAGCAGGTAAATATTAACATGATCATCTGAATATTGATGAGCTGAACATTAATCAGATTATAGCAGAAGATAAAACTGAACTAATTTAATACTTAAAAACTTTAACAGCAGAAAGATGAACTGAAGGTTTCATCATCATCGTCACCTTCATCATCACCATCATCATCACCATCATCATCACCATCTTCATCAGACTGATGGCTTCATTTCTCTCTGGTTTCTTCTGTAAATCCATCCAGAAACAAACGATCCAACAACCAGAGCAGGAACTTCCACACCGATCAGAACTGCAGGAATTAGCCTGGTCCATCTGTCTGGGGTCCCTGCAGAACAGAACCAGGAGTTAGACGGATCCGACTGAAGATCATCATCTGATCTCAGAGCAGCTGCAACATCTGATGTTCAGAGACAAACTGTCACCTGGAGGAGGAGGAGGAACCTGGAGGCTGACGGTGCTGATCAGTTTCTTCTCACTGCTTGTCTGAACTTGTCGACATTCATACTTTCCGCTGTCATCAGTCGTTGTTTCCTTCAGAATCAGAGAAGCGTCTCCAACCTTCATCTGACCAACCAGCAGATCAGCCCGGTTCTGGTAAGATGGATGCTGGGCTCCTGGATCCAGCTGCTTATCTCTGTACAGGAGAACAAAATCTGACCCCACATCAGTTCTGCTCCACTCTATGACTCTGATCTGCCCCTGATCAGGATCTTTACATGGCAGAATGAGGTTCTGTCCAACTGTAGCTTTGATTGTCACGTTGCTCTGATCTGAAGGAGAGGAAACAACAGAGAGGTCAGAGGTCAAAGTGTCATCTACCTAGATCAGAGCAGCTCTCTGATGAAACTCATCAGTTTCTGCTGCTGCTGCAACAAGGAGCTCAGATCATCAATCTATGTCTGTAGCTCTATAATCTACATGGATCAATACTGTTATTATCTATCACTCACTTACAGTTTAATGCTTTCATTTACAGCAATAATTCATGTGTTCATCACACTGAGATGAGGGTTGAGGAAGGACCTCAGGGTCAAAGGTCAGACAGTGATCACCTGGTCCATCCTGTGGGTCAGACTGAGGAACCTGAACTGGATCAGCTCTGGTTCCGTCTGGTACCAAGCCTGGAACCAGACGGTACCAGAACCAGAAACCATCTGGTTCAGAGAACAACTGGAGAAATGATGTGACTGAATGAGGCAGAGAAAATTATAATAAAGAACCAAAAATACAACAATAATAACTGAGATCAATATTAATGCAACTTTCCTCTGAATCCAGTTACAACATGAGGACAAGATGGCCGCCGAAAAACGGCGGATATTTACTTAAACTGTTGATGTTTAACCTCCGATCACAACATGTGTGATTCTCTCTTCTTCTTCATGAACCTGAACTCATTCTTGGTCCTTATAAGGTCATATTTCCTGTGTGTCGTCATAAACTCTCTGATCTACGAGTCGTTTTCTACAAACCCAACCAGCTTCTTCATGTCGCTGCATCTACATCATCTGAGTGGAAAACTAGTGTGGAGGTTCTTCAGTCAACAACCAGCAGGACAGATTCTTTGTCTCCAGGTTGTCCTACTGATCAACACTTCAACCATCACTTTGTTCTCCAGTTATTACAATAATCTTTATAAGACATAAATTCCCAGGTACATTTAGACAAATGAAAACATGTAATCTCCTTTACTCTTTACTCATAATCTAGAATCTACAGTATGGAAATAATGAGATGATCTCATATTTTCTGAGAACTGATTACAATAAGTTCCTCTTTTTATTTCTATTAATACTGATCAGTGAGACACAAAACATCTGCAAATTAATCTAATGTGAAACACAAGGAATAGGTTCTCTGCGCTTGAAATGTTCGTTAATTATTAATATTATCAAATATCATTAGAAATATCATAAAACTCGAGGATAAAAACGTTAACAATGCGGAAGAGACCCGCGATAAACCGACGTCCTTATTGGTTCAGAACCGAACAGTTTGGTGGAGAACGTTCTCTCTGGTTTCCAGCTGAGTCTCACCTGCAGAGACAAACTCCAGGAAACCCGCAGGCAGCAGGAACAGAGACAACAGGTCCATCATGTCCTCTGGAGTCAAAGCGGGACCAGCTGGACGAGATGCGACCGACCGACTGACAGCGAAAACAAAATGAAATGTTAAAGATGGCGGAACCGGAATATAACAGTAATATAACTGACCATAAACACTCAGAGAAATAAAATCTTTATTAATTAAAAGTCATTTCTGTGTGAAACTTCTGGATTCAGACATTCAGCTCCATCTGCACTGGTTCCTGTTTTTACCCCAGATATTTATGTTTCTGATTCAGTTCATATGATGAGACGTTTCAGCTGATGGTTCATTTCCTCAGTACGGAACCGCTGCAGTACTCAGCACAGACACCAGGCGGCAGCATAACGGCCAGATTATGCGTCACTTCCGGATTTTAAAGAGCCAAAGTGACCAGAAGTAAAACTTTATGGGATGTTTCTGATGGTCAGGCTGATTTTTGATATTGTCAGAGTCTAATCTTGTCTTATTTTCAGTGACTGTGGTTCTAAAGGTTTTCCTAACTGTTCATTCCCTGATATCAAAATGTTTCCATTTGCATTTCATTTTCTCACTATTGGATAACAATAAAATTTATCTTCTGTTTTCTGCTGTTGTATTTTTATTCCCATCAGTGAAACTGAAACACATTGAAGCTGAAGTTGGTTTGGTTCCTGATTTCTTACCACCAGGAGAATCTTTAATCTGCTCCATTTAAAAACAACAGCAGCTCACCTTGGTAAAAACAAAGTATACTTTAGTATACTAAATTTTAACATACTTTAGTATACTTTTAGCAATGTACTTAGAATGTGCTATTTTGGAACAACTTTTTTTGTACTTAATATACTTCAAATATATTTTAAATATACTAATATCTTAATTTATCTAAATAAAAATTAATTTTTGTTTTTTATTTCCTGCTATTGATAATAAACTACAACTTTAATTATTCGTGAAAGTCTTAATTCCTACGTACCTATTTTGTAAATGACATGCATAACTACACTACAGCACTTACATTGTTTTAGACTAAAATTACATGTAAAGATTAATTACACAAGATGCCCAAAGTAATTCAAATATTTTTTATTACAGGCATTTTTAAATTATCCAATTTTACTCACAACTTTATGAACTTTACATAAATTATCAGTTTACACATCAAAAGTGAACACATGAACATGAAAATGTAAGTGTGACAATAAAACATGACAGTGAGGATCAACGACAGAACATTCCTGTTCACTGCACCTTACAGAAACCTACAAAAAACAACAATAGAGCAATTAAACAGAGAAAACATTTGTATTTAAAGAGAACAGAAAAATGGCAAATAAAAAATAATACTTACAATTTCAAGACGTTTTGGACTCACCATGTATGTGACATCATCAGAACTGATGATCGTTGGGACCAGATGCCTGGGGTGGAAAAACATTTCTGGTGTCTTTGCCTGTTTATGTTGGAAGTAGAAAAAAATGGTCAGCAATGTCATAGAGTCAGTTGATGTTGGCATTAACTATGAAGCTGTTTTAAGTTTGGACTTAAGGAGACAAACTACCTTAAAATCTGTCCATCCATGATCTGAACACACTGATCCTTGCAGGTGGTGAGGGGGGCTGGTGGTGCCCATCTCCAGCAGCCATCAGATGAGAGGCAGGTTCACCTGGACAGGTCACTGACAGGGTCCTGAAGGTCACTGACAGGGTCCTGAAGGTCACTGACAGGGTCCTGAAGGTCACTGACAGGGTCCTGAAGGTCACTGACAGGGTCCTGAAGGTCAACAACAAAAAAAACAATGAAAGATAAATGTTAGATTAACAAGAAGAGAAAAATTATTTCCAGTTACCTTTAAATCAAACCATGTTTATTAAGCACTTAGTGTTGGTAACAGCAGTTTTCGTTGTTGAAAATGTAGCTTTAGCTCCTCATTGAAAAAACAAACTTACACCATGAAGACGATGTGGAGGTTCATCCTCAGAGCTGGTTGGTATCTGGTGGAGTCAGAGATTCTTCTGAGACAGAAAGTCTTTAGGTTTCCTAACACCTGATTTCTCTGCCTTCCTCTTTCATCTTCATTTGCTCAGTTAGACTCCAAACATACAGTATGTTGAAGATAAAATCATTGATGAACGAGTTAGAACAACAACCTCACAATATCAAAGTCTCTCCGTTTTAATTAAAACCAGGTTGGTTTATGAATTAAAGTATAAGTTGCAACAAACAGCCTCCATGCAGTTATAACATGAAGCTGAATGATTCCTATTGTAATAATCATATAAGTCACAATTAAATTGATAAAATAATTATTTAAGAAACCAACATAAGTTATATATTTTTACTGCACTGATTATAATAAAATGAAGATAATTAATAAGCAAACTTACCACCAGCTAGCAACACTTAGCAGCTTCGTCCTCTGGGCTCCTTTTGTGACACATTTCATTTCCATCGGTTGTTGTCCCGTTGTGTTGTCGTCTAACTTGGACTAGGACGTCACCAGCTTGAATTTACCAGAATTACTATTGTCAAGGCTTCTCTACTTTTAAGGCAATATCATGCGAGTAAAAATGGTGAATTTGAACAGCGTCTGTTATCTTCCCTGCTTCAAGTTTTTTCTTCTCTTTGTGGCGTTTTTTAAATTAATGAAAATGTGCAATACCGCCACCATCTGGTCTGGAGTGTGAACTGGAGCTAATGCCGTTGATTATAATGGTTTTACATCACACATCTGAAAATTGATTGGGTACTTTCTTAAAAATTAGATCATGATTATTCTTTTTTTATGGTATGCAATTTTAATAAATAGTAAAAGATTATTAAGGCACTTAAAAGTTCATATATATTCATTCAGTTTTTGTTCACTTAAAGTATAATTTTATTTAATATATTAAAAGTGTATTTTGGTACAATTATGTTTAAGTGTGTTTAAGGTACTAATTTCGAAATTGGTACAAGTGTATTTTTAGTATAATTCAGATATACTTATAGGTAGTACACTTAATAATTAGCATACTTAAAGTGTACTTTCACAAATGAAAGTATGTTTGAAGTATACTAAAGTAATATACTTTTTTTTTACCAGGGCAGTTTGACTGTAATCCAGTCAAAACTGACTGGATTATTCTACATTAATGGTAGAGCATTTAAAACAAACTTTGTGATTTGGAAAACTTTCATTTAAAAAGTGATAAATTTCACTGTTTGCATCTTTGTGAGAGGATTAAAATCCAGGATTATATTCCAGTTAATCTGGAGGTTAGAAACTGGAATCTGTGTCACAATCTGTGTTTCAAACTTTATATGGAAAATAACAATATTAAATGTTAATGTTATGGATTTTGTTCAGTTCTGTCCTTCATTGGTTTCCCTGGTGATCAGTTCAGCTTCAGGTTATTCACAGTCTATTATCACTTAATATTTTACAATAATATCTTAACTAAGTCAAGGCAGGTTTTACAAAACAGGACTTTATTATATATGAGATTACATTTCTGGAGAAAAGATATTAAAAACCTGTAGAGGAAGAGGGTCAGGGTTGTTCCTCTAGTGAAGTGGTCCAGTCAAAGTAAGAGACATGAAGGAAGCAGCTGCTCAGCGTCTGATCTGTCAGTACAGAAATAATAACTGACATGAAGACAACAAACAGATCTTGGAATAACAGACGTGATCTTGATCTCTTTCAACCCAGTTATCCCAGTTCATCTGACCCAGCAGATCTCAGTTCTTTCAGTCAGTGACTCTGATCAGCTCTGATGGAGGAACTGTGAGGAGAAACACAACCAGATCGATTGACTTTTGCGTAAATTATGGGACGGGACATTTTTGTGCGCACGGCGCTTTCATTCATACAGATTTGTAACGTTAGTAAAACATCTGAAGGTGGTTTAACTTGAAAATCAAAGTCAACCTGTTGCCTTAAAAATTAATTTAAATCAACAAGAAAATTATTTCGGTTTTAACTCAGAATTTAAAGTTCATGAATTGATTTAACAACAAGAGACAAAATGTGTAAACATTGTTTTTAAGTTCATTCATCTTGATTTGTGAGTTTTAATTTTATGTTGCGTTTTAAACCAAATAATTATTTCACAATATGGAAGAAGAAAAACTGTCTTGACCAGCTAAAGAGCAAATATTTCTTTATTTTACTCATAATATCAAGTTAAAATAACAACTTAAAAATTATTTAAACTCTTGTTTCAAATTGCACAAACGAACTTTGTGATCCGATGACGAATTTTATTAAACATGTCAATGAATTCAGCTCAGAAACATTCAGTGTGATCAGAAGTTCATCCTCCAGCTTTTAAATGAACATCTGCCTTAATAACAGATCCATGTAACTCGTCCATCCCTGGCCGCTAAGCATTCTGGGATATAGTTCCCACTCCTGTCTTCTTCTTCTTCTCGCTAAACTCAGATCTCCAGTTTATTCAACTCTTGGAGGCCTGAAAAAACCAAATAAAATCAATTAACACAACTTACTACTGTAAGTTTCTCTTTCACAGACTCACATTTAGGTTGAAAATCTAAAACTCACTAAATTTATTTGACTTAAACAGTAGAAGAGAGTAGACACAACTAAATGCAGCTCAAAGTTTTACAGTGTATCTTTACATGTTAAGAATATACTTTATTTGGTTAAATTATTTGATTTTAAATATCATTTAGTTGATGTTTCAGAACCAAAACTTTGATTCAGGGTGACTTTAAAGCTGCTGATGTTCACTGAGCCTCTAACCTGAGATAAAACTGTTATTTATGATCATTTTGTCTAAATTTGAGTCCATCTTTTGAAACATCTGTTTCTGAAGGGGGAAAATTATCTACAATCAAACAGTTTGAGCTTCGTGTCATCATGTTCCTTCGTCCAGAACCAACCTGGAGTGATGCTTTGATTCTGTTAGTTTCAGATCTGGCAGTCAGAGGAAACGTTTTCCTCCTCATGATGCTGAGGCAGAACGAGGAGCAGAGAGGAAAGGAGAGAGAATGAAGGAGTGGAGATGTGCAGGAGACAGGCAGACAGACAGACAGAAGTTATGGATGCTGTGAAGATGAACTGGATTAAATCTGATCCTGTTGATGACCAGAAACCAGAGAAGCTGCTGGAAAACTGAGGGATGTGAGAAAATGAGGTTTTAGAAACGATGGATTCTGGAGCCTCAGACGTTTCTGGAGGAATTTGGGAAGAAAGTTACTGAGATCAGTTAGAGAAATGATTAGACTGGATCAGGATGGGAGTAGAAGGTGGGAAAGTTTTAAATTAAAATAATGTTGATTAATAAATGAGCAGCTCAGAGTCAAACTGTTTGAGTCCAGATGAAGTTCAGCCAGATGACCAGCAGGGGGCAGAGCAGCTGCTGCTACAGGATTAATCAATCAGACTGATTAAAACTATAAACACACTGATTTCTGATCAATAACTGATAGAAATGAACCTCTGATAGACCATGGATCAGAACCAACCAGCCTTACTGGGATCACTGGGTTTACTGGAGCTCAGAGCAGCTGAAGGTTCAGATCATCTAAAGAAAATATTTAATCATTACAGAATATTATGAACTGAGTCCCATGAGGATCAACTTTAGTTCAACTCTTTATGGCTCCTAAGAACCAAAACATGTTTCAGAAAGTTTAAAGTTTAGAGAGGAAATAAACATGTAAACAGTTTTAATGTTTTAATATGTGGACCAGACGGTTTAAACAGAAATAATGGATCTGCGGTGGCTATAAAGTGTTGGGCCTCATTAAATGAGGAAAACACTGAAACATGAGCAGCTGCCACCAGGGGGCGCTGCGGGTCCTGGAGGCAGCGGGTTCAGGTTGTCAAGGTAACGCTGAAGTTTCTGCCAGCAGCTAATGGGATGGACCTGGATGATCCAGAACCAACTGGTTTCATTTAACCTCCATCATGTTTATTATTAAAAGTTAAGATGTGAGAATAATTTGGTTTAACATGTGACCTGATGAGGAGGAACTGATGTATTTTTCCCTCAGCACTGACTGCCAGGCTGCTGCTGCTGCTGCTGTCAGTCAGAGGAACTGATGGAAGAAGTTCCTTGGTTTGTTTGTTGATCAGAGCTGAACAGAAATAAACTCAGATCAATCAGATTTAATGAGGTTCACTTTGAAAACCCAGACAGACAAACGTCCAGCAGGTTGGACTCAGCAGCATCTGGACCGACGTTCCCTCCAGGAACCTGCTGCCTGTTTCTATCAGAGATTCACTTCCCAGGTATTTTGGTCAGGGAGGAAACAACAGGCTGTATGAATAAATGTGGACTTTTCTCTGTTTCTGATTCTCAGTTCAGTCTGAGATCTGAGAGTCTGAACCTCGTCAATAAGGTCATGACCTCCTGCAGTAGTTTGATGCTTATGGCCAGAATTTCATAAACTACTTTTATTTCATGTCCTGTAAAGGATTTTAGCTTTATAATTAAACAAAATGGGTTTTTAACCATCTTGAAACTTTAAACCTAATTTAAATGTCCTCCAGTAAAATGAGGTAAAACTGAGACCTGATTGGTTCTCTGGTTTTCCCTCCAGGCCCAGAGGAGCTGCTGTGTTAATAAAGATGAATGTTTCTTTGTTTCTACTGATGTTTCAGACGTCAGCAGTAGTTTGTGATTATTACAGGTAAAACCTTCAACAGGTCAAAGGTTCATGTTCAGGTAAAAATGAAGATGGAGGTCAGTGAAACTCAGGTGAGGTCAGGAATGATCTTAGAGGAAAAGTTTTTAACCTAGAGGGACACAGTGTAGCTTTAAATATCTAGAGTTAGATCTTCATCTATTGATCAGCCTGGACTCCTGATAATCATCTGAAGCAGAGACTTGATGACCATCTGATGCTAACGCTGCTAGCATAGCAGGAGAGAAATAAGGAGAAAACAACAAACCACTGAAACCATCGACTGGGACACTGGTTCTGATGATTTTAAAGAATATCAGCCTTTATCAGAGCAAAGATGAACTAAAGTCTTTAACATCTGCAGAAGAAAATACTGATGGAAAGATTCATAGTGATTTTATTAAAGATCCGCATTAGACTAAAGGACACAAAGACAAAGCTGAAAATCTGAAATGAACATTAGCTGCTCTTTATTTTTCTTACTACAGTCATGAAGACAAAAACAAAAAATTACAAATCAGTTTTTTTCCCAGTTTCAACCTCTCAGATCTGTAGTTTAAAAACCAACAGATTAACTTTTGCTTTGTAGGTTTTGCATTTTTTTCATAATTAAACAGCTACAGTTTAATTTCTGGTTAGCCAAAAAGAAAAGACTAAAATATTCCACTTTACATCATTAAGTTTAAAAGAAAACCCAAACAAAGAACAGTGAGGAAAAAAACTTCGCTTCAGCTTAGCATGTTTAGTTCACATTTAAAAAATTATTAAAGATTAAGAAGTTGGCAAGAAAAAATATTCAAGACATTTTCTTAAATGATCTTGAGACAAAAGCTTGAGGAAGAACTTATTATTAGTAAATACTCAATGGAAAGCTTGAACTAAAATAATCACTTATAATCTGATGTTTGTCTCTGGAGATCAGAGTTGAAATCTGAGCTGGTCGTCATGATGAGACTGAAGGTCAGAGGTCATCCGATCCTGGAGGAACATCTGGAATCACAGAAACACATGAAACTAATTAAATCAGTTTGATTTACACACAGTTTTGATTTACACACTAATGTATAAGGTCAGAAATAGATTTAATCTCCAGGAGCTTCCTGGTAAAATAATGGTTAAAAATGCAGCTGAAGGAAAAAATATGTTTTATTTCAAAGACAGAAAAAAAATCTGAAAATATGAAAACATAAAAGCTGCTGAAATTTTATTTGTAAAGATTTTTTGTAAGAAACCACTCAGGATCAAGTTTTTGCGATGCAATTTAATTGATCAGCTACTTCTGAACTTTAAAAGCTTTAATTTAAAAGATTTTCCACAAACATTCAGTATGACTTAGTTCTAGTGATAATTTATAACGATATATATATAGAAACCTGAAAGTGCTACAATCAATAAAAAGTTAATATAATAAAACACAAAGAGGGAACTTAAAATAAAAAATACTCGAGAAAAATAATATAAATCATCATTTAAAACAGGGAAATCATGAAATGCATTAGTTTAGCAGTTTAGAGATTGGCGGTACCGCCTGCAGGGGGCGTTCAGAGGACGGCAGGGGGCGCTGGCGGACATTTTTACCAAAGGGGGGGCTGGGATGCCTTTGGTCGAAGGTAAACTTTACACCTTAAATGCACAACAATACCAGTTTAGACTTTGAGCAACTTGGTAAAACTGTATTGTGTAACATTAAATCATGCTTTTCTGCAACATGGCGGCTCTTCTATTCAGTGTTTGTAGCTTCTGTTAGCTTCTTGTTAGCTCCTCTCCTGCTAATGGTAGCTAAATGGTAGCTCAATGTGTCTCCCTCTGAAAAATGAACCATTTAAATAAAGAAATCCCTCCATGGTGACACCAGACAGAGATCGCTCATTTTATAGCGTTAACACCGGAGCTGTAAGTGGTCTGGTATAAAATGGGGGATAGAACAACACAGACCTTTTACATTTCAATAATCAGAATGCAGAAATTGTTTCCATTGTTTTAAATGGTTTATGTCAGTCTGCCTTTTCCCCATAGATATGCTTCCCGACCGCCCTGAACCTTAAGGGTTAAAAAAAAAGACGGACATTGCGCAAAACTCTGAAACAGGAGAAACGGGACATAAAACGGAGCAACGAACTAGATGTGAATTATGGCATAAAAACAGAGAATCTGACGCTGAACAGTGAAAAAAATCAACACATGATGTGAAACATGATGATTAGACGGAGCAGCAGGTGATGAGTGAAGATTACTGATGGTCAATAAACGATAAAATAAATGTAGCAACAGGAAAGAAACTAAAGTGGACATAGCAATAAACCAAGAGATGATAATGCTAATCAAAGGAAACTAAATGGAAATGAATGAAAAACAAATGCAAGAATAAACTAAGAAACTAAAGTAAATACAGAGGAATAAACTGGTATGGCAAGACCTTTTGAGCAATAATTAATACAGAGATTGTATGGGAAGAATAAACAGACACTATTTCCAGATAAAAGGTAAAATAACATTGTTAATGGGTTTGTTGATCGTTAAAATAAATCTACATTTATTTTAACGATAAAATAAATGTAGCAACAGGAAAGAAACTAAAGTGGACATAGCAATAAACCAAGAGATGATAATGCTAATCAAAGGAAACTAAATGGAAATGAATGAAAAACAAATGCAAGAATAAACTAAGAAACTAAAGTAAATACAGAGGAATAAACTGGTATGGCAAGACCTTTTGAGCAATAATTAATACAGAGATTGTATGGGAAGAATAAACAGACACTATTTCCAGATAAAAGGTAAAATAACATTGTTAATGGGTTTGTTGAGACAACATCTAGTACTGAGAATAAATATATCTTACAGACCATAACAGTAAAGAACTGATCACTTATTTATGTTTTTAATTAGATTTGATATATTTATTTCTTCAATATTATTTTTCATGTCAGTGTTAATGTCATGAGGATGAGACTCCATGACACTTTCAATTTGACTCATTAGGATTTGATTAAGAACCAGATTTGTTCTTTGTAATTTCTGTCCAGTAAAACTATTAATCTATAATCAATAGTCAGGTCAATATAAAGATACAATCCATGTTTCTGTCTCATATTTCTATGGCATTAAAAGGATCTGGATCTTTAGTTTTTCCACTGAAAGCTCTGGTTTGTACAATAAATGCCATATGGGTGAAGTTTTATGGATGATGCTCTGATGTCCCATAATCCTGAAGGCAACACAGAGCTGAACCACCAGAAACTGACAGAAAAACTGAAGAGAAGATGATTAATGTAGTTACAGTTCTATCCATGTGTCTACTATTAAATTTTGAAATATTACAACAAACAATGCCACCAGAGATTTCTGCCCCAGGACTATTCAGCTTCTAATATCTACAAAATGGCCACGCCAGGTTGGGACAACAAAGAGAGGTGGATCATAATGTTTAAAAATTTATAATTTATTCTTTCCAAAGTTTAAAATAGGCCTATAATGATAGAATATATATGCTTTAAATGAGACAGTTTACAAACTTCACAGAATACATTTTGCACATCAGCTCTTCGGTGGCAACATCCAAACCCAATTAATAACAAGAAGTTAATAAAGAAAACAAAAAAACAAACATAACACTGCAACCCAACAAAGAAAAACATGCAAAGCAAATGAACAGCAAAAAAAGCAAAATGAACAAAGCAACGAACAATCTAAAAAAAACAAATCATGCAGGTAATTGACAAATTAAACCTACATGCAAACAAAAAAAAACAAAAGAATACAAATTATAAATAAACATATTGAAAAATAATAGAGGGACTCGCCATAAGCGGTTGAACCCTGGCCAGAATAAAGAATCAACTGGGTAAATGACACCCAGCTGAGAAGACAAAGCAAAACCATGGACCAAACAACGGCCTGGGTGTTGCTGCGCTCTCCTTGCGCCACAGACAATTTGACCAGGTGAGACCAGGAAGCGGCAGGAGGAGGGAGGGAACCACACAGATCCCCACCGCCAAGTCCCGAACCCCTCCGGATCTCAGTTAGGACCTCCACGACGCGCGCCTAACCACACACACTCCCGGAGACCAGAACGGGACCATCAACACCACCACAATCCTGAAGACCGTTATTTGAGGCTTGAGGAAGGACAGGATCACAGGAGCTGCACAACGGCATCTACACACCTTAAACAATTGTATGCGAGCCGCATCACACACACCTGGCTTTAAAGGTTACGTTGGTGCCGCCCACCACTCACCTTAAAGGTGAATCCGCACCAACATACCACATGTTTTAATGCTGCAGAGCTCAGTCGGTTTGCAAATAGATCAAAGTTTAAACTGGGATGTTGTACATCTTTTATCTGGTCATTTTGTGGAATATTTAACAACTAGAAAATGGAACAAAATAAGAATATTGTTTCCACTCTGATTGGCTGCTGTTACCAATTTTAACTTGAATGTTCATTACATTTTTCATAGACGCCTGTGAAAATAATTTCTATTCCTATGACTTTTTTGTTCTCTGGGAAATTATTTTGATGATAAATACAGAAACAAGCATGAAAACCAAAACATCTACAATAGTGATAGTAATAATGATAAAATAATAGTCAGTGCAAAGTAGCCTGCAAATTCTTTGGTGGGGGGCAGTGAGGGACGTGGATAAGGGCTGTGGGGGGTGCTGCGCAAAAAAAGGTTAAGAAACACTGCATTAGTTAAAAAGATGTTTCTAGATCTGTTTTAAACTAATGATCCACTTCCTGAGTCTGACCGGTCCAGTTTATAATCTCATCCAGTGATACATCAGAGCTGCTGAACTTCCTGTCACAGTTTAGGTTTCAACCAATCAGCCTCTCTACAGTCAATCTGAACTGTTAAGCATTTGAAAAACATTTATGAACCAAGAAGGTATTAAAGGTGTTATTTATTTTCCAGGCATTTGATGTCTTTTTTTATAACACAATCAAGTCACTATGTTACATTCAGCTATGAAAATACTGGATATGGGGAGGAGCTTCCGGGTCATGACCAGGACGGCAGCTTAACTTCAGTGCTAAACAACGGTTTTACAAAAAACAACCCAAAAACAAATTTACATTTAACTTCAAGTGAGATTTTATCGAAGATGGAGGCTAGGGTTGTCTCAAGACGGAGGAAAACGACTGGTGCAGCGATAATTAATGAGGAAGAACAAAGAAACAATCCTAGCCGCTCGCCGATCCACGAGGCTGAGGGGGAAATGGAGGAGGCTAGTTTAAATACATACTGGCAGAACTTAGAGATTTCAGATGAGACAACAAGCAGCAGCTTCTAGAAATCCAACAAGAACAGCGTCGGACGAATGTGAGGCTAGATGAAGCAGAGGGTCGAATCGAAGAAATGGAATCAGCCATGCAGGCGGCGTCATCCCTAATTAAACGACTTCATCAGCGCCAGGACGACATGGAAGCTCAGCTCATCGATCAGGAGGGCCGCGCTCGCCGAGACAACATAAGGATTTATGGTATTCCCGAAAAGGCTGAAGGCAACAACATCGAGGGCTTCGTAGAAAAACAGTTTGGATCTCCCACAAGATGCTGAGCTCAAAATTGAAAGAGTTCGCAGAGCGCTGGCTCCTATAACCACCAATGTGCAATCAAAGCCTCGCTCAGTCATTGCAAAGTTTGCCAGTTACAAAACAAAGGAGGAAGTTATTCGCAAAGCCTGGCAGAAAAAACAACTACAGTACAACGATGAGCGCTTCTACGTTGATCACGACTATCCACCGGCTATTCTCAAGAAACGTGCAGAGTACAATCAAGTAAAGAAGATGCTGAAGGAGAAAAAAGTTAAGTTTCAAACCCCCAACCCAGCAAGGCTTCGTGTTCTACAGTGAGGAGACCCGCATGTACCGGACCGCAGCGGAGGCCACATCAGACATGGCATCACGAGGATCCCGGTCACGGTCATTTATCCCCCAGTCAACCTGATCCAGCTGGAGCTACAACAACTTTCTTCTTGGCAGACGGCTGGATACCGGGAGGCGGAAACATCGAGTGATGCACAAACCCAGGAGCCAGAGGATCCTGACGGCGGATTAAAGAAAAGCTACAGGAATACAAGCGTCAGCCTCCGGCAGATAAGTGACTAGTCGAAGAAAATAGATGTCATTTGAGGGTTTAACTGGACCCTTGTTTACTCCGGACTAATCACAGATCTAATAGTTGAAGCACACAATAGTCTTGGTCAATGGCTGAGATGACAACACAGCCACCTCAGTGGGCCCCACCACACACAGTGAGTGGGCTTTGCCCTGACTGGAGCGCTAACATCTTCAGCTCCTCTAAGGTTCAGTTCTTTAGAACCTCTGTTCCGGAAGCAAACCTTCTGTTAAAGACTATTATATTTCTGTTATGTTCATGTTTCACTGTTAATGTTGTGGGGGTACATCTTATTTTTATTATTGAAAAATACGGTTTTGTTCAGTGATGAGACAAGGAAATATAGGCAACCATGACAGATAGGCAAACCTTAAAATTAGCATCATTTAACGTAAATGGGGTTCTTAACCCCATGAAGAGAAATAAGATACTGTCTAAAATGAAGAAAGAAAATGTGCACATAGCTATGTTGCAAGAGACACATCTTACATCTGAGGAACATGAAAAATTAAAAAGGATGGGCTTCAGCAAAATATACTACTCATCGTATAAATCTGGTCATAGACGGGGCGTAGCCACATTAATATCAGAGAGTCCCATTTGAACTAATGGGACTAATGGGACTCCCTTCTTTGAAACCAATGACAAAGAAGGGAGATATTCATTAATAACAGGTAGAATAGATGGAATCAATATATCACTATGCAATGTATATGTTCTTCCTGGCAGTGACTTTTCATTTTATAAAAAACTATTTGATTTAATGGAACAATCAACGGGTATACTCATTTGTGGAGGAGATTGGACTCTTCAAAACAAATTCCCCAAACAGCTTTACAGAAAAAGATTAAAATTCTAATGTCAGAATATGGTGTTATAGATATCTGTAGAAGTTTATGAGTATAGTCACAGCTCACAATGAGCTGTGACTATACTCATTTCTCTCATGCACATGTGGTATAGTCTAGAATAGATTATTTCTTTACTTTAAAAAGAGATTGTCATAAAATCTGTAACTGTGAGATAGGTAACATTGACCTCTCTGATCATGCCCCCTTATTACTAACTTTAAAATTAGACGAGGACCCTAAAAATACACAATGGAGATTAAATACTAGTGTACTGAATGACCTCCAATTTACAAAACTAATCAAATCTGACATAAACACATTTTTAAAAGAAAACAATAACGGAGAGGTTAGTCCAGAAATAGTCTGGGATGCTCTAAAAACAGTTATGAGGGGTATAATTATGTCTTTTTGTGTCCATAAAAAGAGAACAAACCAATTAAAACTATCAGAATTAAATAATGAAATAAAAGAGGTTGAGACAAAACATAAGAAAGAATTAAAAACAGAACAGGTATAAAGCTTAAAATATTAAGAAATAAACTTAATGCAATGTATCTACAAGAAATATTAAAAAAGATGATCTATAATAAACAAAGATATTATGAATCAGGCACCAAATTTGCTAAACTCTTGGGGAGAAAATTACAAAAACAACAAGCAGATAACACAATATACAAAATAAGGGACCCAAATTCTGAGATGTGTGTGTATAAACAAAATGAAATCCAACAAGCTTTCCAAACTTACCATAAACAATTATACACACAACCAAGTTTAAAAGATGGACAGCAAATTAAACAATTCCTTGAACAACTTAACCTACCTGTTCTGTCAGATGATCAAAATCAAAGGTTAATGGCTGACATCACAGAGCTTGAGCTCTCTTACGCCATTACAAAGCTTAAAACAAACAAATCTCCCGGTCCAGACGGATTTCCATCTGAATGGTACAAGCAATTTAAGTTGGAATTATCACAGTTCCTCCTTCAAATTTTTAACATCGCTTTGAAAGAGGGTAAAATGCCACCAACATGGAAACAGGCTACAATATCTGTTATTCCAAAAGAAGGAAAGGACCATCTCAGCTGCAATTCTTACAGACCTATTTCTGTTCTTAATATCGATTATAAGCTATTTACATCAATCCTCTCAAGGAGAATACAAGAGATACTCCCAGAACTTATTCATACCGATCAGACCGGTTTTATCCCACAGAGACAAACCCATGTTAATATACGTCGTACATTGCATATCCTGAACCACATTCAAAAAGGCCAAACACCAGCTGCAGTGATCAGCCTTGACGCTGAAAAAGCTTTTGATACAGTAAGCTGGGATTTTCTATATAAAGTACTTGAGAAGTTTGGTTTCCACTCCAATTTTATCAACAAAACCACTTGCACAGATAAAAATCAATGGATATCTGTCAAATACCTTTGAATTAGAGCGTGGAACGAGACAAGGATGTTGACTCTTGTTGAGGAAAAATAACAATTTTTAGTGTTTAACTCAGTTTAATCTTTAAAGAACAAATTTCTTAGTTTGGAATAGGTTTATATGGTGGTTTAGAACTTTAGAACCTGGCCGGGGTAAGTGTTCAAGACATCAAAGGTAGTGATGGATGGCCAAAAGCTTTTAGTTTGGGTCCTTGTGGCCTTTATCACACAAGTCATAAACTAATATATCTTGGGAGCTAGATTGTACTATCTTTTTAAAACATCTTGGTATAGGAGGTACCAGGTCATGGAGAGGAGAAAAGTTTTTAGTGAACCCTTAAACTTCTGAACTCTAAGGCTGTGAACTTTTAAACTTTCAGACTGCTAACATCATATGTCTATTTTAATATTGCATGCTTTCACTGAATATTGTATTATTTTGTTGTAGAATTAAACCAGTCAAGGATGAATGTATTTGGAAAATGTTTTGTTCTGTATTAGAAAACAGGAATTGTATCTGATTACATTCTGACAGTCTGGCTATTGTATTAGTTTAATATCAGAGACAACTTGGGAGAGAATAACAGAGCAAAAGCATATTAAGTTCAGAGATAACTCTTATTGAATCAAATACAGGATTAAGGGTTTGTTCTGGGAGAAAGGAGAAAACCAGAGTTTTTCAGAGCTCTTGGCCCAGGAAGGAGCCAGATTGTAGAGAAACTCTTCAGGTTATGGGAGAGATCATTATCTAGTGAAAAGGGCCCGAGTATAGCTTAAAATTTATAACCTAGTCTGATGCAACTGACCTGCAGTTTACCCGAAAAGTAGACTGAAGTATTTGTTTAAAAGCTTACAACTGCACCTTTATCTGTTTGGTGGATTAACCAGGAGTTCCAGCTACGTCTCCTTAGACATCTGAAAAGTCATAAAATTCAGCAGAACTTTAGGGGGTCTGCTTAACTTAACTAAACAAAGGAAGAGAAACTTCTCTTTGATCTTCCGAACAAAATTGTAGGGAGGAACTAAATTTGAAATCGTCAGGAACGGTCACTGGTTGGTTGGGCTGAGGAACGCCTGGTTTGAATATACGAAAACCAAGGCATTCCCACCACAGATAAAAACTGAGGCACTGGAGGAAATATTGAGAAAAAATAGCACATTTGAGCTGCTTTTGCTCTGGCTTTTTCCCAAAGACGTCTTTGTATGTTTGTCTGCTTACTCTCAGGTAACGAAATGTATGTCTTTGTGTTTTTCTGTAATGCTCTGTCATGTCTGATACTTTGTTTCTCATTGGATTAAATTCTGTATTTCTGTGACGTCAACACGCAGCGTGTGCCTCTGTCTCGTCAAGTGGCTTTGAGATTGTGGAGAGAACCTGGGATCGGGAAGGAAATAGAGCAGAATTGTATTTTTCTAATTTAGATAATTTATTCCCTTCAACACTCTCTCCTTTACTATTTGCCCTCTACATAGAACCGTTAGCCCAACTAATACAACAAACTGAAAATATTAAAGGTGTAAATATTTCTGGTGATGCACATAAGGTGGCACTATATGCAGATGATGTGTTGGTATACATAAGCGAACCAAACACCTCACTGCCTACATTATTTCAGAGCTTAAACAGCTTTGGTGAATTTGCAGGATATAAACTGAATGTGAAAAAAACACAGATATTGACATTTACTTATAATCCACCAAATTCTTTGCGTGCCAAATTAAAACTTAAATGGGACCAATCTATATTGAAGTACCTCAGGGTTCTTATCCCCAGAGATACAACCACTATAGCCAAGCGTAATTATGAGGATCTTCTGACCAAAGTTACATCAGATATACAACGATGGACTGTCACCCCTTTCATGAGTTTAACCCACATAATTGAATCTATCAAAATGAACCTACTTCAAAGATTTATTTTCTTGTTTCAAGCCCTACCATTAGAAATTACTAAAAAGCAATTTGTAGAGTGGGACACAATGCTTTCCAGATTTATATGGCATGGAAAAAAGCCGAGAATAAGATTTAAAACACTACAGCTTCCAAAAGAAAAAGGGGGCATGAATGTACCACATTTAAAGAACTACTTCTATTTGGCTCAATTTAAGCCACTGACAAACCTTTGTAATAAAAATTACAAGGCCCGATGGAAGGATATTGAATTGGCTCTATTCCCAGACACCCCCTTGTAGGCAGTTTTGGGGAATAAAGATGTGGAACAGATCAAACTCCGAAATGAAAATCCTTGGATAAGATCCCAATTAAAAATCTGGACAGATGTTAAACAGGAATATAAACTACATGATACACTAAGAATTATAAGATGGTGTGCTTATAATCCTGACTTTAAACTAAATCAAACAGACAGAGGATTCCCTAGTTGGACATTTAAAGGCATAACAACATATTTCTCATTAATGGACAAAGGACAAGTAAAAAGACTTTCAAACACTTAAAACGAGTTATAACCTAGGGAAACAGGATTTTTATAAATATTTATAAATACGCCATTATCTTAATCAGGAAATCATTAGACAGGTAGATGAACAGGAACCAGTGCTTAAAGAAATACTAATGGCATACCAGGCCAAATTCAAAAAAGGTATTATCTCATGGTTATATAAGGGGTTTATGAATAAAAAAACACATTCACAAAAGGAAAGTAAAATGGAAATACCAGAAGAAAAGTGGCATAGTTACTGCATGACAGTTTGGAGATGTACCAATTCGTACTCATGGAGAGAATTTAACTGGAAATGCTTGCTTAGATGTTTTATAAAACCGAAACAGAAAATCTCTCAAACCAGGGGGAGCCCAAGTGCTGGAGGCAACGTGGAGACACAGAACCCAACCATTGGCTTGTATTTTGGGATTGTACACATTATTGGGTATGCACACAAAAATATTGAAAATATCTTGAATATAAAAACACCTTTTAAATTTAATACACTTGTTGTAGGTGACACAGAATGTCTACCCAACAATGCAAAATATCTGTTTCAAATATTAATCACGGCATGTAAAAAAAACTGTCACTAGACGCTGGCTCTTCCGTGAGCCTCCTACTGATAGAGTGTGTTAATGAAATCTATCAGATGGAAAGATTAACATTTCTAATTTGTTTTAAAAAGAATAAGTTTATCATCTTATGGTCCAAATGGATGTCATATGTCAACCAAACACTATATGCAGTAAATTAATGAGAATTTAAAAAGAAAGGCTTCATCCTTCAGGCAGTGTCTATTCTCAATATAATAAACTTAATTACATACATAACAATATATCTCTCTAAAACAATACCCCCTTGTTCTCCTTTTTGCTTTACTTTGTTTGCTTTTGGTTGCTTTTTGCTTGTTTTGTATTGTTTTCATAAATGGAAATGTAAGGAAAAGAAAAGTATCAGATCACTGACTGAAACTCTGCTTTTGTAATCTTCTCAATACCTCAAAAATAAAGAATTTTAAAAAAAGAAGAAAATACTGAATATATACAGTGAGGAAGTATTTGAACACTTTGTTACTTTGCAAGTTCTCCTGCCATTTAGAGGGTCTGAAATTTTCATCTATGGTGAATGTTCACTGGGAGGGACATAAAAAAATCCAGAATAACAATGTATGATTTGAACTTATGAGGTTTGTGAAAGAAAAAATGTAGGATAATCCTGCTGAAGAAAATACCAAGAATCTGTTTTAATGATTAAACATGTTGATTCAGAGCAGAACTGAGTTCATCTGGTCTAACGATCACAATGATAATTTTATCGCAGAATTTAAGGAAAACAAAACAGGAAACAGTTTTTACATTTATAAACTTGGAGAGTTTTACCTCTGGTTCTGTTTCTCCGATGATTTTCTGTCGATAACGAACATTATTTATCTTCTCAGGGCCAGTTGCTGTAAAATGAAACAAACTGTTGTTAATATGGCACTTTATATGTTTTATTTACCAGAACTTAGCAGAAAGTTTGCAGGTTTTTTAACTCAACATCTTTGAACAATGAGTCATTAAAGACGTCATGGAAAATTTTCTGAAACTGAGAATGAGGCCACCAACTTCTTAACCATTTAGAGACGAAACGTTTCACCACACAAAGTAGAAAACAACAAGAAACCAGTAAGACCACAGAGATTAACTAACCAGTCTGAGCTGCTGGAGGAACAAGATGAAGTTTCACTCTCACTTCACTTAAGATCAGATATGAGATGGTAGAGAAAATAACTTTAAAACTTTAGTTGTTCTACAGGTGAAGACACTGCTAATGTTTCTGAATTATTGATTATTAATTAATAATTATTCATTATTGGTCTTTATTCTTTCGGGTCAACATTATAATCCAGTGTATCTGTGTAGCACAGGGTCAGTAACCTTTACCACTCAGAGCCATTTGTACCCGTTTCATACAGTAAAGAACCAGACTCATTAGCAGCATCAGTAACATTGAACGTCCTATTTACTTCAGATATTTTTCTTTTCCTCCATAGTTGGCCTACCTGGGGTGGAAAAGTTTAAGAAACCTCACACTGGCAAGTGTCATTGGAAGTCGTGACGTGTAATAATATTTTAACATGTGTTATTTATAAAATGTGTTAAAATATATTTGTCGCCAAGTTTGATGTTACAGGATCTCCTTAATTTTCAGTTACATTTAGAAAAAGAATGAACTAAAATAATATGCATTTTAATTAAATACTCATTAATTATTTTTCCAAAGCTGAGCTGTATCAGAGAGCTGCAGGTCACTGACTCCTGGTTTAGCACATTTCAGCAACAAAGCAGCTTGCAGTCCTTATATTATTTTCATTATTCTTGTGTAACGATGGCACTTACACTGTAACCACTGCTGCAGTGTTAAATCAACACTTTTAAAAGAGTCAAAATTCTGTCAACCATTAGTGTTAAACTACATTTCTGTGGTAGATTAACACCAGAAGAGTTTTTAAAGTTCACTAAATTAGTGATAAAATCACAGATTGAACAGGTAGAATACAAAGTAACACTGACAGTGTTACTATTTATAGTGTTAAACTTAGAAAAATGAACAATACTAAATGTGAATATATTTTATATTATATTTATACAGTATTATAAATATAAATGAACAACATATCATGAAATAACCTCTACTGGTTACTGTCTGGATCCATCAGAGCAACGTTTCACAATCTGGAAAAGATCACAGAACTCAACTCACATTTCATGTTTTTAATATTTCCACAATGTTTTTCACATGAACTAAACAGTTCAGCCATCAGACACAACATGACTGAATCTGTACCATCAGAGATGTTAAAATATTTTAAATCAAAAGATGTAAAAACTGAAACCATGTGAATTTGATCAACATTAAAATCATGAAAATGTTCCTCAAATGTTTCCTCAGCATCCGATACCAGAAAATAAAAATCATCTCTCAAATAATTAAATCCAAAAAAAATCTGGATTTTTTTGCCTGGATATTATGTAGGAATATACAAAATGCACCCTACTAATATACCCTATATATTAGGCTCATACTGATAGCCTAACACCTTACAGTATTATTCTTCCTATTGTTGAACAAAACTAAAGTGATAAACTTTCAGTTTCTTTCCAGTTGAACAGACAAACTAGATGTTAACTTTGATCTGAGCTCCATCACTCTTAGACTTTTTGTCCTGTCCAATAATCACCATCCAGAGCGTCAGCAGAAAAGCGTAGATGTTTGTCATATCACCATGGTAACAAACAGAAAACAAAGTGAAGTTAAAGAGTTTTCTTTTGGCATGATGGCCAGATGATTCAAACACGGTTCAGTCGATACCTGGTTGGTCGTCCAATCCTGGTTCCTGGCAGACCTGCAGATTTGGACTTTTGGGTCGACTGTCTGCCTCAGCTTCTCCTTCCTTCCTTTGAAGGATCCATTTTCACAGTTTAGTTGACCTTTCTGGTCCAAAGAGCCGCGCAAAATCTATCTGCAGCAATAATCAGACATTTGTAGGAGTAGGAGTAGGAGTGTCCAAAGTGGGTCCTGGAGGCATCCTGCACATTTCAGTTCTCTCCCTGGTGGTGGTACAACCTCCTCAGCAGGTCAGTGTTCCTCTTAGGCATCATTGGATCCAGGTGTGTTAAACCTGGATCCATGTGTTAAAACTTAGGACCCATGACAGCTTTCTCTGTCATTGGCCCTAAGTTATGGACCGACTTGCCTTTGCAGGTCAGAGACGCCCCTTCACTGTCCACTTTTAAAGTTCGTCTTAAAACCCATTTATTTTACTTGGCTTTCAACTCCAGCAGGATCTAGTTTTAAATTGTATGTTTTTGTTTTTAAACTGTAAGAGTTTTTACTTTTTAATTTTTTTTAATTGTTATGTTGTTTTATTGTACAGACCTTTATATCAGCTGTGGTTGTTTTAAAGTGCTTTATAAATAAAGTTGGTATGGTATGGTAAACCAGGGAGAGAATAAAACATGCAGGATGCCTTTGTTCTGTCAGATTACCATATGCTGTCAGGATAGCATACATGCATTGAGTACCATGCCTGCATGTGCGCCAAGAAGTCTGACTGTCAGTGGAGTTGTCAGTTCACCATATACAACAAGTTATGACGAAAATAAGTCATTGAATTGTTTAAAATATGACATAATATGATAACTATATAAATATACATGCGTTGTTGTGGTTTCAAAGTGTATTTAAAGCAGGGTCTGGCTGCAGCTGCTGTCAGCTACAACACATGCCATGTAAAACTTATTAACCAACTTAACCACTAAGTCAGGATGCCATAAAACTGTTAATAAAGTGTATGATGATCTGCATTATGTATATGTTGCTGATTAAATCAAATCATATGGTAAAAGAAAACCCAACCCAAATATTGGTACATTTTAGCAACAATAATTATAAAAGACTTAAAAGACGATATTAAAAGGTTTTCTACTTACATTTTCTCTCCATTCTCCTGATCCAAGCGAGTAAAAAGAAAATTGTTGAGATTCTTCCAGAAGTAAATTTGGTCTAGAACCCGGATGTTCAAGATTAAACTATCGGTGTTAAAAAGGATCAACTCTGACATTTAACACCCATAATGTTACAGTTTACATGGTATGGAGTTATTATGGTGAAAACAACACTAAAGTCTCAACACTCTGATACAACAGTTAAATTTTAACCAGTGAATTAGCTGAGTTCCTGTTGATTAAACTGGATTGATTAAAAACAACTGAAACTCTGAGTTCCTTTAAATCTAGATTAAAAACCCAGCTGGTTTGAGCTGCTTTTGAAACAAAGTAAATGGAACACTGATCAGTTTATTTGTTGAATATCTTTGATTGACAAAATGTAATGATTATTGTTTCATATTTAGTGACATTATTATGTTTTTATCACATGAAGCACTTTGGACGGCCTTGTTGCTGACATGCTGTATTAATGAATTGAGCCTGACTTAGAAGGTCCTTTGTGAGTGGAAACATCTTATAGAACAAAATAAATGTAAACTCATGAACAGGAACCTGAAGGACCACAGAGTTTATCAGTCACTTAGCAGAAAAACCACAAACTGCAGAACAGAGAGAATAAAATGTACCAACATTTACCAGACGAAACATCAGCTAAAGATCAACAGATTATATGTGTCTGACTTGGTCAAATAATTATTCAATAATAAAACAACAACACATATTTTAGAAAACATTAAGATAGCCAACCAGTGTGTCAATATTTGGTTTATTAAACCAACAGAGAATTGATCATTAATGTTTCGTCTCACCATATTTTCTCTGAAAATGTTGTCTCAACAGTACAGTGACAGTCGACAGCAAAACCACAGCGATTCCCCATCTGAGAGCCAGAATCAGATACAACTGGGAGGAAGATGGAGATGATGATGATGGAGGTGATGGAGATGATGATGGAGGTGAAGGAGAGGCTGAAGGACCAGAAGCGGTTGATGGTTTCTCTAAAATAAAGTTTTATTTATTCAATAATTGCCAAACAATTTCTTTTGAAAACCAAAGTTAAACAATATTTTCAATCCTCTGACCTTCCACAGAGATCCAGCTGGATGGAGACTCTCCCTGACCACTGATGCTGCACTTATAGTGACCTTCATCAGATTTCTTCACTTTGTTGAGAACCAAGTTACCTGCATCTCCATCACCAATGAAGGATCCATCTTTATAGAAAGCAGCTGGGAGGTTGTGGGGTTGATTCTTTGCTCTGCAGCTCAGAGTGACGTCATGTCCCTCCATCACAGGGAGGACAGGACTCTGCAGGATCACTGATCCACCTCAACACAGAGACAAACTACAGCATCTCATCCATTTACACACAGCAACACTAACTCCACAGTCTGATCTTACCAACAGTGAGGTTCATGCTGCTGCTGATGGAGGATCCAGACTCACACCAGTAAACACCAGAGTCTAATGGGAACATGGTGATGCTGCAGGTAGAACCAACTGATCTCCCCCATCCATTATCTCCACACTCAGTCCTGGTTCCTCCAGTTGTGTTTCTCCTCACAGTCCCTCCATCCTCACAGGTCAGAGTCACAGATTCTCTTTCAAAAAACTGAGATGTGTTGGGTCTCACAGTCAGAGCAGCTGGTGAGACTGAAGAGATTCAATTATGATATCAGTTAATAATAATAATAATTAGCATCATATTCAATAATTATCCACATTAATATTTTTCATTAAATTCTCCTTGAATCCAAAGGATGAATATTTAAAATCATTATAATATAACAGAAGTTCACCAACCTGGATCTGTTGAGCAGCTCAGCAAGAAGATCAGAACTAGAGAAAAATAAAATATATATTTATTATAAACTAAAGCTGGATACATTGGGCTTTGAAACTGTGTAATTCAGCCAGTTTTTATTTAATTATCTCTGCTTTTATATTAAGATGCTGTTATTTATTTATAAAAGTAAAATCTATTATTCTGTTGAACTTGTAAATAGTGTTGATTCACAATAAACCCCTCCTGTCACTTTATAAGACATATAAACTTCTTATTAGTAATTATATGACCAGATCCTATTAAATCCCATCCAGTAAAATGTGTCCAGTGTCTCAGACAGAGAGAAATGCTGATCCAGCAGAAAGAGACAAAAAATTGTCTACTTACAGATCAGACAGTGAGATGATCCTTCCATTGTTCTGCTCAGTGATCTGACCTGACGATGTTTGGCTGAAGCTGAGAACGACTCACTGAGACGCCTACTTCCTGCTGCTGGTCCGTCTGCTGCAGAGAGAGGAGGGGAGAGAGGAGGGGCAGAGAGAAAGAGGAGGGACAGATAGAGAGGAGGGACAGAGAGAGACGGAGCTGCAGGGCAGTAGGGCTGTTAATCAGGAATCTATAATTGATAACATAAGTTCATAGTATTCTGTCACAGAGGAGTTCTTTACCATTTTTATTCAAAAACATTAATTTTCACAGCTGAGATAAAGAGGAAGACTATGGAGAAGGCTGATGGATGAGATGAAGAATATGAAGAAGTCTGGTTTTATAGAACAGTTTGAAGATGACATTAGAAGGAAAGAGGCGCCCCCTAATGGTGGCAACTGGAGTAAGATGACCATTTTTAATAATCATTATCATCATCAGTGAGGATCAGGATCTCTGTGGTTCTGTTCAGGAAACAAACCTCTCAGTCGGGCTGCAGATGCTAAAACTTCTGTCTGGATTTTTGGTGATAAAACCAGATTCAGATTCAGCTACACTTACATTAAGCATCAACTACAGGGCAGCCGCCTGCAGTGTTCACTCTATCCGCTCACCTGTCTAAATGCTACAAACATGCTCTTCCTGCCGCTGAACAGGTGTAACCAGGCAGCAGCTTTGGGTGTAGAAAGGCTGCCGTACTGGATGCAAACAAAATTGAGGTGAATCTGGCTAAAAGACAGGTAGCTAAACTATGTCTTAATAGCTTCTGGGGAAAATTTGCGCAAAGAAATGATCTCTTTCAGACCACACTTGTGAAGATCCTGAAGTTCTTGTTCTTGTTCTCAAGTAAATACGAAGTGAAGTACACCATGCAAATCCACTGCATGTTGCAGTGGATTTGATCTATGTGGTGAAAGATGGTGAGAATCCTCTAGAACTTGGGAATTACCTCTGAGATTTAACCGATGAGCTGGTGGGGTGACATGATTCAGAAATTTGTAACAGCGGGACCCAAAAGCTATGTGTATCAAACAAAACAACAAAAGAAAGTAGTGATCCGAGTGAAAGGGATTACGCAAACGCATTAGTGCAGTGAGAGAGTCAATTTTGACAACATCAGAGAGCTTGAGGGAGGGTATGTAAACGGTTCCCGAGACCATGTTATTGAGGTCCCTCAGCGCACCATCAAACGTGATAAAAAGGGGTTCTTCTTAAAAAATGCAACATTTCTGAAAAGGTTTCAGGTTACGTATGACAAAAGAAGGCTTTTTTCAGATGGTTCAGCTCTACCTTTCGGTTACTAGAGTTTAAGAGAAAAAATGTCTTATTCAGGTGAAGTTCAGGAGATTTATTTCGATCCTAGATTCAAATCACCTTTCTCATGTATGATTGTAGGAGCAAGTGGATGTGGAAAATCATACTTTGTAGGAAAAATGTTGGAAAATATTGATCATTTTATGAATGCTGTACCTGACAATATTATCTGGATTTTTACTTCTTTTCAACCATTGTATGGTGAATTGCAAAAACTAAATAAGAATATTAAATTGTGGAAGGACTGCCTGATTGTTTCGAGGATGAAGATTTGTTGCCATTGAATTAAAGTCATTGTCCATTGTCCAAAATGACATTTTGGACAATGTCATTTTCCAGGCTTCTAACCACCCTGAAGTAGCCAAATTGTTCACACAATACGGGCATCATAGAAATATGTCCATTCTATATCTCACACAGAATGTATTTCAGCAGGGAAAATACAGTCGCACCATTAGTCTAAACAGTAATTATTTGGTGCTCTTTCAGAACACTAGAGATAAATTACAGGTGGATATATTGGTGCGTCAAATCTTCCCATCAGAAAAAGCAAGTTTCCTGGAGAGTTTTGAAGATGCAACTAAAGAAGCTCACGGATATTGAATCGTAGATCTTACTCCTGCCTGCCCAGAACCTTACAGACTGATAATGAGAATACTACCTCAGGAGTGGCCGACTGTCTATGTACCTAAAACAAAGTAAGACAGAATGTCTGTGCGCATAAAAAGGAATGCTCCCTTACTCAGAGCTCTTTACCAAGTCACTCCTCAGAAGTGTAAAGATATTTTAGCATATTGCTCACCCCATTTTTTTTCTTTGCCATTTTTCTGTGCTCTTTAAAATATAAGTACTTTCTCTGTTTAACTGCTCTATTGTTTTTGTAGGTTTTTGTAAAGTGAAGTGAATGAGAATGTTCTGCTGTTTTTTCTCACTGTTCTAAGGAAGGAGAAAAGTAAGTTTATCTGCAGTAATACTGGAATACTGTGACATTGTATTAAAACAATACTCTCTGTCACTGAAATTATTTGTTTTGAAAAATTGTATGTTCATTTCTAACCATTAGGATTGTGATGCAAGTTGTTTGGTTCACGTTTTGAGTTTTGTATAAAATGAATATTTTGTTTTGTCACAAAGAATATTTTTCTGTTGTAGGTTATCGCAATATTTGCAGGCATATAAGAGGCTGAGAGACTTTATTGTTTTCATCACGTTTAATAAAGATCCCGTCTACAGAAACGTTTTCTGTTTTCTCATCAATATGCGAGAGCTTAGAGTGATGCGCGCTCCCATGACAGGATGCGTTTCTGGGCATAACACTGGCCCGGGGTCAGGCTGTACTGCACTGATGCCACTGGACCCTCTGACCTCCAGCAGCAGGCAGAGCAGGTATCAAACCAGCAACTGATTATGGAATAAACTCCTGGTACTTTGTCCCACAATTATTAGACAGTCAGATCTATTTTACATACAGACAGACATATACAGTCCCATAGTTATATTACCAGATCATATTAAATTCCATTCAGTAAAATGTGTCCAGTGTCTCAGACAGAGAGAAATGCTGATCCAACAGAAAGAGACTAAAACTTGTCTACTTACAGATCAGACAGTGAGATGATCCTTCCATTGTTCTGCTCAGTGATCTGATCTGACGATGTTTGGCTGAAGCTGAGAACGACTCACTGAGACGCCTACTTCCTGCTGCTGGTCCGTCTGCTGCAGAGAGAGGAGGGGCTGCAGGGCAGGAAGGCTGTTAATCAGTGATAATGGAAATTCAAGGTATTCTGACAAACACGGAGGAATTCTTTTTGCCCTTCTTGTCCCTTTCAGGAACTTTCAGGGACAAGAATTTTGTCAAAGTGTTTTAAAAATGCCAATCGTACTTAAGTAAAACTCTGGATGAATCTGGACAAAGTGAACATGGAGGAGCTGCAGCTGAGAAAAAGAGGAAGACGATGGAGAAGATTCATGGATGTGATGAAGAAGAAAATGATGAAAGCTGGTGATGTAGAAAATATATGAATGTATTATTATCATTCTCCATTATTATTGGGGATTTTAAGAAAGAAAATGCATTTCCAATCATAACAAATATAAACATATGGAATCTATTAGAGTCTGTTCAGGAGGAAAAAAGAGGATTAGAGATTAATTATATCATGTTGTGACATTTCCTCCAATAAATAAACAAACTGTGTTAGTATAATAAAGTGAGATGGAGCAATAAAAGACCAGGGTTATTTAAGGTTGGTTTCATGTTTATTGATTAAACTGATGGATGTTGATGCTGTAAACATCTGCTGTACTGAAGGATGTTGGTGAACCAGCTGATGTGAACCTGGTGGAGGTTTTAGTGGCTGAACGTCTAAAAACCAGGAGACGACCTGCTGGATGATCTGAAGATAAATAAAATAAACTGGTGGAAGGTTGTATGATAAATGAGATGAATGAACTCTGAAACCCAACATCCTGACTGAGGATCAGCGTCTGATCAACAGGAGTTTGATGAAGATGTTACAGCAAAGAGCTGATTAAACTATGAACCTGTCATCATCATCACCTTTACAAAGAAACATCCAAACTCTGGGCAGAACCACCTGAAACCATAATCAGAGATATAGATCTGCTCAGGAGAGACTAGAAATACAAAACTAGAAAAAAAATCATCCATTTTCTAATTACAGAAATAATTGCTCGTTAATTTGAAGCGATTCATAAAGCAGATTAATTAGAGGATAAAGTTTATAAGTAACCTAAATGAATGACGTCCTTTCTAAATCATGTTTGGAGCTGAAACCAACAGGAATCCTGATTAATTCAGATAAAAGTATAAATTAAACCCAGTTTCCATCTGACTGAACTCAGCAGCAGTAGAACCTCGACCCGGTCCAAACGATTTACCATCAGAACCAAAACTCAGGGAGTTCAGAACCTCAGAGACACATTTCTCTTAAAACCAAAAATATTTATTTACAAGATATTTTGTTGACTCCTCCTTGGGCTGCCACCTTATCATGTTGGAGGGGTTTGTGTGTCCCAATGATCCTAGGAGCTCTGCTGTCTGGGGCTTCATGCCCCTGGTAGCGTCACCAAGGCAGACAGGTCCTAGGTGAGGAACCAGACAAAGCGCAGCCTGAAGACCATTATGATGGAGACGAACTTTGGATCTGGCGTTCCCTCGCCCGGACGCGGGTCACCAGGGTCCCACTCTGGATCCAGGCCTGGAGGTGGGGCACGATGGCGAGCGCCTGGTGGCCGGGCTTTTAACCACAGAGCCAGCCGGGCTCAGCCCAAAGAGGAGATGGGCTCAGCACCTGTCGGAGGGGCCAAAGGGGTCGGGTGCCCTTTGTTACAGGCGGCAGCTGAGGGAGGCGACCCTGGCGGTCTGATCCTCGCCTGCAGAAGGATTAGGGTTAGGGTTAGGAGGCCACCCTGCGGAGGAAGCCCATTTCGGCCGCTTGTATCCATGATCTTGTTCTTTCGGTCACTCATGACCATAGATGAGGGTGGGAACGTAGATCGACCGGTAAATCGAGAGCTTCGCTTTTTGACTCAGCTTCTCTTCACCTCGACGGACCGGTACAGCGCCGCTTCATGGCAGAGGCCGCCCCAATCCGCCTGTCCATCTCCCGCTCCCTTCTTCCCTTGTTCGTGAACAAGATCCCCAGATACTTAAACTCCTCCACTTGAGGCAGGACGACCCCCTGATCCGGAGAAGGACCTCCAGCCTTTTCCAGACCATGGCCTCGGATTTGGAGGCACTGAGCCTCATCCCGGCCGCTTCACACTCGGCCGCGAACCGTTTCAGCGAGAGCCGCAGATCACGATCTGATGAAGCCAACAGGACCACATCAGCAAAAAGCAGAGATGCAATCCTAAGGCCACCAAAACGGATCAACACCTCGGCTGCGCCTAGAAATTCTGTCCATGAAAGTAATGAACAGAATCAGTCACAAAGGGCAGCCTTGGAGTCCAACTCTCACCGGAAACGAGCCCGACTTACTGCCGGCAATGCGGACCAGAGTCTGGCTTTAGAAACTGATTATTAAACATTAATATGATATTAATATTATAGAAATAAAAAGCAGAAACAACCAATTATAGAAAGTTGTTGATCTGCTTCTATCATCACTCAGTAAATAGTGAAAATCAGTCGTCATGTTTAATGATCCTGGACATCAAACCTGGAAAAAATGTTTTACCCATAAGTTTTATCCAGAAAAAACTCCAAAAATAAAATATGATTTCTGACTGAGGCAACAGATTCATCCTGTAGGAGGTTGGAGCCCTAACTGGGGCTTTTCCAGCCAACCTGGCAACCCATCTTCACCCTTGTTTCTGTTTACCAGTTCAGTTTGTTCAGCAGAGCCAGAGATCTGGCAACCAGGATGGAGAGAAGAAGAACCAGAGCAGATCAGTTCATGGACTCATTGTTTCTCTCTCCGTCATCTCTCTGCTTGTTGTTGCTTTAATTTCTTTAAATCTCTGGAAGAAGAAACAACCTGAAACTCACATGTTAAAGTGAGTTTGTTCTCAGCCAAATCACCTGGTAAATGAAACTTATATATAAAATAAAATAAATGCTGCAGGAAACCATACAACTTGGATACTGAAACAAATTTGGAAAATAGTTGAATATGACAATAAAACGTTTCATTAGCAGATCCAGAGCGAAGCCACGACCCCAAACTGAGGATCCTCAAAAAACCTTCAGAGGTTTTAGTTTCTGATGGCCTTCAGTCACAGACGGCAGAAGGTCACGACCCTGGGCTCACTGTAGGTCACAGGAAACAATAATTAGATCACAGGAAAGAAAATTTCCAGCAGAAAAACTGAAACATTTCAAGAATAATTTTATGTATTTAGAAGAAACATGTAAATATTATCATGATTTTCAGCTTTGAGTCTCTAAACTGAGTAAAACTCAGAATTTGCTGATCATTTCTTCTCATTTCGAAACCTTGTTTATAAAGTCAATTGTAAATAAGAAGGAAAAAATTGAATTAGAAATAATTTACTGTACAGCAAGAATAAAATTACAACTTATGCAGTTATCAAATGACCAGGAACATCCTGACCCTCAGAGCAAAACCAGCTCATGTTGTTTAATGTTGGAGTGAATTTGAACCATATTATGAACTTTATATGAACAAATTATTGATTATTATGTTCCAATGTGACAAACTTTGAAAAATCTGTTATTTTCACTACAAGTATGATTAAATTGACCACAGCTGATATGATTTGTCCTGCAGACACATTTCCAAATGTTCTTTTATCTAGAAAAGTTTACAGAAATCCTGAAGCATTAAGAAAAACTTTAAAACGCTACATTTATAATTTATCGCATTGAGACAAAGTCAGTTCAAAGGTCATACTCAGAGATGACATCATCAATGAAATCATCAAACTCCTGCCTGGCCTGGATTGATGAGGTTGTTACCATGGAAACAGCTGAAACTCTTTCTGTGCACAGAGAAGTTAAAAGGCAGATAATTTATTAACTAATTTATATTTAAAATAATGTTGATTAACAAATGAGGAGCTCAGAGAATCAAACTGTTTCTGAGTTCAGATGAAGTTCAGCCAGATGACCAGCAGGGGGCAGAGCAGCTGCTGCTACAGGATTAATCAATCAGACTGATTGAAACTATCAACATGTCAGACTGGATTCAGATCAATAACACAACTAAACTAAAGATGATTTTATTCAGTCTGGGTTCGTAGCTGTTTATTGTCTCCTTATACATTAAAATTTTACTTCACTTTTTTCTATTAACATTTCATCAATACAGGATATTAGTTTAAGTTCTCACTCTTTTTAATGTTTATATGATGATGATGATGAAGCAGCAGCTACTGGATGAAACCTGAGCCGCTGCCACCAGGTGGCGCTGTTGGTCCTGGAGCTGCAGTGTCTGGATGACCCTGAGGTCACAGAGGGTCACAGCTGGATTAGAGGCAGATTATTTATTCTCTGGGGGTTTTAGTTTGGTTCAGCTCGTTTAGGTCATGAAATGGTTTTAGAATCATGGAGATTCCGAGAGAATGAAGAATAAAAAGGGACAAAATTAAAAAAAATATTCTATTACATGTTGAATTAAATGGAGGTAAATAACAACATGAACCTGTAGGGGGCGCCAGTCTGTTGTTCTGGGGGACAGATGTTCCCTCTGTCCTGCAGCTGGATCAGATCGGACCAGCAGCAGGTTGACAGGAAACAGTTCCTCTGCTTGTTGCCAGGCAACGGGTGAGACGAGAAACAGGAAACAGAAAACTCAGTCTGAGGTTCTGGAGGAACAGAACCAGGTTTATATCTCAGGTCTCTGAAATGACTTTAAACCTGGAAGCAGATCAGATTTTTAAATGTTTTTAAACTGACTGACCTGCAGCAGGTTCTGAAACTCCACCCCCTCAGAAACGGACCTCAGGTTTCTGCTGCTTTGGCTTTTCTTAGAAAAACTACTTCCTGTTTTCTAGAACCGTCACACACAGAAACTCATCAACCAGCCATGTACCGCCACGATGATTTCTGCCTCCTGTTTGTCCAGACTGGATATTACATTCATTGTGCGGTTCGTCCGTAAAGTTACACTAAGCATCAACACTCAGCCGCCCGCCGTGTTCAGTCTTTACCTGTATAAATCCTCCTCGTGTCATTATTTACCGAATGACGCTTTATGACAACAGTCAAAAATATTCATGAAGGCTTATTCATGTTCATGACAGGAGTTATGACATGTTTATGAAAGTTTCATGACAGCCTTATTCACCCCCTTCAAATAAAGTGCTACCAATTAAATTAGGCTATTTACTTTCATTCCACTCTGTCTGCCAAGTCATAATTTGCACATGTGAGGTTCAGACAGAACTTGTGTTTTTTGACGCAAAGACGTGTTTAAAGAAAAGGAAAAAATAAAAATATACATTTCTGCTTTTATTTTTGATTATGTCAGTTTTGGTCCTACGGTTATATCAGGGAAATAACTAAAACATGCAGGATGTCGGCGGCATGTTTTAGACCAACTGTAAGTGAAGTTTAACTTTAAAATCTCACCTGCAGCTGAAACAAACTGCATGAAGCCCAGAGACAGAAGCAGCTTGACACAGGTCTTGGGTGAGATTCTGTTCTCCTGTGAATTTCTGCCCCCTGGGGTCGGCAGCGCGCATTGCAGCCAGAGAGGATCTGATCCATTTAAAAACAACTCATATAATCATGTCAAGGTTGTAACATTCAGTTTAATCAGCTGTTGTTTTAAAAATAAGCAATAATAAAATTATAAAATAAATAAATAAACGAGGTCTTGTGTGGAGATCTTCTCGCTGTTTGTTGTTATTTTAAACACCAAGGGAATCAAACTTTTTCCTGCTTTTGTCTAGCCTGACAAATAAAAGTCAGTCACCAAACACAGGTTTCAGACACGTTGTGTGTTTGAAAAGTCAAAAAATATAAATATATTTCTTCATTTCTGATATTAGAGGATGGAAACTGGATGATAGAAGGGAACCAAAAATTAAGACTTGCTGAAAAAAAGAAGACAGTGTAAACTTTCTGGAAAAACGACATTTGTGAATGAAAAACTTGCCCGTGATAATTATGACATTTAGTAGCCTTTCAAATGTATTTTCTTTTCTCATAGGTCCAAAAATAATGGAAAAATAAGGAAAATTCAGTTTGGAGTTTTAGGGAAAAGCCAGTGGAGCTCATCATAACAGGAAGTCAAAATATAAAGTCAAAATTCATCCTATTGATAGATTTGATTGCTGGTATTTATCATGTGTATGCAAGATAGATAAATCTGGAAATACTTTCCATCTTGGTGAGAAATATTAGATAAATCTCTGTGTCAATTTATTTAAATGAATTGTTGCATTTTTAAAGTTTCTCCCAAATATTCAGATTTATTTTTATTAATATGCACCCAGATATTTGATGTTGGAATTTACAGGAGTGTTAAAAGCAGTAAATAAAAGACAGACTTTTAGAGGCATTTGTTTAAATTTAATTTAAGTCGTGAAGTCTTTGAAAACGTTTCAATCAAATGGAGAATTTTAGGAATTTCATTCAGGTTATTTAAGAAGATGGTTGTGTCATCAGCCAGTTGACCAATAGAAACTCTTTGCCAAACACCGATAATTTACCAAATTGAGCGTTTTTAATAGATATACTGTAGATATTTTATGAATAGATTAACATTTCAAACCCTCCATGATTTCAAACTTGTAAAGTCACAGGTTGTCCAAATACTTGGGTTAAAGCTTTTAATGCCATTTTGTAGCACTTTGAGATTTGTAAAATATTTGTTTGATGTAAACTCTTCTTCATGCTCCTCTTCTTCACTGTAAGAAAGAAAACATCATCATCATCATCATCATCATCATCATCATCATCATCATCATCATCCTCCCGGCAGTCGTTCCTCTGCTGCTCCTAATCTAAATCTCTCAGCTCCTTCCTGTTCCTGCTGCTCTCACCTCCAGAGAGGAAGTGATGAAGATCTGCTGCTGCTGCTCATCTTCCTCTTTCTGCTTCTCTCAGACCAAAAGGTGAAGGTGGAGGAGGGGCGGAGTCTGTCCTGCTGCCATTCAAGGTGAACTTTGACCTGCTGGGGGGAGACAGAGTGGAGTGGAAGGACAGCAGAGGCAGGAAGGTCCATGTGTATCAGATCGGTTCTGATCAGCCTGGAGAACAGAAACGGATCTACAGAACCAGAACCAAGATGGATGAAAACCTGCTGGAGAATAAAGACATCAGTCTGACTCTGAGTCGACCCACTGATGGAGACAGACGAGATTATGGATGTAAAGTCTGGAGAGACGGAAAACAGTTCAGCTGAAAGTCAAAGATTTGTCCGTCTCTCTAATTGTCCTCTGTCTCCTCAGCAGGGACAGGCCCGGTCCAACCAGAGGACATCAGAACCAGAAGAATCTCTATTGATCTGTGTCCTCTGATTGCTGGTTGATCAGTCTAATCCATCTCTGATCATTGATCCAGTCAGACTTTGGATCAGAGCCGATCTCAGTGAAGGTTCTGATGGACCAACAGAGACACTTCCTGGTCCTCTGGTCCCGTCTGCAGCCTCTTATTGATCACTATTGGTTATTGATGACAGAATGAAGATCTGAATCAATCAATCAATCAAATTTTATTTGTATAGCACATGTCAGCAGCAAGGTATTTCAAAGTGCTTTACATCAGTGGTCCCCAAACTACGGCCCGCGGGCCGAATCCTACCCGCCTCTACATTTGGTCCGGCCCCCTGAACAATACCAGAGAGCATTCAGATTTTTTTTTCATTTACCGTATTTTCCAGACTATAAGTCATTTAATGTGGATATTTCTTCAACCACCAGGGGGCTCTTAAGCAGGAAGTGAAACCTAGGAAGTCTCGGTTATTTGCGCGCCAACATTGAGAAACAGGTTACATTATGTGGAATGTAACCTGTCTAGTAAGATCAGATGTCTTTGGAAAGTTTCTTTGCAAAGGGGAAAAAACCCAGAGAAGAGACAGGAGAATGGATTTATCCCGCACCGGTAGGTGAGTCACACATTACAAGCCCACTCACTAGTGACCAAGCAGGCTGTGCTCAAGCAACACAGCTCGGGTGTCATTGTCTCTCATCACTCCCAGATGGAACCGTCTGGTTGCAGAGAAACAAGCTCAGGGCTCCGTTAGTCATTATTGTGAGTTTAAATTTTCACGAAAGTAAAATGTTCGTTTTTGTGGCGCATCTGTATCTTTTGAAGGGATATATAAACGTTACCATAGCGACCAGAGTCAGAGCGTTTGGTCGAGAGGAGATGAGTAGAGCTTGTGAGTCTTAAGTCTGGTTTAGACGGAAAGATTTAAGAATGTCGCTGATTCTCCAAACCTCTGTGACCACAGAGCTGATAAAAGTCCAACAGGTTCGATCAGTTCGTGTTCAGGAGCAACACGAACCGATTCCAGTCACCAACATCCAGATTCCAGAGGACAATCCAGTAAAACCCCCAACATAGCGGGAATTTAGAATAACCAAATACGGATGACGATGTAGAAGCAATAGTGATAGTTTGCTGAGTCATTTTAAGAGATAAAAGACTAAACAAAAATAAAAGGCGGTGGATGAAAGAGACGGGAGCAGCCGATCTATTTGCTGCACTATTATTTGGAGGTGATTGTGTTTCATCATAGTTAACATTTTTAACTGAATAAACATAATAATAACCTTTAGATTTAATAATAAACATTTCCACATATCATCTCTGATGTCCACTGGACTCTCAGTTATCTCAGCTGTTTGGGATTCCCCTCTATTCTGACGTCACCAAGCTTTCTGATTGGCTACCCGTCACATTCAACAGGTTGTATTCTTGTTCCCAGTCAGGGAAAAACACACAGGCTGCGATAAAAAGGGTGAAGACAACAGAAATTGGGCATATTCAGTATTTAGTGGGACACCAACATGCAGAAGCCTGATTTGACTGTTCATCCCCCGGTCCCCTTGGGCCGCTAAAAAATGTCCAAGTCTTGACGGTCCGCGGTAACAAAAAAGTCGGGACCACTGATTTAGCACATGCTAGTAGCAACACGAAGGATCAGCACTTTGCCGTTCGGAAACTACCTTAATCAGTTCAGTTAAATCTAAACTTGCCAACTTTTTCTTTTTCAGCCATAATAAATGTGATATTCAATTGACCTGTTATGACTCAAATGTTGGCTGTCCGACCCTCTGCTGCTGCTGCATCCGGAGGAAAACCTGGAGCGGCAGAGAATCTGAGGCTTATATGTGCATGTTTACTAGTAAAAAAAAAACAAAAAAACTTTGGGCTTATAGTCCAGTGCAGTTGATAGTTGGGAAAATATGGACTATAATCCTTCCTGGATTTTTTTCTGTGAAGGGTTATTTAGTTATTATTTATTTCATTAATAGTGTTCTTATTTAATTCCTGACTTGTTCTGTGAAGAACCCAGATAATGTTATTTGATTGTGCCTTTTGGAAAACAATATATTTTTACATTTAGTCTCTCCTGCAATCGTCACACTTTTTCTGTTACAAACTGACTCCGGCCCCCAGCAGAGAAGGGAAAAGTTATGTGGCCCTCAGGAAAAAGTTTGGGGACCACTACTCTGGGAGGTCAGAGGCAGGTGGCTTAGATGAGTGAGGTCTGCTATGTTAGAGCTAAGGAGAGTCGTGCCGAGGCGAACCTGTTGCCCAATTCCATCTGTGAATTTGAGAAACTCTGGAAGGAGGGGGGAAGGCGAAGGGAGGGGAGAAGAAGGAGGGAATGGAGAAGACAAACTAGTGTAGGAGCAGAGAGGGAGGGGGGAAGGAAGAGGGGAACCAGTCAATCTGTCCATAGTTGATGTTTTATCAGTTTGTTTTGGAACATTGTGGTCTTGATAAGCGGAGGCTTCCAGCCTAGTCAGACGTCCTTGAGCCTGTTCTTCTGAACCAATGGTCACATTGTTGTTCTTGTTGATAAAATGAAAAATGTTTGCAGTGAGCAGCCTTGTCCCATCATTGTTGAGATTGCGTCCGCCTCTTCCAAAGAGGTGAAAACGCTGCTAGTAGATCCAGAGGTTATTGATGAAGGTCACTGAGCTGGCAGAGCAGGTTTTAATCAGCCATTTGTTTATCATGTCCAGCCTGGAATGTTTTTCGTCTCCACATTGAGGCGATGGAATTGGACCACTGAGAAATAATTTCACTTTTAATTTTCCCAAAGTGTCCAGAAGAATATTAAAGTCCTTTTTCAGAATCTCCGATTTTTGCTTTGCCAGATCATTGGCTCCAACATGCACAACTAAAGTCTCTATGTTTGGCTGATCAGTGGTTAGAGAGAATGAATCAGATACAGTGTCACCAAGAAAAGAAACCACTCTGGTTTTCTTGGGATTGCAGACATGACCAATTCCATTTACTGTCTCATCTCCAACAATAAGTACTCTTGGCATACTTTTCATTTTCCTGGTGGTCGCTTTGTTCTTCGGAGCTTTGTGTGGTGGATGTGTTGGTTTAGCCTCATTGTTGATGTTTGAAGGTGGGTTTTCACTCAGAGGCTCAGGCTGAAGTGCAGAAAATCTGTTTTTCAGCGGGATTCCCACGGAGTCGGAATGTTTTGAGGCTTGGGCTGGTCATGTTGTCCTTTGGGTCGGTGGAGCCGTTTTGGCTCTGGCTGCTTGTTTGCTATTCTTTGACAGAGCAGGTGTTGAAGTTGAGGGTGGGTTTCGGCTCAGAGCCACACTGATTCGTCCAGGTTCTCCCCGTTAGTCGTCTCATGGGATCCATAGTGTGAGACTTTTGTTTTGGCTTGGCGCCCTGAACGATCCAGGGTGAGCTGCTTGGTGCAGGTGTACGACCTATCTGCTGATTTGAGGAAGAGTTGTTTCATTTCCACAGGTAGCGTTGATCTCAAAGTTCACCTCCAGTCGTTGAATCTTCGTTTCTAAAAACTGAAGTCGTTGTAGAATACTGCTAATGTCCTTGGAGTCAGATGGGGGCATTTTGCCCTAGTTCAACTTGGAGGTGAAGAAAAGCAAGGTAAAAATAAAAGTGAGAAAATCTCCCGGTCCTTAGGTTTGAAGTAATCCAATTATGATGTCGATAATATAAATATAGCCATAAAAATTGTGACTTTAAAATAATTCACAGGCAAAGTTATCAGTAAGGACGAGAGAGAGCAGGATGAGCTGCTCCTCCTTCAGCTGCCAGCAATATCTCAGTCCTCAGTTGGTCCCTGAGTCCCTCAGGAAGGACCAATTGAGACTCAATGGGGCTGTTAACCACTGATAATGGCCATTCTATGGGATGATAACATCCGAAGTGGGTGATAGGAGCTACTTTTCTATTTTCAATTAAATCTTAGAATTTTGATTATTTAGTTTATGTTTATTTACTTACTTTCTGGTTGATTTATAATTAGAATTTTTAATTAAATTTAGTTATTTAGAATATGTGTTTTGACTAGTAATTGTCTTAATTGGTTAATTAATGTCAGTTTGAGAAGTGGGTGTTTCATAAATACGTTGGTTTTAGGTTGGTCATTATGCACCTGGGTGGTCACATGGTTTTTTTTTACCAGTCAGTCAGTCAGTTACATTGGCAGTTTGTCCAGCCAGTCTATCCAGTCAGTCACTTTTACTTTGATCACCTTGAAGTCTTAAGTTTTTAGATCTTTTGATTTTGGGTTTTTGGACAAACAGTCACTATAGAAACAAGCCACCAATATTATCGTCCTCACTTTATTATCAAACTCATTTTGATTTATCTTGCTATTAATTCATTTACTGTTTATTGCAACAGGCCTACTTATTATTTTGCATGTAGTTATTTAGGTCAATATATTTTTGCAGTGTTTTTGCATCAACCCATCAGAAATAATGAGAATATAAATCTGTCTAATTAGGTTTGTGAAAGAAAAAATGTAGGAATTAATAATCCTGCTGAAGAAAATACATAGAATCTGTTTTAATGATTAAACATGTTGATTCAGAGCAGAATTGAGTTCATCTGGTCTAACGATCACAATTAATCATTTTATCAGAATGAAAATCAAGAAGCAGGAAACAGACTTTATATTTATAAATATAGAAAGTTTTACCTGATTCTCTGATGATTTTCTGTCGATAACGAACATTATTTATCTTCACAGGGTCAGTCGCTGTAAAATGAAATAAACAGCTGTTAATATGGCACATTATATGTTTTATTTAGCAGAACTTAGCAGAAAGTTTGCAGGTTTTTTAACTCAACATCTTTGAATAATTAGACGTCATGGAAAATTTTCTGAAACTGATAATCAGACCACAAACTTCTTAACCATTTAGAGACGAAACTTTTCACCACGAAGTAGAAAACAACAAGAAACCAGTAAGACCACAGAGAGCCCAACCAGTCTGAGCTGCTGGAGGAACAAGATGAAGTTTCACTTCTCATTTCAGATCAGATCAGATATGAGATGGTAGAGAAAATAACTTTAAAACTTTAGTTGTTCTGCAGGTGAAGACACTACTAATGTTTCTGAATGATTAATTATCAATTAATAATTATTAATTATTGGTCTTTATTCTTTCAGGTCAACATTATAATCCAGTGTATCTGTGTAGCACAGGGTCAGTAACCTTCACCATTCAGAGCCATTTGTACTCCTTTCATACAGTAAAGAACCAGACTCATTAGCAGCATCAGTTGCATTGAACATCCTATTTACTTCAGATATTTTTCTTTTACTCCATAGTTGGCCTACTTGGGGTCAAAGTTTAAGAAACCTCACACTGGCAGGTGTCATTGGAAGTTGTGACGTGTATTACTATTTTAACATATTTTATTCATAAAACGAAAATTAATTGAAGGTGTTCTGAAAAACATGGAGGAGCTTCAGCTTAGAAAAAGAGGAAGATGATGGGGAAGATTAATGGATGTGATGAAGAATAAAATGTGGAAGGCTGGTGAAGCAGAAAAGAGACAGGCGCCCCCTACTGGTTGTAACGAAAGAAAATGATGATTTTTAATGTTTAATATTATTATTATTATTAACACGTTCCGGGGGAGGTGGGGGACATTGAGTCTGAGTGGACCATGTTCTGTGCCTCCATGGCCGAGGCGGCTTATCGGAGCTGTGGCCGCAAGGTCGTTGGTGCCTGTCGCGGCGGCAACCCCTGAACCCGTTGGTGGACACCTTCGGTGAGGGATGCTGTCAAGCTGAAGGTCCTATGGGGCCTTTTTGGCCTGTGGGACTCCAGAAGCAGCTGATGGGTACCGGCGGGCGAAGCGACATGCGGCTCGGGTCGCTGAGGCCAAAACTCGGGCGTGGGAGGAGTTTGGAGAGGCCATGGAGAAAGACTTCCGTACGGCTTCGAGGCGATTCTGGTCCACCATCCGGCATCTCAGGAGGGGGAAGCAGTGCAGCACCAACACTGTTTATAGTGGGGATGGTGGCTGCTGACCTCGACTCGGGATGTTGTGGGTCGGTGGGCGGAATACTTCGAAGACCTCCTCAATCCCACCAACATGCCTTCTGTTGAAGAAGCTGAGCCTGTGGACTCTGGGTCGGGCTCTCCAATCTCTGAGGACGAGGTCACCGAGGGGTCATGAAGCTCCTCGGTGGCCTCAGGGCCCCGGGGTGGATGAGATCCGCCCGGAGTTCCTTAAAGCTCTGGATGTTGTAGGGTTGTGTTGGCTCACACGACTCTGCAATATTGCATGGACATCGGGGGCAGTTCCTCTGGATTGGCAGACCGGGGTGGTGGTCCCCCTGTTTAAAAAGGGGGACCGGAGGGTGAGCTCCAATTACAGAGGGGTCACACTCTTAAGCCTCCCTGGAAAGGTCTATTCAGGGGTCCTGGAGAGGAGGGTCCGTCGGATAGTCGAACCTCGGATTCAGGAAGAGCAGTGTGGTTTTCGTCCTGGTCGTGGAACACTGGACCAGCTCTACACCCTCAGCAGGTCCTGGAGGGTTCTGGGAGTTCGCCCAACCAGTCTACATGTGTTTTGTGTACTTGGAGAAGGCGTTCGACCGTGTCCCTCGGGGGGCCTTGTGGGGGGTTCTCCGGGAGTATGGGGTACCGGGCCCTTTGATACGGGCTGTCAGGTCCCTGTATGACCGGTGTCAGAGTCTGGGCCGCATTGCCAGCAGTAAGTCGGGCTCATTTCCGGTGAGAGTTGGACTCCGCCAAGGCTGCCCTTTGTCACCGATTCTGTTCATCACTTTCATGGACAGAATTTCTAGGCGCAGCCGAGGTGTTGATCCATTTTGGTGGCCTTAGGATCACATCTCTGCTTTTTGCGGATGATGTGGTCCTGATGGCTTCATCAGATCGTGATCTGCGGCTCTCGCTGAAACGGTTCGCGGCCGAGTGTGAAGCGGCCGGGATGAGGCTCAGTGCCTCCAAATCCGAGGCCATGGTCTTGAGCCGGAAAAGGGTAGAGGTCCTTCTCCGGGTCAGGGGGGTCGTCCTGCCTCAAGTGGAGGAGTTTAAGTATCTGGGGATCTTGTTCACGAATGAGGGAAGAAGGGAGCGGGAGATCAACAGGCGGATTGGGGCGGCGTCTGCCGTGAAGCGGGCGCTGTACTGGTCCGTCATGGTGAAGAGAGAGCTGAGTCAAAAGGCGAAGCTCTCGATTTACTGGTCGATCTACGTTCCCACCCTCATCTATGGTCATGAGCTTTGGGTCATGACCGAAAGAACGAGATCACGGATACAAGCGGCCGAAATGGGTTTCCTCCGCAGGGTGACCTGGCTCTCCCTTAGAGATAGGGTGAGAAGCTCGGTCATCCGGGAGGGACTCAAAGTAGAGCCGCTGCTCCTCCACGTCGAGAGGAGCCAGTTGAGGCTCGGGCATCTGGTCAGGATGCCTCCTGGACGCCTCCCTGGTGAGGTGTTCCGGGCACGTCCCACCGGGAGGAGGGGAGACCCAGGACACGCTGGAGGGACTATGTCTCTCGGCTGGCCTGAGAGACCAGCCGAGAGACATAGTCTCTCGGCTGGTCTCGACCAGGCGTTCCCCCGGAACCCCAAGGCGTTCCGGGGGAACGCCTTGGGGTTCCCCCGGAGGAGCTGGAAGAAGTGGCTGGGGAGAGGGAAGTCTGGGCCTCCCTTCTGAAGCTGCTGCCCCCGCGACCCGATCCCGGATAAGCGGAAGAAAATGGATGGATGGATGGAATATTATTAAATCTTGTCTTATGCTCACTGTGGTTCTACAGAGTCTGAAGAATCCTCTCATAATGTTGGAAATTCAGCTTGTGTTGTTTTGATCTTCACCTGGTCAGTTAATGTGTTTTAATGTGTTTATTAACCTTTGTGTCTTCAGGTCCTGCATCCAGATAAGAACAGGACTGAAAGGTTGGAGCTTTAAAGTGACATCCAGCTGCTGTAGGTACAAACTGGGATCTGCAGTGAATGAGGACCAATGAGATGAGGCTGTCACTGGAACAGGAGCTGCTGTCACTAGGGGGCGCTGTTGGTTCTGCAGTGCTAATGTGTTAATGGGTCAAAGGAACTAGTCCATTAGATCCAACAGGTTTTAATGAACTTCCACCTGTATGTTTGTTACCCAGCATTAATCACATGTGGAGCATCATCCAGCATCAAACACTGAGATGATGGTCTGGATTTAAATGAAGGGAGAAAATGAGTTTATGTTCACAGCAGACCCAAGACTCTTCTTTTTAACTATATTTCCTGAATTGAATCATTTCTGCTTAGCCTGTACATTTTCCATGAAGTTGTGTGTTTTTCCATGTGGGGGTGAGGGAGGTAATTGTTTGTTTTTGCTGATCTGTACAGCACTTTGAGTTAAGGATAACATCTAGAGAAAATATTAATGAAGATTCATAGGGAGTTTGTTCAGGTTCTAAGCTAAAGATCACAAACGCACCAAGCTAAAAATCTGAAATGAATTTTAGCTGCTTTTATTTTTCTTGTTACAGTTATGAAAGCATACATTGGTTAAAACAGAAGCAAAAACATAACAATTACATATTTTATTTAATGGATAGATGTTTTGCAGTTCCTACCCCTCAGTGGTTGCAAACCTTTAGCATGTAGCTGTTTAATTTGTTCTCAGTAAATGTTTTCTCTGGTTAGCCACAGAGAAATGACTCAAATTCATTTTGTATTGAAGAATTTAAGGAGAAAATTGTAACACATACTTTGCTTCAATCTAATATGTTTACATAAAAAATCAAATAAAGATAAAGAGGATAGTGAGAAAAACAGGTTTCTGGTTTCTGGAGGTCAGAGCTGAAACCTGTCAGCTGGTCGTCATGATGAGACTGAAGATCAGAGACCATCTGATCCTGGAGGAACATCTGGAATCACAGAAACATTGGAAACTAATTAAATCTGTTTGTCTGCACTAGTGTGGCTCTTGACTGGGTCTCCATTAAATCAGTGTTTTTCGTTATGTTTATTTTACCATGTAACTGTCATAAATGAAGCTGATGGAATAATACTTAGCCTCTGTCTCTGAAACTCCTATCATTTCTGACACTCCCCCTTTAGTACATCACCACAACACGTCATCCTAAACTCTACATGCCATCAGTTGCATCAGCAATGGCTTCTTATGTTTCACATCGACTAGTCACAGTAACATGAGAAAACAGAGAAGGTGAAACATGAGGAACTGGGGGGAAATGTCAGGTAGTTTGAATTAGTGACGGTCCAGACAACACAGAAACTTCAGCACATGCGCCGAGCAAACAAGATGAAACTGGATGTGATGGTGCCAAACTGTGTTGATGAGGGAGAAACTGTCGACACATTTCTGGGTTTAGTTGGATGGAGAAACTTTGTGTTCTTGGCTTTACGTTGGTTTTTGGCTTGTATTTGAATCCTGGCGTGGATCAACATGGGAAGAAGAAGTTTTCTCCATGTGGGATCATTTGATCTTATAACGGAAAATAATTATTCTGTTCTCATTTCCACTTTTGTTCATTTTTCTTTCAGCTTATTCAAATTTCTTTCCATGGGATATTTGAGTTAGTTTACATGGATTAACTCAGGGGTGTCCAAAGTGGGTCCTGGAGGGTAGCGCACCTGGATCCAATGATGTCTCATTAGAGGCCTAAGAAGAACGTTAACATGCTGAAAAGCTTGTTACTGCCACCAGGGAGAGAAGTAGAACATGCAGGATGCCGGTGTTGTATCAAATAGCCATACGCTGTCAGGATAGCATAGATGCATTGAGTACGCTGCCCGCGCATGCGCACTAAGAAGTCCGATCGTTGGAGGAGTTGTCAGTTCAGCATATGCAACAAGTTACAATGAAAATAAGTCATTAAATTGTTTATAATGTGATATAATATGATAACTAGATAGATATGCACGCGTTGTCGTGGTTTCAAAGTGTATTTAAAGCAGGATCCAGCTGCAGCTGCAGTTTTACACAAGCCTGTAAAACTCAATAACCTACTTAACCGCCAAGTCAGGATGCCATAAACTGTTGATAACAAAGTGTATGATGATCTACGTCATGATTCTATGTTGTTGATTAAATAAAATCATATGGTAATGACAGCGGATACATGTCTGAGCTAAGCTATGACTATCTGACAATGTATGCTGATATGACAGAACACCGGGCCTCCAGGACCCACTTTGGGGACCCCTGGTTTAACGTTTATTTATATTGTAGGTGAAAAATGTAGGATTTGCTCCCAGGTTTTGTGTCGGCGCCCGACATGAGGGGATGAACCGGTTAACGCTCCGTCTTTATTGAATTTACCTGCAATGACTTTCTAAATCCAGCAGATGTTGCTGTAAGTGACACAGCAACAGTTTCAACACAATTTGGGAAAAATGTCACACACCCAGTGAGGCCTCATCTGCCCATGTTCATGTTTTCGCATCCACCTGAATAATAGTAGTTGAGACCCTGCTGAGGAACGATTTGATACTGGGTTCATTACACAATTCAAGTCCCCAGCAAGAATGAACAAATGAGTATCAAGAAAAGTAAGTGTGCTAAATGGATTATTTATAAACTCTGGATTATCAAACCAATAAAACAGTAATGTGAAACACACGTCCATTATAAGGGCTGTGTGGTTTTTAGCCATCATACACCGCCCCCTTAAAACAGAGGGGACATTATCTGATGGTGAATTATGGCCATCAGATGCATTCCCACAGTTTGTCACAGGAGAACATTATCTGATGGGTAATATTGAGCATTAAAATGCATCTCCCCAGTTTTAGATTGTCCAGAACCAGTAGTGGAACAAGTCAGCGTAGGCCGGGGGGCGGGCTAATGACCGGGCCCAAATAATAAAGCTCATGATAATTTAACTTTACAGCACGGACATGCCTGCAACAGCGGAGCTGACAAGTTTCACCACCACAGAGAACGACTATGTCATTCTGAATCCATCTGACATGAAGTACAACAAACCAAGTGTGCTATCCTCACCCTGAGTTTTCAATCTTTTCAGCCGCTAGACAGTCAGACAATGACACTCCAATGGACCTTAACAAGCTCCGCCCAGAAACGCCCTCGAAAATCCCACGTGGCTGCATGTCTCACAAAGCATCGCGGAGCTTAGATTCTATGTGTAAACATGGCGTCTTTAATTTCGACTGACTCTTTGCAGAGTATTTCTGAGTCGATTAGTTTAGCATTTCTGCTGGATTTTCACAAAATATCAGCCACGGCAATGAACAGGGGAACCAACAAGTTCATGTCATCTTTTTTGGACGACATCAAGGTGTTTGAGCCGCGATGCCTCCAACATTGTGGTGTCACAGCTAAATGCTAGCGGTGGATGAGGAACACAGCAGATCCTCAGATCCTCAGCATAAATATAGCTGTGGACAAGATCACTGATGCTTATTGTTCTTGCAAGGCTGGGTAAGTCGGACATTCATGGCTTAGAGGGTGATTTCTGTTGGCAAATGTTCGAATGTGCCTAGGCCTGATATACGGTACTCGGTGGCTAACACGATTAGCCACCGAGCTAACACAATTACAGTTTAGTAAAAAGCCTTTTCAGGTGAAATAAAATCTTTAATGTATGTCAGATACGGTACACATTGCATATTGATATGTTCAGCTAACGTAAGGCTGTAACAGACAGGCTGTCATATGTTGAGTTTTTGAGTGTGGATTTTTGTGTTCTCCGTCTTGTTTCGGTTTATTTCTGGGGTTTAAGTGTTTAGTTTAGGTTATAGTTGGGTTTTTCATTGGTCCGCTAATTGATTATTGGTTTCACCTGTCTGCTTAGTTATTTATGTACATGCGCCGTAGGTTGGGCGCGGCAGTCTCGTCTGGGTTTTACCGGAGTTATCCAGCTTTCGGGGAGGTTTCCGTTCGGTATGTTCAAATGTGTTTTTGTCTACTGATTTGAGTTACTGAGATGAAGAATAAAGTTGCAAGTATGACTAGACGCCGAAGGCTTCGTGGTTCCTGTCCGTCAACACCAAACCGATTCCTGACACAGGCTTCAAGGTGTAGAAGTTGTATTGGTGCTGCCATTATGCTGTAGTTGGCTAAAAAGTTTTCATAATGGATGTGTTTATTATTGACTTTATTTTTTTCATTCACTAAACACAAAGAAAGCAAAGCAATAATACTTACACCAGCAGACAATCCTTTGTTCTTACTGATCCTACGACAGTTGAGCTGCTAATGTATTGTGAACAAGCTTTGATCCAAGCGAGGCTTTCCGTTTCAGATTTTGGAAATCTTTGAATTTTAGTTCCACAAATACGATCAGGATCCCTGACATCACCTGTACAGATTCCCCACTGACAGTGGAGAACCATTGTTTTAGAGTCCCGACGCTAAAACTTTCTGTCGGTCTGCTAGTCCACAATGTACATTAGCATGATTTTACTATTGTAGCTTGTGTTTGTGAGACGGTCAACCACGTGATAGCTGCGCTGTGACGTAAAATGGGTATTAGCCAATGAAACGCGGCCACTGTGGCAAGGTCCATAACCAAACTTCTTTCTTTTTTAGTTGTTTATTGAATAGTGGCCTCTGACCACTACCATCACTTTGCCATCATAAACTGCAACATACAAGGCTTAATATTAGCCATTCTTACTGTGAGCTAAAATGAAAACATTTTCCTAAATGATTTCAGCATACAAATTACTGACACCAGCTTTACATAAAACAAAGAGAGTTATTATTTTCACAATGAACCAACACTTGCGAACAAATCTTGTCTGAAACACAACTAATAAAGACAATAATCAGCTATTCCACAAGCTGTTCGGTGTTGCGTTCCACCATCTTGGATTTTTTTTTCCTTTTAGCGTCACAAAAAAACATAACAAAAATATCCACCACCAGGTGCTCTAGTGCAGTTTTCAAAACCTTGCTGGTCCAGCTTAACTTACAAAAGGCAGCACACCAAGAGAAGAACAGAAACATTAGGCTACTGGTCACTGATGATGAAAGAACTCAAATTCAAATTAGTTCAGAACCAGAAAGAGCAATTGGATCATTGTTGCTTATTTTTGTTGTTTAGTTTTTATTCAAGTGCATTTTTTGTTAACAGAGACTGAGAGTTCATTTAATTTTTGTTTTTGTTTGTTTTTGTTTATTTTGTTTACCAATTCCAAAAATGTTCTTTTGAAAATAAAGTGTATTCATTTTTTGCAGGATGTGCTTGCATTATTATGCCATTACCATTACATCAGTTTAAAATGGTCTTCAAACAATATTATCATTTATCACAATAACTTTTGAGACAATTAGTCGCTCAGTAAAATGTGTTATCATGACAGGCCTACGTACGATTATGAAGGAGACTTGAGAAACAGTTTGTTGCAGTGAGTCACTAAAGACGTCATGGAAATGTATCTGAAACTGAGAATCAGACCACAAACTTCTTGACCTTTAGAGATGAAACTTTTCAGCATACAGAAAACAACAAGCAACCACTCAGACCACAGAGGGGAACCAACCAGTCTGAGCTGCTGGTTGCAACAAGTGGTAGAATTATTATGTTATCACTATTACATTACATTTTGATTTTCATTTACAGATTTTAGCTTTTTACTGTGCGTGAACCAATGCTGTGTTGAAACTTTTGACCCACTCTCACAGAATGTCTCTGCAGTGTGATTGTCTCTAACCACAGAATGTTCCGCCGTCTGAGAAATCGCTCTCATGAGAAAGGACTGGATGTCCTGTGTGCAGAGATTAAACTTGCTTTTCCCTTTTATATCGCCCTTCTCTGAAAATAAAAGAAAAGCTCTAACTGAAGGTTTGCTGTGCCTTCTGGTGATCAGACCGATATCTTCTGCTGCTGAGAGGAAACCACAACAGCTTTTTGCAAAAGCTTGGTTGAAAACTAATAAACGTTGTCCGTTGTTCTTTCTATATGTAGGTTGAGAAAATACCTATCAAGAAGGTTCTCACTTCTCACTGCACATCAGTAATTATACTGCAGGTAAAGATGGTGCTAAATGTGTCTGGGCACCACAAGTGTCTGCGAATAACTGCCTGTTATAATAGTTAAAACATTAAATAAACCTTTATATGCATTTATATTCACAGTTGGTATCATCACAGCATAACCACAGATGTTTGCAGTCTTCTTGGGAGATATTAGCCAATCACCACCAAGCTGCAAAACCTGAACTGTGAACAGTCTGACTTTAAATGTAATTCATTTAAGGACTACAGACACATTCCTAAATGAAATCAACTCACCCAACATTTTATGTTACACAAACAATGCTGATCTAAATGATTCATAATGAGAAACAAATCAATGACAGTATCAGTCCATAGAGCTACAGAAACAAAATGACTAGAAGAGATCCCTTCCTATTTCTCCTATACATTAACATTGTATTAGCAGTAGCTGCTTTCTAAGTCTCGTTTTATGCTGTCCTTTTGAATCAACAGCAGTCAGAGCTGCCTCACTTTGGAGAGTCAAAGAAAAGAAAACCTGTCAAGCCAACAGCTCAGAATCCGTCTACAGATTAAACTTGAACCCAAATTCTGAATTTAAGCTGAAACCATTGAAGAGACATGAGGAGTGAAGGGATGTCAGAGATTAATACCAGAACCATCTTCAGACTTTCAGACCAGCTGGTGACAGACTGAATCTGTTTCTGTTTCATATTCTACCAGGTTCTTTTCCTTCCTCAGTCACTGTTTATCATAACTGTAATGTCTTAAGAACATGTGGTCATTTATATACCAGCCTTCCATGATATACTGGTAAACCCTTGACAAGTCCATGTCTGTACATGTGGCCCAGGCGACCTGGATCACATTTAAATGAGCTCCTGTCACAGCTGCTGCTGAGCTGCCATACAAGGACAGATCTTCCCCCTGCAAGGAGTCAGATTGTTGTTTAACCCTCAGTGGTAACACGTTCAGGCCTGCTGCAAGAACTTGCAGCAGGCCTGAACGTGCTGCAAGAACTTGCAGCAGGCCTGAACGTGTTACCACGTTCAGGCCTGCTAACTGACCAGTAACTAACCTGTCTGTTCTCTTCATTCTGCCCAGTTGCTTCTCCTGTCCCCGATCCTGACCCTCTCCACTGGATTTGGACCTCCTGGCTTTGACCCCTGTCTGTCTGACCCCAAGATCTCGAACTCATTTTGACCTGGATTTGGACCCACTGGATCTGACCCCCGTCTGTCTGACCCTGAGATCAGGAACCGTCTGACCCTGACTTGGATTCCCTGGTTCTGACCCTGGCCTGTCTGACTAAGATTTGTGTGTTTCCTAATAAACACCCATTTTTTGTATTTTCTGTTCAGTCCCTGCGTCCATCAGCTCCTGCTCATGTCAGCTCCTTCCAAATGCTCAGTTAAGCAGTGAATGTACTGCTGCTGAACTCGACGCTGTTCCAGTGTCGCTCGTTTCTGGCAGAGGACAACGAGAGAGTCCATCTGCATCTCTGTGTTCTGCTGATTTCTTGAAAACAATGTGGTAATCATATGCTGACAATATGATAGCCCACCTTTGAATGTGTGCTGCAGCCAGGGTAGGTAGGTTCTTGTCCTCACCAAAGAGCGTCAGCAGGGGGCAATGGTCTGTTGCTAAGGTGAAATGCCTACCCCATAGGTACTGATGAAACGTTTTCACTCCATAAATCAATCCTAGAGCTTTTTTTGTCTATTTCAGATAACTTTTTTTCTGCTGGGGACAGCGTTCGGGAAGCGTATGCAATCGGTCTCTCCTCCCCACTTGGTAGTGTGTGCTGAATAACTGCACCGATGCCATATGCAGAAGCATCACATGCTACAGTGAGTAGCAGGCAGTGGCGCAAAAAGTGGGTCTTGCAGCACATGTAATGCATAGGGGCGCAGCACCAGAGGGGGCGCCAAAACCCCGTCTGGAGGGGCGACGCGCCGATGATGTTTTCCTAAACACTTTAGCGCCTTTCGCTCCTTCACCTCGCGCACACAATGAGGTAAAAGTAGCAAGTTTTACCTTTCACGTAACGTCGCCTCGGGGTGGAGGGGGAGCCGATTTATGTTTTTGCATCCACATGAATAATGTGTAGTTGCGCCACTGGTAGCAGGTTGGGGTCATAGTGCGCCTGGACCCCATCACTTGTCAGCAGACCTTTGCACCTGTTGAACGCTGCCTGCTCTGGTTCTGTCCATCTCCAAGTCACATTGTCTTTCAGTAACTTGTAAAGTGGAGCAAGAGCTGTGCTTTGCATTGGCACAAATCTCCCATAATAGTTAACAAGTCCCAGGAACGCCTGACGTTCTTTCACATTAGTAGGAGCGGGAGCATCCTGTATCGCCCTCACGTTTTCTTCTGAAGGGTGGACTCCATGTTCATCCAGGACGTGTCCCAGATACTCAATTTGTGGCTTGTTAAACTCACACTTGTTTTTCTTTATTATTTGGGTTAGATGCCCACAATCTAGTGTAAAACAGTGGGGGTGAATGTAGCAGTGTGATGTTGTTACACTAGATTGGCATGTGATAAGCATCTCGGTGGGAACTCATCTGAGCACTGGCAGCTTTTGTTTTGAAAGGACGACAAATCCATTGTAAAACAGCGGGGAACTTCCTGTTTAAAAATTATTATTTATGTTTAAATCTGGTGTGTTGTGAATTAAAATGTAAATTCTTATAGGTATTGTTAAACATATTGAGTTCATATATTGTTGTTTTAAGTGTTAGTTCAGGGTTTAAGAAGAAACATTAACGGGTCATACCATTACGGTTCATGAAATGTTTTCCCACGCTCTCCGTCGCTCTCTTTCCGCTCGGATTCCGTGGGAGAAGGCGCTGTGGAGCACTTTAAGAAGAAAGAGCCTGTTTTGATTTTCTTTTCTGCTGTTTGAATGCAGGGGATATTAAAAGTGCCTTCAATATCAGCTGTTGTCTGGCTGTTATTCCCAAAAAGACACAACGCAGATTCAACTATGCTACACTCGCAGGCCATTTTCCTGAAGGCATCACAGAACCTTTTGAGCTTTGGAGCGTCCAGTGATGAGCAAGTTATCCAGGTAGACCACCACTGGTAACCCTTTCATTATGTTCTCCATAATGCAATGAAAAATAGATGGAGCTGTGCTGATTCCAAAAGGAAGCCTGTTGTAAACAAACAGTCCTTTATGAGTATTGATAGTTGTGTACTTCTTATGCCTCTTTTCCACCGGCCCGCCCGGCTCGGCTCCGCTCGGCTCGGCTCGGCTCTGTTTCGGAGTGACCGCGTTTCCACCGGCTCTTCTCGGCTCTGTAGCAGGTACCGCCCCCTGGTGGCGGGGGAGGGGAGGGGGGGTGTAGCACCCCGCCTCCAGGAGCTTCGTGCTGAGCTTCGTTACATGCGACCTAACGCGAGTTGTTGTTTTTCTGATACAAAAGAAGAAGAGAGAGCTGAGCTATTTTTTACAGCCTGATTGCGATTTTTCTGAGACTTCAAGAAAATGTGACAGTGGGAGGAAAAGCTGCATGTGGTGAGGAGGAGCTGATCTCCGCCCTGCAGGAGGAAAGCAGGAGGTTCAGACGGTTCAGGTGAGATAACGAGGATTTTAAACTACGATAAAACTTGTAATCGTGCTGAATATACATGAGCTAATGTTAGTCACGGTGTTGCAAATAACTTAAAAATGTCAGAATAAATTCCTAATATGTTCCAATGTGTTTTCATGTTGGCAAACTGCCGCCGCAGACCATCGTGGTTCTTCGTGCTTCTTTGGGTTGGAGGATCTCATCAATGTCCGTCTTCCTGCTGGTCGGTGTTGACCTTCAGGATGTCCAGACCTTCACCTTTCTGGAGCAGGAATCACATGACCCCAATATGCTGATGAAATATTTCTGATTTAAAAAAACGTGTCTGATATTCTGACGGAGTTGAAGTGCATTAACAGTCTGTTGTTTTAACTTCTCAATACGTTTAATTATGATTCACCTCAAGTTATACTGAGAACAAATAAAGCTTTATTCCCTCTAATCTGACTGGTTCCTCTTCTATGTTTTCACATTTTGGACACTAAGAATTAAAAGTTTAAACTCAGTCTTAATTATCACTAATTAAGTTTACCGGTTGGACACATTTTCTCACTTTCTTACATTGAAGATTCTGCAGGAAGACAGATAAACAGTGAGTGAATAGAATGATTTTGTATAAACTAGAAACTAACATGATTTGTATTTAGGGCTCTTGTTAATAGCTGCCCTGATAATAATGTCAAAATGTTTGGTTTGTTGAATAATGTTTTCAGTTTTGAATGGCTTCATTGATAATCTACAATGTTAAGTTCAATGAAATATGTATATAATATTTTCACTCTGGCTTAAGCTCCTCACATTTTGGGAGGATTGTATTAGGACCTTGATCTACAGTAAGTACAATAATGTGTGGAGTGAGCAGAAATAAAGAGACTTTGGTCACTGAGACACAACAACTTTTATTTTTATTTTTTGTCTCAACTCTCCTTGTTGCTCTGCTGGTAGCTGCTTCCTGCTGAAGGAGATCCAGGTGTTCAGATGGTCCATCATGTCGGCCATGTTGCTCCTTCTGCTCCCTGGTAATAAGATGTTATAGTTTATAGCACATAAATGTAGATAAATAACAGAGTCACTAATGTGGATGTTACATATACAAAAGGAATTATTTACAACAGGCATGTTACTGTATGTACACACACACACACACACATGTATATATTTACACACACACACAACACTTTTACCATCCAGCCATACAGATTATAAATAACTGGAATAGTTGTCTAAATTAAAGACAAAATCTAATTACTTTTAAGTTTTAGACCTATGCAGGTTTACAGCCATGGATATAATACCACTATCGTTTTCTTCAGGTTTATTGCTCATTCTACAATTAATAATTCATAACAATTTGATTAGAGAACTGATATCTAGCTATTTTACAATAGAATGTCATATAACATGTTTTATTATCTCACAATGGGGGAAACTCGGATGAAACAGCAAAATGAGAAACAATGGAAGCTCATAGATTCACACAAAGATAAACAAATGACGGTAAAATGCTGAACAATATTGAGTTATTTATAATGTACAACGTGTCTTCAGAAAATGCGCATGTTGTGTTTGAGCAATAAAAATACAGCAGGCTGTGTTTTAAATGTCGTCCACCTTAAATGTAGTAAAAACTAGACAGATATATCTACAAACTGCTCACCTGGCTGAGAGCAGCAGCGGCGTCAGCGGCGTCTGGTCGGTTTTCACCGTGAGGCTCCATCGGCTCCAAAGCGGCTAACGAGGCTTTTCATTCTCTCCACTATGGTGACAAAAACGCCTCATTCCTCACGGCTCCATCAGCTGCTGCTGAATATTGAAATCCGAAGCAAAGAAAAAAAGCTGCATTTTTTAGTTCAGGGCTTGTTTGTATCTTCCATCACTTCCGTGTTGCGGCGAGTTTCAAACGTTGCGCCTTCATTTTCCTTCTCTCTTGCCTCGCTGTTCTGTCCTCGCCCTCAGCCAATCAGTGAACAGCAGCGAAGCTTACGTCACCAGTGCTGACCGGGCTGGTTCTGCTGGCCCTGCTCTGAAGCAGGACCTAAAAAAGCAGCGCCAGCCCGGTTTAAAAGGCCGGTGGAAACACAAGCAAAGCGTGCGGAGCCGGGCCGGCCGGGCCGGTGGAAAAGGGGCATTAGAATCCTCATTCAACAGTACTTGTTGATAGGCTGCTGCCAGATCTATCTTTGAGAAGAACTTTCTCCCACTGAGTGTCGCCAGAAGTTCCTCCAAACGTGGAAGTGGGGATGTATCGGCTTCGAGGGCTTGGTTCACCGACACTTTTGCCCCTTTTCCACCGACCCGGCCGGCCCGGCTCCGCACGCTTTGCTTGCGTTTCCACCGGCCTTTTTAACTGGGCTGGCGCCGCTTATTTAGGTCCAGCTTCAGAGCAGGGCCAGCAGAACCAGCCCGGTCAGCACTGGTGACGTAAGCTTCGCTGCTGTTCACTGATTGGCTGAGGGCGGGACAGAACAGCGAGGCAAGAGAGAAGAAAAATGAAGGCGCAACGTTTGAAACTCGCCGCAACACGGAAGTGATGGAAGATACAAACAAGCCCTGAACTAAAAAATGCAGCTTTTTTTCTTTGCTTCGGATTTCAATATTCAGCAGCAGCTGATGGAGCCGTGAGGAATGAGGCGTTTTTATCACCATAGTGGAGAGAATGAAAAGCCTCGTTAGCCTCGTTAGCTTCATTAGCCTCGTTAGCTTCATTAGCCTCGTTAGCCGCTTCGGAGCCGATGGAGCCTCACGGTGAAAACCGACCAGACGCCGCTGACGCCGCTGCTGCTCTCAGCCAGGTGAGCAGTTTGTAGATAAATCTGTCTAGTTTTTACTACATTTATGGTGGACGACATTTAAAACACAGCCTGCTGTATTTTTATTGCTCAAACACAACATGCGCATTTTCTGAAGACACGTTGTACATTATAAATAACTCAATATTGTTCAGCATTTTACCGTCATTTGTTTATCTTTGTGTGAATCTATGAGCTTCCATTGTTTCTCATTTTGCTGTTTCATCCGAGTTTCCCCCATTGTGAGATAATAAAACATGTTATATGACATTCTATTGTAAAATAGCTAGATATCAGTTCTCTAATCAAATTGTTATGAATTATTAATTGTAGAATGAGCAATAAACCTGAAGAAAACGATAGTGGTATTATATCCATGGCTGTAAACCTGCATAGGTCTAAAACTTAAAAGTAATTAGATTTTGTCTTTAATTTAGACAACTATTCCAGTTATTTATAATCTGTATGGCTGGATGGTAAAAGTGTTGTGTGTGTGTGTGTAAATATATACATGTGTGTGTGTACATATAGTAACATGCCTGTTTTAAATAATTCCTTATGTCTATGTAACATCCACATTAGTGACTCTGTTATTTATCTACATTTATGTGCTATAAACTATAACATCTTATTACCAGGGAGCAGAAGGAGCAACATGGCTGACATGATGGACCATCTGAACACCTGGATCTCCTTCAGCAGGAAGCAGCTACCAGCTGAGACGGCAGAGCAACAAGGAGAGTTGAGACAAAAAATAAAAATAAAAGTTGTTGTGTCTCAGTGACCAAAGTCTCTTTATTTCTGTTCACTCCACACATTATTGTACTTACTGTAGATCAAGGTCCTAATACAATCCTCCCAAAATGTGAGGAGCTTAAGCCAGAGTGAAAATATTATATTATATACATATTTCATTGAACTTAACATTGTAGATTATCAATGAAGCCATTCAAAACTGAAAACATTGTTCAACAAACCAAACATTTTGACATTATTATCAGGGCAGCTATTAACAAGAACCCTAAATACAAATCATGTTTGTTAGTTTCTAGTTTATACAAAATCATTCTATTCACTCACTGTTTATCTGTCTTCCTGCAGAATCTTCAATGTAAGAAAGTGAGAAAATGTGTCCAACCGGTAAACTTAATTAGTGATAATTAAGACTGAGTTTAAACTTTTAATTCTTAGTGTCCAAAATGTGAAAACATAGAAGAGGAACCAGTCAGATTAGAGGGAATAAAGCTTTATTTGTTCTCAGTATAACTTGGACATCAGGTGAAACATAAACGTATTGAAAAGTTAAAAACAACAGACTGTTAATGCACTTCAACTCCGTCAGAATATCAGACACGTTTTTTAAAATCAGAAATATTTCATCAGCATATTGGGGTCATGTGATTCCTGCTCCAGAAAGGTGAAGGTCTGGACATCCTGAAGGTCAACACCGACCAGCAGGAAGACGGACATTGATGAGATCCTCCAACCCAAAGAAGCACGAAGAACCACGATGGTCCAACATGAAAACACATTGGAATATATTAGGAATTTATTCTGACATTTTTAAGTTATTTGCAACACCGTGACTAACATTAGCTCATGTATATTCAGCACGATTACAAGTTTTATCGTAGTTTAAAATCCTCGTTATCTCACCTGAACCGTCTGAACCTCCTGTTTTCCTCCTGCAGGGCGGAGATCAGCTCCTCCTCACCACATCCAGCTTTTCCTCCACTGTCACATTTTCTTGAAGTCTCAGAAAAATCGCAATCAGGCTGTAAAAAATAGCTCAGCTCTCTCTTCTTCTTTTGTATCAGAAAAACAACAACTCGCGTTAGGTCGCATGTAACGAAGCTCAGCACGAAGCTCCTGTAGGCGGGGCGCTACACCCCCCCTCCCCTCCCCCGCCACCAGGAGGCGGTACCTGCTACAGAGCCGAGAAGAGCCGCTGGAAACGCGGTCACTCCGAAACAGAGCCGAGCCGAGCCGAGCGGAGCCGAGCCGGGTGGGCCGGTGGAAAAGAGGCATTTGTAATCCCCACATAAGCGGATGGAAGTGTCCCTCTATAGCAGTGGTCCCCAACCTTTTTTGTGCCGCGGACCGGTTGAGACTTTGAAATTCTTTTGCGGACCGGGGGTTGGGGACCACTGCTCTATAGCACCGGCACTATGGGTGCTGCCCATTCGCTGTGTCTCACAGCTGTGATGTTACATTTTTCCAGTCTTTTTAGTCTTACGACTAAGGAGCAGATTTAGAAGTACGCCGAAAAATACAGAATTTGTTTAAGACTGTGAGCTGCGCTGAAGAAAATAAGAGAGAGAAGTTCAAAAACATACTGAGGGTGAAAATCATTCTTAAAATGAAATGAAGATATATCGCAGATCTAAAAAAATAATAAAAATGTAAGGCCACTGATCTATGGCAAATAGCCCCCCCTTCACTGGGCCAGGACCCCTCGACCTCATTAGCTGCCCTGAATAATGCCTAAAGAAATTATGAGGTAGAAATCTAAGAATTTTGAAAACTATTTTATTCAAACCACTAACAATGAAAGACCAACATGTTTGTAATATCTAATAAACAATTTGATCAGACATGACCTACTTTAAGACTTTTTAATGGTGAAGAGAACAGATAATAGCAACACAGACCAACGACAAGAACCAACGACATGAACCAACAGCATGGACCAACGACACATGCAGCAAACGCATATGTAACATCTACATATGCATCATCTATATGCAACATAGACCAATGACATCTACACATATGACTTCTACTTATTTTTGACACAAATGGAACCCCGTAGTGAACCTGATCAGCACTGAGCAGGATGAGTGGAAGAGCAATTTTACCTCTGGTCTTTGACTTGTTTCCCTTGTTTTTGATGACGATCTCTCCATAACTCACATTGCCTCTTCTGACAGCAGAATAAACCTCAGATGCATCGTTCTCTGGAAAAACACAAATATACAATATTTTATACATGAATCTGAATGTTTATAATAAACTCTGTGATGGCAGGAATCCATCACTAATGATTGTTAAAAATAGAGGAATCTTCTATTCAACAATGAGTTTCCTCTAATTAAAGATTTCATCACCACAAGGTAATAATTTAGCTCCCTAAATGGTGTTATTTCTTCAGATGACACTAAAAGGTTATTTGTGAGTGATGGAGTCATGGATATAAAAAATGTAACATTTTAATATGAGATAAAGTTAAAGTTTTATTTCTTGTCTTCAGTCTGTGCTTATCTCAGTTTCAGTGGAAAATGATCTGGTCTACATTTAGCTAAAACAGAAACAGGAACCTGAACAACCGCAGAGTTTATTAGAGTCAGTTAGCAGAGAAACCTCAAACTGCAGAACAGAAGTTTTGAAACGGACCAACATTTACCAGAACATAGAGCAGATAGAGACCAAATGAGATTTATATTTGTCTAACATGATCACTAATTATTTAGTAATAAAAAATAACATTATATATTTTAGCGAAGAACTGAACAGCACTAAGTCGCACATATGTATCAGTGATATTTGTTTAAATTTAGATGTTTTTGTTGGTAAATAATGTGAACGACTCAAACTTGTTTATAAACAGAAATTAATTTAGTTAAGAAAACATAATAAAAGCTTTAATATTTCAACATTCTTCACTTTACTGAAGTGCTTTTCTTTCTAAAAAATCCCAACGCCACCTGTTTATTCCTTCATAATGTTGATATCAGTGAATAATTTTCTGATCTTATAAAAGTCTGTCAAATCTAAAGACCTATAAATGTCACTGGTTTAGCTTTTATTAAAACTTTTAGTTTTCTATACAGTTAAAGCTGCAGTGTGTAACTTTTAGTTAAAAAAAACATTAGTTGAAACTCATTATGACATTATCCTTGGGGTTCCCCGGAGGAGCTGGAAGAAGTGGCTGGGGAGGGAAGTCTGGGCCTCCCTTCTGAAGCTGCTGCCCCCGCGACCCGATCCCGGATAAGAGGAAGAAAATGGATGGATGGATGGATCAAACATGACAGAAACTGTGGAAAAGTTGAGCTCCTTCACCTTCTCCAGGTTCCAAATTATTATGCAAATTGGATTTGAGTGCCATAAAGATTTTATATTTGTGGTGCTATTAAACTCATAGATGGTTTTGTGTCTCAGGGCTCTTTGAATCACTGTGTTTAATTTCAGAGATCTGGTTGGTTTGTTTGTCAGGTGAGCTCAGTTAAAGGAAATCTACTGAAGAAGGATGTTTCACATTATTAATCAGCCTCAGTTTCAGGTAATATGGGGAAGAGAAAAGATCTCTGCTGATGAAAATCATCAGATGGTGTAGAGTCGTATGACAAGGTTTGAAAACATGAGATATTTAAAGCTGAAGCATTATCATCTTACTGTGAAGAGATCTGTGGTTGATTCAGAACAAAGATGGGTTTGTGCAGACAGGCTCAGCGAGGAAAGTTCTGTTGGACAAATTCATCTGGTTAAGAGAGCAGCTGTTAAAATGCCCTTACCCTACCTGCGAGACTGATAAATGAAAAAAAAAAATAAAACAATGATGAATGCTGTGGGTGCTGGGAGGGGTGGAGGGAGCCTCTCTACTACCCCCTACACCCCTTAGTCACACACATCGTTTAAATAAGAACAAAGTCTAGCTCTCCCTATTGTAATACACAGGGAAACCACTGGGGGGCCCAGGAGAAAAAGTCTGGGAGCCACTGGGGTGGTGGATGGGTGGTGGATGGCTGCCATGTCCCAACACAGCTGTGACGTCAGAAAGAAGGTGGTGGAGTCATGCTGTGGGCCAGAGAGAGCTGGTCGGCCCTGCAGGGCCCCTGAAGGTGTGAAAATGACCTCAGCAAAGTTTATGGACTTTCTGACTGATCACTTTCTTTCATGGTTCAAAAAGAAAAGCCGAACCTTCAGTAGCAAAATCATCTCCATGCATGACGATGACTTTGACTGCTATGGGCATAAAACTCATGGTCTGGTCACCATCCTCCTCTGACCTCTGACCTATTGAGAACCTCTGGAGTTTCCTCCAGCAGAAAATCTCAGGCTGGGATACAGTTAATATCAACTCTGGAAGGTTTACTGACATCCTGCAGACATTCAGAAACTTTCCACTAACTCACAAGTTCAATGGATGCAAGAATCGATCAGCGGATATAAAGAAGGTTCCTATGTTATCATGTAACTCTGTTAGGATGTTTTTGATTGAAATGGCTTTTGATTTCAGTACCTGTGACCACTTAATGCTGAACATTTGAAAAATGACCGTTTGCAGTTCTTCATAATGCATAAAATGTCTAGAAAATCTGCTGTGCATAATAGCTGGGAACAGTTTGAGTTTTTTATTTTTGAAAAAAATACTGTTCTCATTGGGAGAAAAGTAAAATCTGTTCAGTAAAATCTGATTTATACCATAATAGTTCATGACTTGAAAATTATACTGATCATCATTTGCATCATTGACCATAAAGAAAAATCAGAGAAAATATCAGCTGCATAATAATTTGGAACATGGTGTAGAAACAGCCAATCAGACAGGAGGAGGGACTTAGCGCTGCCAATCAATCTCCTGTGGCACTCCTCGTCCCTCCCCCTCTGTACTACGCTGCAGCTAGCGTAGCCTAGCCTGGATGCTAAGGCTAGTTAGCATCAGAGTTGGGTAGTAACTAGTAACATTTACTCGTTTACATTTACTTGAGTAACTCTTTTGAAAACTTTACTTTTAGGAGTATTTTTACTACGCTGTACTTCTTTCCTTTACTTGAGGAATTCAATTATGAAGAATTTTTTCCTCTTACTTGAGTAAAATTTCTGGATTTTCTTCCCACTGAATGCAAACAAACATGTTTCAATCTAAAATCCACCATACAGACTCACACCTGCAGTTTCTGTTAAAGTTTCAGTTTTTTATTGAAAGAATTTGATATGGAAAAATGTTATTTTGTCTGATTTTATTTTTTGTTACCCATTTGAATTATTGTAATTAAAATACCAAAATTTCCACTTAACTTTATATTTTGGTTTCTCTGATAACCTAATTCATAAGTATTAAATTAATTAATTTGATCATTTACTCAGAACTTTAATCATTTCTTGAATCAATATTTTTTACCTTTACTTGAGTAAATATGTTGAAATTATGCTTCTCTTACTTGATTACAGTTTTTGGGTACTTTACCCACCTCTGGTTAGCGTAGCCACGCAATGACAATAAAAAAATGCTCTTTCTATAATGAAAAGTTATTTCTTTGCCATTAGCACAATTAGCAGCTAAACATGAGGGTGATTGACAGCGCTAAGACCCTCCTGGCTCTGAATGTGTTTTCTTTAAGCTCTAGTGGCCTTTTTCCTAGAGGTCAGACAGAAAGAAGGCTAATAAAAGAGGTGAAGACATGATAAAGTCCCTCAGGCCCAGATTCACACCTGTGACATCCATATTCAATGCTAAGGCCTCCATGTGGGCCCAGGTTTACATGGTGACAGTTTTAACAAATATGTGAAAAAACACATTTTTATAAATACTGAAACTTAAGCTAAATGTGCTGAAGTCGTAAAACATATTTAATTCTAGATCTGCAAGAAACAGAAACAAATAATTTCACCTTGATTTGATTTGTTCTTCTTCTGTTGATGATGTGAAATTCTGATGTCACTGTAAGAAATACTTTCCTCTCCAACTTCTGGGTGACCTAAAATAAAACACAATCACAATTTACTGCAATGTTTAAAGATTAAAATGTTTCAGTTTTTAAATGTTCATCTATGTTTAACTAACAGAAAATGGATAAATGTTTGTCTCACCTTCAGGTTTTCTCTGAACACGTCGTCTCAGCAGTAAAACCAGAATCACCAGGAAAACCACAAGAATCAGACATGATAGAGAAACGAGGATGTAGGGAAGTGACTGGGAGGAAGATGATGATGAAGGTGGAGGTGAAGATGATGAAGATGATGATGGAGGTGGAGGAGAGGCTGAAGGACCAGAAGTGGTTTGAGGATCAGGAGCAGCTGATGGTTTCTCTAAAATAAAGTTTTATTTATTCAATAATTGCCCAACAATTTATTTTGAAAACCAAAATTAAACAATATTTTCAATTCTCTGACCTTTGATAGAGATCCAGCTGGATGGAGACTCTCCATAGCCGCTGATGCTGCACTTATAGTGACCTTCATCAGATTTCTTCACCTGGTTAATGATCAGGTTTCCAGTAGTTTCATGACCAATGAAGGATCCATATTTATAGAAAGCAGCTGGGAGGTTGTGGGCTGGACTCTTTGCTCTGCAGCTCAGAGTGACGTCATGTCCCTCCATCACAGGGAGGACAGGACTCTGCAGGATCACTGATCCACCTCAACACAGAGACAAACTACAGCATCTCATCCATTTACACACAGCAACACTAACTCCACAGTCTGATCTTACCAGAGACAGAGAGCTGGATGCTGCTGCTGCTGATGGAGGAGGATCCAGACTCACACCAGTAAACACCAGAGTCTGATGGGAACAACGTGATGCTGCAGGTAGAACCAACTGATCTCCCCCATCCATCTCCACACTGAGTCCTGGTTCCTCCAGTCGTGTTTCTCCTCACAGTCCCTCCATCCTCACAGGTCAGAGTCACTGATTCTCTTTCAAAGAACTGAGATCTGCTGGGACTCACAGTCAGAGCAGCTGGAGAGACTGAAGAGATTCAATTATTATATCAGTTAATAATAATAATTAGCATCATATTCAACAATTATCCAAATTAACAATTTTCCTTAAATTGTTGAAATGATGATAAAATGATGAATATTTACAATCATAATCAAAGTTCACCAACCTTCATCTGTTGAGCAGCTCAGCAAGAAGATCAGAACTAGAGAAAAAAAAATCTATTTATTATAAACTAAAGCTGGACATATTGAATACAATGGGCTTTGAAACTGTGTAATTCAGCCAGTTTTTATTTTACTACCTCTGCTTTTACATTAAGATGCTGGTGTTTATTTATAAAGGTAAAATCTATCATTCTGTTCAATTTTTAAAATAGCATTGATTCACAATAATCACCTCCTGTCACTTTATTAGTCAATCTATTTCATAAACATTAACATCCAGCCCCTCAGTAATTATATGACCAGATCCTATTAAATCCCATCCAGTAAATTGTGTCCAGTGTCTCAGACAGAGAGAAATGCTGATCCAGCAGAAAGAGAGTAAAACTCGTCTACTTACAGATCAGACAGTGAGATGATCCTTCCATTGTTCTGCTCAGTGATCTGACCTGACGATGTTTGGCTGAAGCTGAGAACGACTCACTGAGACGCCTACTTCCTGCTGCTGGTAGAGAGGAGGGGAGAGGAGGGGAGAGAGAGGAGGGGAGGAGAGAGAGGAGGGGAGAGGAGGGGAGAGGAGGGGAGAGAGGAGAGGAGGAGGGGGAGAGAGAGGAGAGAGAGAGAGGAGGAGGAGAGAGGAGGGGAGAGGAGGGGAGAGAGAGGGAGGGAGGAGAGAGAGAGGAGGGGAGAGAGATGAGGAGAGAGAGGAGGGGAGAGGAGGGGAGAGAGGAGGAGAGAGAGAGGAGGGGCAGGGGGGAGAAAGAGGAGGAGGGGAGGGAGAGGAGGGGAGAGGAGAGAGAGAGAGAGAGAGGAGGGGAGAGAGAGAGGAGGAGAGAGAGGAGGGGAGAGAGATGAGGAGAGAGAGGAGGGGAGAGGGGGGAGAGAGGAGGAGAGAGAGAGGAGGGGCAGGAGGGGAGAAAGAGGAGGAGGGGAGAGAGAGGAGGGGAGAGGAGAGAGAGAGAGAGAGAGGGGAGAGAGCGAGGGGAGAGAGAGGAGGGGAGAGAGGAGAGGAGGAGAGAGAGGAGGGGAGGAGAGGAGAGGAAAGAGAGAGAGGAGGGGAGAGAGAGAGAGGAGGAGAGAGAGGAGGGGAGAGGAGGGGAGGAGAGGAGGAGGGGGAGAGAGGAGGAGGAGAGAGAGGAGGAGGGGGAGAGAGGAGAGAGGGAGAGGGGAGAGAGAGGAGGGGGAGAGAGAGGAGGAGGGAGAGAGGAGGAGAGGAGGGGAGAGAGAGAGGGAGGGGAGGAGAGAGGAGGAGGAGGGAGAGAGAGGAGAGGAGAGGAGGGGAGAGGAGAGAGAGGAGGAGAGAGAGGAGGAGAGAGGGGAGAGAGAGGAGGGAGGAGAGGAGAGGAGGAAGAGAGGGGAGAGAGAGGAGAGAGGGAGGAGAGGAGGAGAGAGGAGAGAGGAGGAGAGGAGGAGAGAGGAGGAGGGAGAGGAGGAGGGAGAGAGAGGAGGAGAGGAGAGAGGAGAGAGAGAAGAGGAGGAGGAGAGAGGAGAGAGAGAGGAGAGGAGGAGAGGAGAGGAGGGAGAGAGGAGGGAGGGAGAGAGAGGAGGAGGAGAGAGAGAGAGGGAGAGAGAGAGAGGAGGAGGAGGGAGAGAGGAGAGGGGGGAGAGGAGAAGAGGGAGGAGAGAGAGGAGGGGGGAGAGAGAGAGAGGAGGGAGAGGAGAGAGAGAGGAGGAGAGGAGAGGAGGAGGGAGAGAAGGAGGGAGGAGAGAGAGGAGGGAGAGAGAGAGAGGAGGGAGAGAGAGGAGGGGAGAGAGAAGGAGGGGGAGAGAGAGAGGAGGGAGAGAGAGAGGGTGAGGGGAGGAAGGGGAAGGGAGAGAGAGGAAGAGAAGAGGATCAGGGAGGAAATTAGGGAGGGAGAGAGAAGGGGGAGAGAGAGAGAGGAGGAGAGAGGAGGAGGGGGAGAGAGAGGAGGAGGAGAGAGAGGAGGAGGAGAGGAGAAGGAGGGGGAGAGAGGAGAGAGAGGAGGAGGGAGAGAGAGGGAGGAGAGAGGGAGGGGAGAGAGAGGAGGGGGAGGAGAGAGGGGGGAGAGAGAGGAGGGGGAGGAGAGGGAGGGAGAGAGAGGAGAGGGGGAGAGAAGAGGAGAAGATAGGGGAGAGGGAGGGGAGAGTCTCACTCAGAAACAATAATTTATGAAATAAGTTTTTTTAAAATGTTAGAATAACATTTATTTAATTAAAACTGTGGATGAATCTTGACAAAGTGATCATGGAGGAGCTTCAGCTGAGAAAAAGAGGAAGATGATGAAGAAGATTCATGAATGTGATGAAGAAGAAAATGAAGAAGGCTGGTGATGTAGAAGAGACACAGGCGCCCCCTACTGGTTGTAACTGAATGAAAACATTTTTTAATGTTTAATACTATTAAATCTTGTCTTATGGTAAGAATCACTGTGGTTCTACAGAGTCTGCATAATCCCCCCATAACGTTTTCCTGAGGCCTCCAGACCAGTTGGATACTGGGATGCTGGGACCTCAAGGGTCAACCAGAACCATGAGGTAAAACCTTCTGGACCCGCCTACATCCTGTTGGTGTTTTGGTATGTCCTGATTTGACATAAAAAATAAATATTTCTAATTTACTAGCAAAGTTGTAATTTCATTCTGCCTTTCCCATAAACTCAACAGTTGTTTATGGTCAGTCACATCAGAGGGAACCGTGACACACAAAGTATCAGTCACATGCAATAAACCTCTGGCTCAAACTGATTGAAAGCACCAGAGCAAGGGACCAAAACAGAGGTTCAGAGTCAGGAGCTGTGATAAGAGCCCTGGTACCTTTTCAATAAAGAAACGTAGAAAATTATCACACATGTCAGGAGAAGCTTCCAAACAGGCATTCAGTGGAATATTAAGCACAGAGTCAATGGTGTTAAATAAAACATGTGGGTTATGGCTGTTGGAGGAAATGATGTTTGCCAAATATTCCCTTTTAGCCTCTTTAACCGTCTCTGGCAGAGACGCCAACAGTCTTTAAAATCTGAAGGGTAACCTGCAGTTTATCTTTTTACCACCTGCATTCAACATGACGACATTCCTGCCTTACAGCATAAGTTCTGTCATTAAACCAAGGCTCAGGTTTAATCCGAGTTGTGTCATTAAACCAAGGCTCAGGTTTAATCTGAGTTGTGTCATTAAACCAAGGCTCAGGTTTAATCTGAGTTCTGTCATTAAACCAAGGCTCAGGTTTAATCTGAGTTCTGTCATTAAACCAAGGCTCAGGTTTAATCTGAGTTCTGTCATTAAACCAAGGCTCAGGTTTAATCTGAGTTCTGTCATTAAACCAAGGCTCAGGTTTAATCTGAGTTGTGTCATTAAACCAAGGCTCAGGTTTAATCTGAGTTCTGTCATTAAACCAAGGCTCAGGTTTAATCTGAGTTCTGTCATTAAACCAAGGCTCAGGTTTAATCTGAGTTGTGTCATTAAACCAAGGCTCAGGTTTAATCTGAGTTCTGTCATTAAACCAAGGCTCAGGTTTAATCTGAGTTCTGTCATTAAACCAAGGCTCAGGTTTAATCTGAGTTCTGTCATTAAACCAAGGCTCAGGTTTAATCTGAGTTCTGTCATTAAACCAAGGCTCAGGTTTAATCTGAGTTCTGTCATTAAACCAAGGCTCAGGTTTAATCCTTGGCTGCCTGGTTTTTAATGGAGCAACCGAGTCCAGGATGGTTTGACAGGAAGAACAGAACCAGGACCAGAACCAGGACCAGAACCAGGACCAGAGCTCTTCAGTATCAGACTGGAGGAAGTCAGATGATCCACAGAGCTGAAGAAAAGCAGTGGAGAACTGAGTGGCAGTGGAAGGGTTAATAATCCGACAGCACCAAACAGCAGCGAGTTTTAACTGCAGTAGGTGTCAAACTAACAGTGAATAAAACAGGCAGGTGATCCGAGAACAGAGTCACAGATTTCCAGGTTAGTCCCAGGCTGACCACAGGAAATAACCAGGTCCAGTTTGTGTTCATGTGTTGGACCAGATACGGCCTGGACCAGGTTAAAAGAGTCCAGAAGGCTTAAAAAGTCCTTTACCAGAGGCTTATCAGGACAACACACGTGATTATTGAAGTATCCAACAATGGAAACAAGTTCATAGTTGGTTAAAATCCTATATAAAAAGTCAGAGAAGTCACTTATAAAATCCTTATTATATTTGGGGTAAACGACAGCACAGAAAACTGAGTTTACGTGTCTCATCTCAAATGACGTAAACTCAAAGCTGGGGAAAGACGTCTGTAGAAAACACTGCTTACATTTGTAGTCCTGTTTGTAAAAATATCTTACATATGCATAGTTGTAAGCTCTACATAGAGATTTTCCTTAGCTTTGATTGTATATCTCACAATTTTGTAATTTATCATTGTTTATTAATCTCTGAAAGCTGAGAGGCTTTGTTAATATTCTGTCCTAGAATGTGGTTAGATGTGTCCATCCATCCATCCATTTTCTTACACCCTTGTCCCTTGGTGGAGTTGGTAGGGTTGCTGCTGCCTCTCCAGCTAACGTTCCGGGCGAGGGGCGGGGTTCACTCTGGACAGGTCGCCAGTCTGTCGCAGGGCAACACAGAGACACACAGGACAAACAACCAGCACACCTAGGGACAATTTGGAGAGGCCAATTAACCTGACAGTCATGTTTCTGGACTGTGGGAGGAAACCGGAGTACCTGGAGAAAACCCACCATCCAGAGGGATAACATGGAGACTCCATGCAGAAAGACTGGGGCCAGGAATTGAACCCAGAACCTTCTTGATGCAAGGCAACAGCTCTACCAACTGCGCCACTGTGCCGCTTTGGTTAGATGTTTTTTATTTTATTTTTGAGCACCTGCCCCTTTAGTGGTCTCTGCACGGCCCTGCTGGGGGGGTAGGGGGGGAGGCACATAAAATGCCTTGAGTTGACACATGCTTTATATGATCACCCCATAAAAGCTTGGAATCGAACATGTTTCCTAAAAAATTTAATTTACTCACTTTTTCTATTTTTTCCCCATACAATTTTAAATCTATTTCCTCAATTTTCTTCCTACCGAATACAGTCTTTGTTTTACCAACTGAGAATTTAACTCCCCATTTATAAGCCCAATTTTCAACAGATTTAATAGATTTTTGTATTTTCTCATGCCCTAATCTTGCATTTCTCCCTTTCCTCCACAAGGCTCCGTCAGCAGCAAATAATGACTGCTTGACATCCTAATCTACTTCTGTAAAAACATCATTAATCATGATTGAAAATAATAGAGGACTGATGATACTTCCCTGTGACGTTCCATTATCAATTTTATATTTATTGGATCTTTTTACTCCCAACTGTATCTGTATGACTCTGTTCAACAAAAAATCTTTAATCCAATTATAAGACCTTGCTGTAATCCCCATTTTATATAATTTTATAAGCAACCCATCCTTCCATACAATATCGTATGCTTTCTCAATATCATAGAATACTGCTACTACTACTTCCCTATTAATTTGAGCTTTTCTAATATCTGATTCCAAACACACAACTGAATCCATTGTACTGCTTCCTTTTCTGAATCCACTGACAAAAACACAGAAACACAAGTGGCATTAATACACAGAGGATAATCACAGAACGAGACACACTTAGGAACAATCAAGGGGTAAACAGGACAACATAGAGACCCCACAGAACACAGAAAACTAAAGAAACAAGATAAACCCAAATCACCACGGCTTTGGGTAGAACTAGGAATAGTGCTCCAGGTAAAGATGAGGTGTGTTATATTATGTTAAGACATGTGAGTGATGAAGTTTCAAATAAAGTATTAATTTTATACAATAAGATTTGGACGGAGGGGAGATTGTCTTGTAAATGGAAAGAACCCATTGTTATCCTAATAAAGGAACCTGGGAAAGATCATAGTAACCCAGGAAATTACAGACCAATAGCTTTAACATCTAATCTATGTAAACTGATGGAAAGAATGGTGAATGAGAGATTGATACAATATTTGGAGTCAAAACATTTAATTGCTCCTTATCAGAGTGGCTTTGACAAAGAAAGAGGAACAATAGATCCTATTTTATGTTTAGAGGACGATATTAGAAAAGCTCAGACTAATAAGGAAGCTGTTGTTGCTGTGTTTTGATGTTGAAAAAGCAAATCAGAATAATATGACATTATGGAGGACATTATAATATGATATGTTATGGAGGGAAGGGTTAATGATTAAATTACATCAGGTAGGTATAGGAGGTAATATGTTTAATTGGATATGGGATTTTTTACTGGATAGAAATATTCAAGTTAAAATAGAATCTCATGTTTCTAAATTAGGTAAAATAGATAATGGAACCCCTCAAGGAAGTGTAGTAAGTCCAACATTATTCTCAGTTATGATTAATGACATTTTTAAAGAATTATCTGTCAGTTTTGGTAAGTCACTTTTTGCTGATGATGGAGCTTTATGGAAAAAGGGAAGAAATGTGGATCATCTTATTGTTAAAATTCAGGAAGGTACAGATAAAGTGAGTTAGATGTTATTCAAGCCAGAGCAATGAGAATTTGTTTAGGGGCAGTTAAATCAACACCAATATGTACTTTGCAAGTAGAGTCAGGAGAAATGTGTTTATGCATCAGAAGACAGCAGCTAATGGTCAATTATTGGATATGTTTAAAAGGACATAATGCAGATCACCCAGTTAAGAAAGTATTAGAAAAGTGTTGGGAAAGAGGAAAGAAACAAACTGATAGCTTTGGGTGGGTTGGGGATTACAGAGCAAACATTTTTAATATATATTATAAGAAATTTAGTCCAACTGTATTGTGGCCTTTGAGACATGTGGACTTGGAAATATATTAATGTAGACAGAACACTATCAAATATTATGAAAAGAAACACATTAGATATTTACCAAGAGTTTTATAATCAAATGCAGAATAAATATGATTATTTGCAAATGTATACTGATGGTTCAAAAGACCCCAAAAGTGAAGCATATATATCAAATATATAGGCACAGTTTCTTAAATGGACTCTGTTTAAGATGGGAAACACCTGACTGGTTTATGTAGTTGTTGTAATGATTAGGATCCAATAGATGTCAGTAGTGCAACATTAATGGATGCAACCAGACGTTAAAACCTAAAGAATAAGCAAAGAGAAATGGAAAAAGGACAGACAGAAATAAAGATGCAGGAATTAATGAATAAATGAATGAATAGATAAAGGGTAAATTATTGCAAAGTTGACTAAATAAATGATCCAATAAATAACATGATTACCTTATTTATAGTGTATTTATGTATGTCTGCATTTATTCTTATTTCTGTCAGCTTTGGTCCTCCATACAACTGGATGCACCTGAAGCTCCACCTTCACTGTTTCCACCTTATCCCGTCTCTGTTCTGCGGCTGCGCGGTGAGTCTTTACTTTCTCTGAGTTTATTTATTCTGGTTTCAACGAACAGATTTATGTGTTTTTAAATTAAACTCAAGAGTTTTTATGTCCGGTCAAAATGTTTTCCACGTAGAAACGTCGCATGAATCGGAGCTTCTACCGCAGAGACCGAACCAACCAGGAAATGGATTCTTGTTCTCTGACTGTGTCTCTCCTGATGTCTCTGGTCTTCATGCAGTTTGTCTCTGCTGCAGGTGAGATTCAGATGGAAACATAAAGTGATTAACATGCAGCTGTGATGTCCAAAGTCAGTATTTACGAGCCGATATCCTACATATTTCAGTTCTTCTCCTGATTTAACACCTGAATCAAATTAGCAGAACCTCCGGTAGTTGGACTGTTTGAATCAGCTCGTTTGTAACGAAGCTGAAGTTGGTTTCCGAGTCAGGAAATGGCTAAAGGGCGATTCCACCCAATTTTTCACTACCTTCCGCATCTTTGATCGACTCTAGTTTAAAAACTTCAACAAATAGACTCTTATAACCTGGACTGGATTATTCTGCTCTAATAGCAGAATATTTAGAACCATGTTTGGGATTCGTGAAACTTCAGTATTCATACTTGTTCCATGCAGTTTTTTTTTTTCAAATTCAGTTTTAATTCAAAACCACTTTATTAATCCCAATGGGATATTAAATATTGGTGTAACTCATAAATTCATCAAAGAGTTATTGTAGATGGTGATGGCTGTTGGAAGGAAAGATCTTCTGCAGGGGTCTGTTAAGTAAAGTTTCACAAATCACATAAAGGTTTCACAAATCCCAAACATTGTTCTAAATATTCTGCTATTAGTTAAAAGTAATCCAGTGCAGGTGTGAAGAGTCTAGGTGTTGTAGTTTAGGAGCTGAGCAGAGCTATTGTGATCCAGATGTAAAAGATCTGAAATCTCCCTTGTTTAATTGTGTAAACAGGCAGAAGAGGATTGTTGTAGCAACATGGAGCCCTGCCTTCATCAGGCCTGCAACGAAAACTTTAACCGGTACCAGACTGTGTGTGTGTGTGTGTGTGTGTGTGTGTGTGTGTGTGTGTGTGTGTGTGTGTGTGTGTGTGTGTGTGTGTGTGTGTGTGTAATCTTGTGTTTAGAACTGTAAATCTTTGGTAAATATATGGGGTTCTGTTAGTGACAAAAGTTGAATTCTGGTTATAGTAAAACAACGGTTAAAGTGAAGAATTTTCCTAAAATAACACAAAGTTAAATTCTGTAAAACAAACATACAAAAGAAAAAGTGTCTAATGGGCTTTATTTTATTTTGGGAAACATTTATTACTGGGAATTAATGGCATTGCTCTATATTTGGTCATTTTGGGTATTGTGTAGCACTGCAGCCTCATGTGGAGCTAAGGATTTATTGTTCAAGTTCTTATTAAAAGAAACTATTCAGGTAGTTGGTTGTCTGGAGTTATTTATGCTACATTAAAGGGATGTATGGTAATTAGACGAGTAAGGACTGACTCATCATAGGTTAACCTGGTATCTACCAGAACTTCCATCCATCCATCCATTTTCTTCCTCTTATCCTGGTCGGGTCGCGGGGGCAGCAGCTTCAGCAGGGAGGCCCAGACTTCCTTCTCCCCAGCCACGTCTTCCAGCTCCTCCAGGAACCCCAAGGCGTCCCAGGCCAGCCGAGAGACATAGTCCCTCCAGCGTGTCCTGGGTCTCCCCTCCTCCCGGTGGGACCTGAACTCCTCACCATGGAGGCGTCCAGGAGGCATCCTGACCAGATGCCCGAGCCTCAACTGGCTCCTCTCGACGTGGAGGAGCAGCGGCTCTACTTTGAGTCCCTCCCGGATGGCCGAGCTTCTCACCCTATCTCTAAGGGAGAGCCCGGCCACCCTGCGGAGGAAACCCATTTCGGCCGCTTGTATCCGTGATCTCGTTCTTTCGGTCATGACCCAAAGCTCATGACCATAGATGAGGGTGGGAACGTAGATCGACCGGTAAATCGAGAGCTTCGCTTTTTGACTCAGCTCTCTCTTCACCACGACGGACCGGTACAGCGCCGCTTCACGGCAGACGCCGCCCCAATCCGCCTGTCGATCTCCCGCTCCCTTCTTCCCTCATTCGTGAACAAGATCCCCAGATACTTAAACTCCTCCACTTGAGGCAGGACGACCCCCCTGACCCGGAGAAGGCACTCTACCCTTTTCCGGCTCAAGACCATGGCCTCGGATTTGGAGACACTGAGCCTCATCCCGGCCGCTTCACACTCGGCCGCGAACCGTTTCAGTGAGAGCCGCAGATCACGATCTGATGAAGCCATCAGGACCACATCATCCGCAAAAAGCAGAGATGCGATCCTAAGGCCACCAAAACGGATCCCCTCAACACCTCGGCTGCGCCTAGAAATTCTGTCCATGAAAGTAATGAACAGAATCGGTGACAAAGGGCAGCCTTGGCGGAGTCCAACTCTCACCGGAAACGAGCCCGACTTACTGCCGGCAATGCGGACCAGACTCTGACACCGGTCATACAGGGACCTGACAGCCCGTATCAAAGGGCCCGGTACCCCATACTCCCGGAGAACCCCCCACAAGGCCCCCGGAGGGACACGGTCGAACGCCTTCTCCAAGTCCACAAAACACATGTAGACTGGTTGGGCGAACTCCCAGAACCCTCCAGGACCTGCTGAGGGTGTAGAGCTGGTCCAGTGTTTCACAACCAGGACGAAAACCACACTACCAGAACTTACCGAACCCAAATAGTCCCCCACCAGTCAGTCCCAGTTCTTGTCCCAGTTCCCAGTGGACAGAGCAGAGCGACGCTACATGAATCAGTAACGCCTCGTATGGCGGCTGTCTGACATGTTGAGTGGCATTTTGTATAAAACTCTGTAGAAAATCACATTAATACTCGATTTTTATGTTATTCGTTGTAACTGTGTGGCTGCTGTGATAATGTTCATATTTAATGAGTGTTTCAAGAAAGCAGTGTTTCATTGTTTGTTCTAGATTATTTAGATTTGCAGATATTTTCTGTCTCACTACAATGTTCTCAATTACTGGATCCACAATGAGGATCTTATTGAAAACTAAAGTTAGAACCAGATGTGTGTCTGGGATCGGTTCAGGTTCCTCAGTCTGACTGACATAGAACCTATAGGGGTCCACTTTGACCTCTGACCTCTCTGTGTTGTTTTCTCTCTTTCAGATCAGAACAAAGTGACAATCAAAGCTGAACCTGGAGAGAACATCATTCTGACATGTAAAGATCCTGATCAGGGGAAAATCAAAATCGCAGAGTGGAAGAGAACTGATCTGGGATCATCAGAATATGTCCTCCTGTACAAAGATAACCAGCTTGATCCCGGAGCCCAGCATCCATCTTACAGGGACCGAGTTGATCTGCAGCTTAATCAGTTAAGGAAAGGAGACGTGTCTCTGCTTCTGAAGAACACGACGACTGAGGACAGCGGGACGTATGAATGTCGAATTGATACAGAAAAACTTGTGGACAAACTGATCAGCACCATCAACCTGCAGGTTTCTCCTCCAGGTGAGAGTTTGTCTCTGGATCAGAACCAGCAGCTTCCTGGTTCTGGATTCTCAGATCACGTTGTTGGTGATGAGACTCTAGAAAGCAGCTGGTCTGAGATCAGCTGATGATCTTCAGTCAGATCAGACTAGAGCAGTGGTTCCCATACCTTTTCTCCTGGGCCCCCTGTGGATTACCAAAATGGAGAGGCTACCTGGTTGAATCATATGTGTGAGTGGGGGGTGATCGACTTATTTTGGGGCAAAATGAATTCAAGTAGCTGAACATAGTCAACATTGTCAATCAATCAATCCAATTTTATTTGTATATCACATTTCAGCAGCAAGGCATTTCAAAGTGCTTTACCTAATTAACATAAAAACAGCAGGTGACAGTGAATAAACAGTGAGAAAGAGAAATAAAAATAAATTAAAAAGTAAAAATAAAAACTTGAACCTTAAATACTTTAGTCAAAACGCCATGTGTCAAGGACTCTATCTCCATAAGGAGTTACCCTTTTGGGTCTCCTCAAAGTAAGGGGCTCTAAGAGCCTCACATTTTGCCTTTAGTTGAAACTTTGTCAACTGGGACTCTAACCCTTTAGCCTTTAGTTAAATATCTGTTTAACAAGGACTCTAACCTTTATAACTTAAAAACCTATTTAGTCAAACCGCCATTTGACAAGGCTTTAAATGAGAGAGATTTTTTAAAAGATTAAAAAAGATAAAAACATTATTAAAAGTAAACATAAAAACATCAATCCAAGTGAGGACTTACCCTTATGGGGTCTCCTCGAACAGAGTTTTAGCAGAGCGACATCTTACACGGATTCTCAAACCAACTCTAAACAGGTGGTTTTAAGTTGAGATTTAAAGGCTCTCAGTGTTTCAGCTGTTTTACAGTTTTCTGGAAGTTTGTTGCAGATTTGTGGTGCGTAGAAACTGAAAGCTGCTTCTCCTCGTTTGGTTCTGGTTCTGGTTCTGGGGATGCAGAGCAGAACCAGAACCAGAAGATCTGAGGGGTCTAGACGGTTGGTACGGCACTTGACCTTACTGCATGGCTAACTGCTAGCTGGCTGTTACTGTCTCTTACTCTGCAATTGTGGAGTCATAATGTCTGGGATCATGAGCGCCCCCTGCCTTGAGGCAAAAGAACTGTCTGCCTCACCTCACTACAGCTCACTGCTGCATCACCGGCTTCGCTTCCGAGCTTTGAATGGGAAACTGCAAACATTTAGCGATTTTGAAGAAAAAAAGTTAAATGAAAAATAGGCACTTTGTAGTACAAACCACAAGGTGAAAATAGCAATATAAATTATTTTATCATTATATATTATTTTTCCACGATGACAGGTGCCTCCCCTGACCGCACGTCACTGGGATGCAGGTAATGTTAGCTAAACAATGATTAGCTAATATCGACACAGCAACTTAAGCTTAACAAGTAGCCTCTCCAGTCGATTTATTGAATCGACTGGCGACTTGGGTCGGACTCTCTGGACCAGAGCTCCACTGGTTTGAATCTTACAGGGACTTCTTTGTTTCAATCGGAAACTTCTCATCAGAGAGGTCAAAGGTCACATGTGGGGAACCCCAAGGTTCAATCCTAGGATCCCTTCTCTTCAATATTTATCTGCTCCCACCTGCTGAAGTTATAACAGGAAATAAGATGAGCTACCACAATTATGCGGATGATACACAGCTCTACATCACGATGTCACCAGGTGACCTTTGACCCCATCCAATCACTGAACAGATGCTTAGAACAGATCAATGTGTGGATGTAACAAAACATCCACACATTGGATGTTTTGTCACATCCAATGTGACAAAACATTGGATAATAACTTCAGTTATTATCCAAAGATAATAACTGAAGTTATTATCTTTGGACCTAAAGAGGAGCGAACCAGAATCAACCAGCGATCAGCCAGAAACCTGGGAGTAGTGATGACCTCTGACCTGAACCTTCAGAGCCACATAAAGACAGTCACAAAGTCGACCTTCTATCACCTGAAGAACATCTCCAGGATTAGAGGACTAATGTCTCAGATCTAGAGAAGCTCATCCATGTGTTTTATCTTTAGCCGCATTGATTCCTGCAGCAGCATCTTCACAGGTCTGACTAACAAATCAATCAAACAGCTGCAGCTGATCCAGAAGCTGCTGCTGCTGTTCTGACTAAAACCAGGAAGATGGAGACATAACACCAGTTTTAAAGTCCCTCCACCTGTAGCTCAGAGGAGAGACTTTAAAATACTGTTGTTAGATTATAAATCACTGAACGGTTTAGCACCACAACACCTTAAAGATCTGTTGCATCGCAACTTCACGGATGCCGTTTATGCGCCGATAAATGAGTAGTTGCGCCACCCACTGCCCCCACCAAATAACTTGCAGGCTACTTTGCACTGAGCATTTTTTTATTATTGACAATAAAGTTTACCTTCGACTTAACGCCCCCCAAAGGAATCCCAGCGCCCCCCTTTTGTAAAAATGTCCGCCAGCGTCCCCTGCCATCCTCTGAACGCCCCCTGGGGGCGGTACCCCATGTTGAGAACCGCTACTCTAACAGGTAAAAATAGTGAACAAAAATCTGTGTAGGACGGTGAAGTCCAAGCACAAAAATTTGCGTGACAGGTGGACGGAGCCTGGTGCTGCAAGGTTGGAGATATTGTCCTGTTAGGCGACGGGGCCTGGATAATACCTGGATAATACCAGGATAATACCAGGATAATACCAGGATAATACCTGGATAATACCTGGATAATACCTGGATAATACCTGGATAATACCAGGATAATACCTGGATAATACCAGGATAATACCTGGATAATACCAGGATAATACCTGGATAATACCTGGATAATACCAGGATAATACCTGGATAATACCAGGATAATACCAGGATAATACCTGGATAATACCAGGATAATACCAGGATAATACCTGGATAATACCAGGATAATACCTGGATAATACCAGGATAATACCTGGATAATACCAGGATAATACCAGGATAATACCAGGATAATACCTGGATAATACCAGGATAATACCAGGATAATACCTGGATAATACCAGGATAATACCTGGATAATACCAGGATAATACCAGGATAATACCTGGATAATACCAGGATAATACCTGGATAATACCTGGATAATACCAGGATAATACCAGGATAATACCAGGATAATACCTGGATAATACCAGGATAATACCCGTGTTAAACGGACGGCGCAGTCCGGAGACGTCAGGCGCTTAAATTCAGTAACAAAAGTGTGTTTTTATCTTTTTTTTTTCTTTTTCCAAAATCTTTCTCTTTCTTACAATGTCACATGCTGTTTTTATTTTGTTTTTTAAGTATGCAAAGCACCTTGAAATGCCTTGCTGCTGAAATGTGCTGTACCAATAAAATTTGATTATAGTTTTTAGCTAGCAGGCAGAGTTGGTAATGTGGTGGGATGGTGTTTCTCCCTCCCCCACTCTGTGCACCGGGCACCGTTGATTGGTGGGCGGCGCGAATGACTTTTCTCCAGCCGTTGCTACCATAGACATAATATAATATCAGAGCAGGCCTCTCATTGGCTGCTCCGGCGCAGGAAATACGGCGGCCATCTTGGAGCGGTAGTCGCTCCTACTTTGCTCAATTAAAACAACAGAAGATGTTTCAGCACGGAGGGATATTGTTGTTCTGATCTATGAACTATTGATGTGAGGCTCCACAGACAACATGTCACCAGTAAGATGGACATATTATTGTGTATATATTGTGATTAGAATATTACTTTACTGTATTTATATCTACCGGTGAGATACCAGCTAATATTAGCTACAGTGTTTGGTGTAATACGGTCTTGAGCCCCGATATGAAGGATAACTGAGATTTCGTAAATTTAAAAAAAATAATTATTCTCTAACATTGACTTAAATTCTCTGACACAAGAGCCTATATTAAAAATGAAACATATATTATAAAACTTATGTGTTGTAACATTCATCAGCAAAGTTTACACTCAATCTTGAAGTCTCGTTTTTAAAAGAATTGTTTAAGTATTGTGCCCTGTGGAGTCTGTGTTTGGGTGCATCTTGTTGCTCTAATAAAAAATATCTCCACCTTCTGGCCGCAGTAGCCAGCAGGATGAGTTGGAAGCTTGCAGGCAGACAAAAGTAAAAAAGTCAAAAATGAATCTACTGCAAAAGAAAGAAGCAAAAATAGGACAACCAGTCCAAAATCAAAGACTAACACCAACTACCAGCTGACAGGCTGCAGCAGGCAGCTGTTGGCTGCAGCCACTGGTTTCATGTTGTTACTAGCAGGATGAATCTCAGGTGGAGAAGCTGAAATGCGGGTCTGAACTCTGTCCTCTGATCTGGTGCATCTCCAGTCATAAAGTGTTTTCACACTGAAACCTCATGAGAACTGGATCAGCCTGATCATGTGACTAAACCTCATTCAGAGCTGAATCTGTATCAGCAGCCGATACTCAGTAAGGAGGAAAACCTTAAAATGTTATGACAACATTTTGTAGCACAATGTGAAACAATAAAACTGATTAAAACTATTAATTTTTAGGTATCTGCATGACACAACATCCACAGTGTCACAAACATTGAAGCTGCTTTTTAAAACCTTCAGTTTGAAATGAGATTCTTCAGGTTAAAGAAATCAGATTTACATTAAAGTCCATCTCTCTCTGTCACTTTATTGGTTTCATATTGAACAGGAAAAATGTTCATAAAATGTTAAAAAATTAATTAAATTAAAAAAATTTTCATAACACCTGATTCCTCTGGAACTGGAACATTCAGAGGCCTGGGGTCTGAGTTGAATCCACATGTTTTCTATGGCAGATACACAATATGTTTAAATATACCCATATTTTCATTAAAATAGATAATGTTTCAATCAAATATAGTCTTGTTATATCATTTAGTGCTGTTAGATGTTGTGCTGTTACCTGTTAGCAATCTTTGTCAGATTGACTCTGTTCTGGACCCAGTATTGTCCAGAGAACAACTCTGTGGCACTGAGGCTCAGCGGCGCCACCATGAGGTCGCAGTGAAAACGCTCTGATTGGTTATAATGATTATTATGACTGTGGAACCAGAACTGAGGCTCATTTTATGGGTCATCAGCTCTTTGCTAATCATTGACTCTATAATGGAAACATCCCATAATTTCAGCTCCAACCAGCAGATTTAGACCAGAACCAGGAGAGTTTGAAGGTTCTGATCCATAAAGATCAAGTTGATCCAGAACCGGTTCTGGTTCTATCAGCTCCTCATCCCGACTTTCTATCAATATCAACCAATCAGAACTGATCCATGTTCTGGTTACCAGGGCAACCAGCTCCACCAATCAGATCTATTCTAGTCAAACTCTGAACCAACCAGGTTTCCTGTCTGTTAAATCAAATTAAATAGAAAAATCATCTGATTATTAAAATATTCTGTTATTAAAACTCATCCATCTTCATTTGTCTCCACAGATCCGTTTCCAGTCTGGGCCATAATTCTACTGGTTCTACTGGTTCTACTGGTTCTACTGGCTGCTGCAGTTCTTATCTCCTGGTTATGGTTTCGTTTCTCAGGTGAGTCTCTAGAACTTCATTACCCATAATGCCTTTGGTCAGTGTCTGTTCTCCTCCACAGCAGCTCCTGGTGCATTGTGGGTCAGCAGCTCCTGGTGCATTGTGGGTCAGCAGCTCCTGGTGCATTGTGGGTCAGCAGCTTGGTGTTTTGCTGCCAGGCTTTGGGACATGGACACATGTCTCTGTCCTCAGAGTCACCAGGAGACAGACAGACATGAGACCATCAGAGCTGCTGCTGTCTGTCCAACTCATCTTGTCCTCTGTTGTCTCTCAGTCCATCAGGTGGAGGTGGAATCAGGGGTGGAGTCTGTCCGGTTGCCATGGAGACTGGGAGACCAGCTGGTGTCCTTCACGTTCACAGCCCGTCTGCCTGGAGACGTTAGAGTGGAGTGGAGGGACGAATATAACAAGAAGGTCCATGTGACTCAGAAAGGTTATGATTGTTCTGATGAACAGAACCAACGTTACAGAGACAGAACCACGATGGATAAAAATTTCAGTCTGACTCTGAGCTGGCCGACGTGTGAAGACAACGGATTCTACACCTGCAGAGTCTACAGAGGAAGAATCGTCCTGATGAAGAAAGAAATTAAGCTGGAGGTCAAAGGTAAGTGGTTTAAATGTAATTTTCCAGTCAGCTGATTGGTTCTGATCAATAGTGATGATAGGGATGTGTCGATCAGGTTTTTTTCTGCCGATCACATAATTATTATTTATTTATTTTTTATCTTAAACTCTACCGTTACATTATGTAGGAAAAGGAACCATGAATTCACCTTAATTTAGACAAAAACTTGTTTTTAATAACTTTTCCGAGAAGAAAACTAAACAAAACAGGCATTGTGCAAATTGAACTGCTATCAATAATACTATCTTTAACAGACTGATAACATATGAGGCTCTGAGGAAGCTAAATAATGTAAAGAGACTAAATAAAACCTCTCAACATTCCCAAAAAATTCAAGTATAAAACTTAACATTCAAAGGCAAAAACAGGATCCATTACAATAAACAATCCAGAGTTACTGAATGAAAACTTCCTGTTAGCATAGCGGCTATCTGGTTACTGCTAGTTCTGATTGGCTGTTTCTGACTGAGCGGAGTAACAGGGAGGAGATCGATTATTTTTTAGAGATTATCTGTCTCATGTTAGGACAGAGAAAGTTTTAATATGTATGTAAAATGTATTTTTTAGGTTAGATGCTGCAGCTTTAAACAGGTTCGGTGAGAGAGTCACTACCAGGTGGAGCAGAAGCGGCTCTGTGTCAAATATTACTAAATATTAAATATTACTAAATATTAAATATTACTAAATATTAAATATTACTAAATATTAAATATTACTACCTGTAGCGTAGCAGCGGTTCAACAGCAGAACCAGCGTCTTACATCGCAGCTCCAAGACTTAAATCATTTTACAGGTTATTAGTTTATCTTTCTGACCGTCATGCTAATCCGGTGAGTGTTTGTAGCTGTGCTGCTTTACCTGCTGTCTGATCCTCCATGTCTTTTTACTGCACTGAGCCTCGATGTAGCCAAACTCCGTCATTGTTTTTATGTCTATTAGCTTCGTTGTGTTGATGCATTTTGACCTGCTTCTATTTTCCGCCGCAACACGCAAATGTCCTCATTCACTCAGTGCGTTATAGTTACACATCGCTTAGCATTTGTTGCTGCGTGTTTGCAGTGAAGGAAAGAGGAGACCAGCTGGACAGACAGGCTGAGAAATGAGATGCAGGTGATCGGTATCGGCAACAGAGCCAATGATCGACCGATCACCGATCATCCCCGATTTCACGGAAATCGGCCGATTATGATCGGTGACCGATCGATCGGCAGACCTCTAAGTGATGATTGGCTGATCATAAGGTCAAAGGTCAATATGATGTGATGAGTCATGAAAATGAGGAAGCAGAGCAGGAGGAAGAGGTCCAGGACAGACGGGGACACAGAGTCCAACATGTTGGACCTTCATCCAGTCAGAGGACATGAGACCATCAGAGCTGCTGCTGTCTGTCCAACTCATCTTGTCCTCTGTTGTCTCTCAGTCCAACAGGTGGAGGTGGAACCAGGGGACAAGTCTGTCCTGCTGCCCTGGACAATCAGAGAGAGTCTGGATGGAGACGTCAGAGTGGAGTGGAGGGATGAGAAATATGATGAAGTGGTCCATGTGTATCAGGACGGTTCTGATCAGCCTGATGAACAGCACCAGCTCTACAAAGGCAGAACCAGGATGGATGAAAACCCACTGAGGACCAAAAACCTCAGTCTGACTCTGATGGATCCTACATACAGTGACACCTTCACCTGCAGAGTCTATAGAGGAGGAACCGTCCTGATGAAACAGGTTCAGCTGGAGGTCAAAGGTCAGTGGTTCAGATTTGATCATCTTTATTTCTCTGGACTTCAGTGATCAGATATTTGTGTTGGATCAGAACCAGCTGGTACCATCAGAACCAGCCGGTACCATCAGAACCAGCTGGTACCATCAGACCCAGTCGGTACCATCAGACCCAGTCGGTACCATCAGACCCAGTCGGTACCATCAGAACCAGTCGGTACCATCATTGGGCTCCACTGGGTCCGGTCGGCTCTCAGGTCTCATGGTGAAAGCAGCAGAACCAAAGGTGGCGCCTCACGGCTCGGTTCTACTGAGACCAACTGGTTCTGACCCAAACACTCAGAACCTCCTGGCTGGTCCACCAACTCTCTGCTTATTATGGGATGTTGGTGCTGGGAGCTGATCTGGACCGGAGGTCCAGGTCCACAGAACCTGGAGAGCAGCTGTTCAGCAGAACATGGACCTGGAAGGAAGGTCCAGTTCAACCCAGTAGAACTTTCTGCTTCAGAACCAGCTGGAGAAAAATCCACCTTCCTGTTCCTATTGACTGGTTCTGATGGTACCGACTGGTTCTGATGGTACCAACTGGTTCTGATGGTACCAACTGGTTCTACTGGTACCAACTGGTTCTGATGGTACCGACTGGTTCTACTGGTACCAACTGGTTCTACTGGTACCGACTGGTTCTACTGGTACCAACTGGTTCTGATGGTACCAACTGGTTCTGATGGTAAGAACTGGTTCTACTGGTACCAACTGGTTCTACTGGTACCAACTGGTTCTGATGGTAAGAACTGGTTCTACTGGTACCAACTGGTTCTGATGGTAAGAACTGGTTCTACTGGTACCAACTGGTTCTACTGGTACCAACTGGTTCTGATGGTACCAACTGGTTCTACTGGTACCAACTGGTTCTACTGGTACCAACTGGTTCTACTGGTACCAACTGGTTCTGATGGTACCAACTGGTTCTACTGGTACCAACTGGTTCTGATGGTACCAACTGGTTCTACTGGTACCAACTGGTTCTACTGGTACCAACTGGTTCTGATGGTACCAACTGGTTCTGATGGTACCAACTGGTTCTACTGGTACCAACTGGTTCTGATGGTACCAACTGGTTCTACTGGTACCAACTGGTTCTGATGGTACCAACTGGTTCTGATGGTACCAACTGATTCTACTGGTACCAACTGGTTCTGATGGTACCAACTGGTTCTACTGGTACCAGCTGGTTCAGTCAGGAGGTGATGAAGATCTGCTGCTGCTGCTCATCTTCCTCTTTCTGCTTCTCTCAGACCAAAAGGTGAAGGTTGATGAGGGGGCGGAGTCTGTTAAGCTGCCATTCAGGGTGACCTTTGACCTGCTGGGAGGAGACAGAGTGGAGTGGAAGGACAGCAGAGGCAGGAAGGTCCATGTGTATGAGAACGGTTCTGATCGACCCTTAGAACAGAACCAGCTCTACAGAACCAGAACCAAGATGGATGAAAACCTGCTGGAGACTAAAGACCTCAGTCTGACTCTGAGTCGACTCACAAAGGAAGACAGTGGAGATTATCGATGTAAAGTTTATAGGAACGGAGACCTGCTGAGAATGAAGACTTTTCATCTCAAAATCAAAGGTTTGTCCATCTGTCTCTGATTGTCTTTTGTCCTCCTGTCTGTCTCTCTAACTGTCCTCTGTCTCCTCAGCAAAGAGAAACCAGGACCAACCAGAAGAGACCATGAAACCACTGATGGCTGATCAATCAGTCTGATCAGGCTGGTCATCTCTGATCAGTGATCCAGTCAGACTTTGGATCAGAGCCGATCTCAGTGAAGGTTCTGATGGACCAACAGAGACACTTCCTGGTCCTCTGGTCCCGTCTGCAGCCTCTTATTGATCACTATTGATTATTGATCTGAAGGAACTGAATCATTTCAGCTGCCTGAGGAACCAGTTCATGACTGGAACTGGAACTGGTTTGGATCCATCAGGGAGGAGAAGAGTCCAGTCTGACCAGAACCAACCTGATCATCTTCACCATCTATTCAAACACAAACTGGAAAAATCTCTAAACTTTTTACTTCAGTCCAGAATTTTCAGCTTTTGACCAAAGAAAACCTGTAAATATTTTCTGCCTTTTTGGTTTATGATCCATTTCTGCTCATTAATGACTTTATTAACCTTTATTAGATTATAATGCAGAAACACATTGTTACAGTCCTGCATTATAATCTAATTTATCACCAATAGGTCAAAGGTTACATTATTATTCCATGAATTCAGTCGAAGCTTTAAACTGGTTCTGTGTTTTTCTGTCTGTTACTTTATTCAGTGGTTTTATATTTTCCTTTTATATCTAATATTATTGCTCAGGGTTTTGATCTGTGAATTTTCTGTTTATTGTGTTTTGGTGCTTTGGGATTTTATGTAAAGTTGTTTTTAACTTCATGATTTGTCATCCATCCATTGTCTTCCTCTTATCAGAGGTCAGGTCATAAGGTCAGGGGTCAGCAGAGCAGTAAACTCCTGACCACAGATGAGAACAGGAACGTAGATCTATCAGATCTAGAGTTTCTCCTCCTGTCTCATCTCTCCGCTACAGATCAGTTCATCTGTGCATCGATCCGTCTCTCCATCCTGATCCGGTTCCCTCATCCATGAACCTCATGTGCTTAAAGCCACAGGATCATGAAAATAAATCATGTTTTTCCATCATCTAAAACATTCCTGAGTGTCACATTGATTCTCTTATGCATGTTTGAGAAACCCTTTGATCTCCATGGCAACCATTCAGCTGTAAACACCTGGATGGACCAAGCCATCAGAACCTGACCTCTGACCTGGAGAGGCTTTCTGTCCTTTTCCAGCTCTGATCCTGAGGATCCAACATGATTTATTAATCACTGGTTCATTATTATCCAGGGTTTTTATTGTTGTTTATTGAATGTTTGTTTTTTATAGTTTAGTTTTTAATCATGTTTTCAGGTGAACTTTTATTTTTCTGCCAGGTTTTTCTAACCCTGACTGCTTAAATGTGAAAGTTAAATATTATTGCTAAATAGTTTAGAGGAAAAACAAATGTTCCTGTTTTGTGATTAAATCAGCTTTTTATGTTCTTGTTTGTTGAGGGTCATGTTTTAGTGACCATCTCTTTAAAATCAGGTTATTACAGTATTTTTCTTCCACACTACATGATATATAATCTCCTCTAATAAAACTTTTCTCTATTAATCCAGTTGATTTAAAGCTGATCTTTATTTTCACACAGAATCAGAATCAAACCAAACTGTGACTCTAATGAAGCTGCTGCTCATCTTGGTCTTTATCCAACTGATTCTTCTGTAAAATCTGATTTCCATCAAATTATCTTCATTGATGTTAAAACCTTTGAGACGAGAAAAATAAAGATTTTATTATCTGAATTGAATCATCTCAGCTCCATCTAACAGCTCTGGTTCATTCCTGATCCTGTTTCCGTTTTTATTCATTTAACTTTAAATGTTTCTGAACCAGGTTTCATCCATCAGCAGCTTCCAGCCTTTATGATCAAAACGTTTCACATCTAATAAAGATAAACATCTGAAATATCAGAGCAAAACATCAGTTCAGGTTTGATTTATGGTTTTCTGTTAAAGTTTTTTATTGTTGATTAGTTTAGTGATGAAGCTCAGAGCCAGAAATATTCTGCAGTTTAAAGGATAAAGATCATTTCACTCCACATGTTGCCATAGCAACAGGATATAAAACTTTAATTAGTAAAACATATTTTATGGTTTTAAGATTTTTTTTCATTTAACAAAAATTAAACGCAAACACAAGATCGTAAAACCACCTGAAATCAACCTTTAACTACATGATAATCAACTTTTCTAATCCAGTTATTGAAGCTACTTTGTTCTGATTTTAATAAATTTGTCCAGTTTAAAACATCAGATCATGAACAGAAACATTCAGACTTTTCTAACAACCAAAAAAACATTTATTATTAATTTGTCTTCAGTTGAACTAAATGTTTCTATGAAACTATCAAACAAAAATTAAACTAGAAAATAAGTTTATGTATTTCATCCAGTCAGAAAATTAAAAACCAGAATCTGTTCTTATGGATCAAAGTCTTGAATTATTATTTATCATAAAAGCTGCAGATTTTCACTTATTCTCTTCAAAACCAGCTGAATTTTAAAGTGTAAGCCAAAGTTTCACAATATTAATATATAATTAATATATAAACACGTTGACTTGCATTGAAAATATTTTTTTTCATCATTATGGTCTTTAACCAATTATCTTATTTCTATTGTTGGATTTTCTTCAATGTTATTTTGCTGTAAGTTTATTGATCTTTTTGTTCAGCTGCAGATTCAGTTTCTTTCCTCCAGTTTCTGTGATGAACTAATAACAATCAGGATGTTTATAGACTGATAACTTGAATATTTACAGTAATTTAACATCTTCCTGTAAAAACTGCATTGTAAATATTTATAGGAAAGAAAAGACAGTTTCTTTTCTTTAAAATCATATTTATATTATTTTTAAATATGCAAAGACAGTCAGATAAAATAAAGTCAGATTGTTTTTGTGTCAAACTTGGTGAATAAATCTGATTTTCTGTCTGAAACCTTCATCATTTCCTGTTTCTGCTCTGCGGTTCCCTGAGTCAGAATCAGAGAAACTGACTGACTGATCCAGTCGGAGGGTTTGAGACACAATCAGGTCAAAGTTCAACTCTGAGGAAACCTGACAAGATGGAGGAAGAAAACCAAGCTGAGGCTCCTCTTCCTCATCATGTGTGGAGATGGTTTATGTTTTTAACAGTTATTACTTTTTTATTATATCAAAACATTTCCTAGAAGCTGCTCAGCTGAATCAGTTCCTCATGAACTAAACTCTCCATCTGATCTCTTTCTGCAGAAACAGGAAATCCTGGATTCTGGACGGCTGCAGCTTTAAGGTTCAGATAAATCAGAGTTATGTTTAATATCATGAGTCCAGATCTCAGAGCAAAACAGAGACAGTTAGAAAATATATCAGCTTCACTCCAGATTAAATCTGACTGATAATCTCTAATCCACAGAGTCAAATATTCTGTAGGTTTAAGATGTTGATTCTATATTCTGTAACTAAAAACTCAGAATGTTATTTTCTACCTGGAATCTAAGATTTCTAGCAGTTTCAGTCTTTTTCGCATGGATTATTAGAATTAAAACTCAGACTGGTTCTGATGTTGGTCTGAAAACAGAATAAATGTTTCTCTGATTGTGATGGAAACATTCATTTGTCTCTGCTGTCAGTGTTTCTGCTGGTAATGACTGACGTCAGTCTGTCAGTCACCAGAACCACAGCAGGTCAGTCTGTCAGTCCGTCAGTCACCAGAACCACAGCAGGTCAGTCTGTCAGTCCGTCAGTCACCAGAACCACAGCAGGTCAGTCCGTCAGTCACCAGAACCACAGCAGGTCAGTCCGTCAGTCACCAGAACCACAGCAGGTCAGTCTGTCAGTCCGTCAGTCACCAGAACCACAGCAGGTCAGTCTGTCAGTCCGTCAGTCACCAGAACCACAGCAGGTCAGTCCGTCAGTCACCAGAACCACAGCAGGTCAGTCTGTCAGTCCGTCAGTCACCAGAACCACAGCAGGTCAGTCCGTCAGTCACCAGAACCACAGCAGGTCAGTCCGTCAGTCCGTCAGTCACCAGAACCACAGCAGGTCAGTCTGTCAGTCCGTCAGTCACCAGAACCACAGCAGGTCAGTCCGTCTGAAACGTTTCCAGTAAATAAACTATAAATTTCCTCCTTCACTTCCTGTCAGAACAAGTTCTACTAAACTAAACCTTAACAACAAAACCACCAATCAGGAACCAGTCAGAGAAAAGAAAATCAGCTTTAAGTTACTTTAATTATCTGTTTCTGATTAGCTGCAGTCATGTTGTCATGGTAACAGGATCCTTCACGTCTTAAAGAGACAGAAACACAAAACACAGAACAACCGTCTGGTGTCAGGTTGAAGTTTCATCCTTAAACAAAGAGAAGTGAGAGAAAACCTCACACACACACACACACACACACTAGTTTCCGTGTGTGTGGGTGTGGGGGGTTTGTGCGCGCACATGTGTGTGTTCTAGTTTTTATGACCTCATGGGGACCTAAAACCTAGTCCCCTTAAGGAAGATCGTTTTAAATGACTGTAGAAGCACAACACACACACACACACACACACACACACACACACACACACACACACACACACACACCACCTCTGCATGGAGGAGCTTCAGTTCACCAGGTTTCTCTCTGGACTGATTCCAGATCAGATTCCAGATCTGGTTCAACTTGTTCTCTTCTATCAGTTTTTATTTCAGTTCTCTGGAAGCTACAAGCAACAACCTGAGGCTGAAACTGTACCTGGACTGTCTCCAAGCCCCGCCCCCTACCTTCTGATGTCACTTCCTGTCTCTGCAGTCCTGATCTCTGCATATCTCACATTATCAAACATGTTGCTGCCTGTAGTAAAGCAGCTGCTGCTCAGCCTCTGTTGCTGCTTCATTCACCTTAAAGGTTTAGTTTGATCTGATCAACAGAAACAACCTGATCAATAATCCAGTTTGCTGGGCTCCAACTCTGGACTCATTCAGAAATAAAGACATTTTAACTCTCATTTTAAAAGATTAACTAATGTAAAACACATACAACATCTAGATTCTCTGTAGAAACAGGAGCTTAAATTACATAAAAATGGTTAAAGTTTAAGAGGTTTAAAAAGCTGATTTATTGCAACCAAACCTGGAACCAGAGGAAATGTGACCTTCTTACTGAGCAGCTGTGACCTTTGACCCCACCTGCTGCTTTCACATCAGATGCGTGTTTCAGTTAAAGTGTCAGTAGCTGTGACCTCAGCCTGTGACCTGAGGAATGACTGAAACCCACCAGAAACACCTGAACAGGTTCAAACTGATTCTCTTCTCTGATTGGCCGGTTTTCTCTGGAAGGAGTTTTTGCTTTAACTGTTTGACCAGAGAGAAAAGTTTTAGTTTATAACATATTTAATACACATAGAAAATATTAATTTTCCTGCTTCTCATTACCAGCAATGAGACGTTTAATAGCCGATATTTAACATGTGATCAGATTCATGGTTCAGTTTCTTCATTCAGACTAAAAACAAACTAATTTATTCTTTTATAACATGAATTATGGAAAAACTTATATATTTATATAACTCATATGTTATGAGTCACAGAATAAAATCTTAGGCTTCACCTTTATGAGATTTAATTAGAATAAAAACTGCAGCAGATCTTAATCACAGCAGATTGATTTGGTCCAGAGGCGCCACCTGCTGGACAGAAAGAAACTAGAAACTCCAACAGTTTCCTAAAACTTCAAGCTGTAAAACTGGACAACAGATTGTTTTTGCTCTTATAATGATACTATAAACTAATATAATTTATGACATTGTATTGTTTATGGTTTGAAAAATATTTGGTTTAAATTTATAAATGAAAGTTTACAAACTCAACAGGAATTTACATGTTTAAAACTCATCATTAATCTTTACTGTTACTCTTAACAAGGGTTTTACCAACTACAGTGAAATCCTGTAAAATGATTTGCATATCAAAAACTGGAGGTAAAATCTATTCCAATGTCCAAACATGGCGGCGCTCTGCAGTAACAGGCTCAGACCAGCAGGTGGCGGTAGAGCGCAGATTAATAGAGGAAGTTAAATTGTTCTTGATCATAATTAAAGGTGATGATTCTGCTGAGGAAACAGGAAGTAAAGAAAGAATTAGGAAATATTAACATCTGATCCACTGCAGCTCTGTGGTTTTAACCAATCTGTCCATAAAGAACTAAACATTTATATTTAAAAGGGTTTTATTTAAATGCTAAATATTAAAAGCTCCACATTTCTGCTCCTTCATGTTTTATTAAACATCAATATATTTATATTAGGATCCATCTGCATGCAGCTAATTAAAGACTTTATTCTTTATAGAAACCAGATAACCTGAATCTATGAGAGGAATAAAAGATGAAAAGTTAAAATTAAATCAGATTCATTGTTTAAATCTTCATATAAAAACACAAACCTGTTCAGTAAAGGCCTTTAGTTTCCACTTTAATTTTATTTATTTTACATTTTTCAGGAATAATAACTCATGACTCATCAACACCAATTAATCCTGAAAGAGTCAAAAACACAGAACTGAGAAACCAGAAAGAGTTCAAAGGTCACAGACACAAAGAAAAGAGAAACAGAAACAATAAAAGTTCTGTGGAGAAAATAAACTTTTATATTTCGTTTATTTAACTTGTTATAAAATTTCCTCTCATATAATTTGATACATCAGCATGAAAGCTGATATTTATATTGGTCAAATATTCACAAAGTTCATTATTATTGTTATATTTTTATTAAAATGTATTTTTGAGGAATTATTTAATAATTCAGGACCAAATAACAGCTTCAGTCTCTGATTATTGTCCAGCATCATCAGTTTCCTGATGTCATCAGTTTGATCTGATTAATGTTGACTTATTATATTATATAGAAACATGAAAAACAGAAAAAAGTTAGAATAATGATAAAAACGAGTCATTTTTAAATAAACAGCTGGCAACAAATTAAAGCTTTTTACTGGATTTATGATCAGAATGTATTTATGTAAATATGAAGGTCAGGAGAGAAACAACAAAACAAAATGGCTAACAAACAAAATACTCTGCTGCCTGGAGGACAAGCTGGTTTCACCTCTGGAGGTTCAGAACATCAGGTCCAATCAGAGAGCAGGACATCTGGGTCTGCAGCACCGGTTCTGGTGGATGAAAGGTCATGAAGAGACTATGACCTCTGGGTTGACCCAACCCGACCGGCCTGACCAGACCGACCTGACAGGACCGACCTGACCAGACCGACCTGACCCAACCCAACCTGACCCGACCCGACCGGCCTGACCAGACCGACCTGACCCAACCCAACCTGACCGAGCTGATCCGACCCAACACAACCCAACCTGAGACCTAACCCGACCTGACCTGACCTGACCTGGACCTGACCTGACCTGACCTGACCTGACCTGACCTGACCTGACCTGACCTGATCCAACCCGACCTGACCGACCCCACCGGACCCGCTGCTAGTGAGCAGCCTACCAGAGGTTCCTGTGGCTCCGCCTCCCGGACTCCTAGTGCTCAACCCGAGCGTGTGCCTCCCTGTGCTCCTCCCGACCCCGCTCTGGAGTTTCCCGAGTTCCATGTGACTCTGTATTGAAGAATTAAAGGGTGGCTTTACTCTTACATCTATAATTAATAGGAAATAACACTGAGTCATAGTTCTTGCTGCTAGGCAATAGACGACCCGGAGATTTATTGCGGATTCCCTTACAGTTTCTTCAGTTCATACTCAAAAAATCTCTCCGTATTCTTAACATCAACCGTCTTTATACACAGTAAAACTGTCAGTGTTGAATTAACACCCCAAAGTGTCTATATGTGTCCAAGTCAGCTGGTGTTAAAGTAACACTTTTGAAAGTGTTAAAAGATTGACACCCATATTTTTGATAAATTAACATTGGTTTATAATACAGAAACGGGTTTAAGAAAAGTTACACTTTCCATATCTGTGTATTGTTTGAATATTTTCCACTGCATTTGATTGATATTGACACCTTGTGGGTCAATTATTTGCTTTTTAACACCACATTATGTTTAGTGATCAACACTACACTGGTGTTACTTTTAATATATTTTAACACTAACACCATTGTAAACGTTAATGTGACTCTGTAGTGTTGAATTTAACACCAGCTGACTTGGACACATATAGACACTTTTGGGTGTTAATTCAACACTGGCATTTTTACTGTGTACCTCTTCACCTCCACTGGTGTGTATTGGAACGATTCAAACAATGGCGTGATTTCGGCTCGCTTTACGCTAATTGTGTATTGCGCGACCTCCCAACATCTGCTCCATATCAGGACCGCTGACTAGACAAATTTTGTCTCAAATTGTTGATCATATCTTGTCCAAACAGACATCCTTTCTATGTCCTGTTTTTGTTCCATCTGCGTGCAAAGCACAATGGAAGGAAGAGACACACCAGATCCTTCTGCAAAAACAACTATAAAAATAATATTTCAGCTCCGACATATTCCCCCCTATTCTGCTTTCAAGTGGAATCCTGATTAACCTTAGCAGTTACTTTTGTTAATTGCTATACTAAGTTTACATGCTACCTGTGAACATAACTCTGTATATAAACCTTAGAATATATAAGTAAGTCACTTAAAAGTGGAATAAAAACGAATTGTGGGGGTAAACATTGTCTTCATGAGTAACTGTAGTTAATATAATAATTCCAATACATTGATTAAACACAATTGGACATTGCTTCCATGATTGTTCTTCCATTTGTATAAGGTTAAAACCCCTGTTGGTCATTTGTTGATTTTTTGTTATTCCCAGGGGAAAAAACTGGAAAGTACATCTGTGAGATTTTGTTTTTTCTGTGCATTAATTTGTGTTTCTGAGTTCAGTTCAGAGTCGCTGTTGTCTTTCTGCCCCAATTGTCCCCAGCTGTCCCTCGTTTCCCCTGATTGTCTCTCTATGTATTTATTCCCACCTTGTTCCCTGTCAGGTCCTTGTTGTAAGCAGAGTCTGACCATCGCTCATCATGTCAGCCTGTGTCTCCCCAGTTTTTTGAGTTGTTCCAGTTGCTACCAGTTCTGAGCTCCTTCTGCTCACCTTTGCTGCCTGAATTCTGTATTTTGTATTTTATCATTAAAATCATCACTGCTCAAAAACTTAGTCCACCACATCTATCTGACCTACAAACACAAAACCTGACATCAGCCTTTATCATAGCAAAGATTAACTAAAGTCCAACATCTGCAAAAGAAAATATTGAGGGAAAGATTCATAATGACCTTATTAAAGATCAGCGCTAAGCTACAGAACACAAACACTCAAAGCTGAAAAGCTGCAATTAATATTAGCTGCTTTTTATTTTTATAACAAAGCAAAAACAGAAAATGTCAACCCTCATTTAATGGATTTTTTTTGCAGATTGTATCCTTCAGTGGTTTTCACAGATTGATCTGTAGCTGATTAGAGAAATGACTGAAATGTTCCAATTTGAATTATTTAATTTAAACAGAAAACCCAAACAAGAGAACAAAACCTTTGCTTCAGTCTAACATGTTTAGTTCATATAAAAAAATCAAATAAAGATGGGAGGCAAAAACATCTAAGTTATCGCTAGATTTAGCTTTTGAGACAAAAACTGGAGGAAGAACTTATTCTTAGTAAAGAACCAATAGAAAGCCTGAACTAAAATAATCATCAGTTATAATCTGATGTTTGTCCCTGGAGGTCAGAGTTGAAATCTGTCAGCTGGTCGTCATGATGAGACTGAAGATCAGAGACCATCTGATCCTGGAGGAACATCTGGAATCACAGAAAAACATTGGAAACTAATTAAATCAGGTTGATTAATTGACAATGGATCTCCATAAAAAATAGGTTTTACAGAAGAAAGAACAGTCAGGCACCAATTGTGCCAGTTGTCCCATTTAAAAAGATGAGGCTTGTAACTGACATCATAGGTAGGACCTCTATGGAGGACCAAAACTGACATAATAATAAATAAAGAATAAATATATATCCAACATAATAATAAATGAAAGAATCAATATAAAAATAAAAGTAGAAATAAAAGCATAAATATATACTTTGTTTTGATTTTATTACTTCTCCCTTTTCCGTTTGCTGTATGTATTTCTGTATTGTTTTCTGTATTTATTTCCGTATTTATTTCTGTATTTATTTCCGTATTTATTTCTGTATTTATTTCCGTATTTATTTCTGTATTTATTTCTTCCTAAATTTACTTGACTTCGTCCGTATGCTAATGAGGTGGGCTGTCTTCTACATGTCCAGCTCTCTATTGGTCAATAAACAGGAAACAGATCGATCCGTGTGCAGATCGATTGTTAATGTCTGCTTCGTGATCCTCTTCGGAGCCTTATGGACCCTTTTCACGTCAACCAACATCCGTTAAACATACATGATCTAAACTGGACAGATTCCTCGCTGATTGACATCAGTTTGTTTACGAAGGTTCGTGTTTTGGTTCTTTGTAGCTGTTTGTTGATATGCTAGGCTAGCAATAGTAATTTGTTAGCTGGCTAACATTACGTAGCCTTTCTGTTCTGGAAATTGATCGTATTTAGGCTCTGTATATTTGCTATATATATAAGTATATATTTATGCTTTTAGTTCTACTTTTATTTTTATATTGATTCTTTCATTTATTATTATGTTGGATATATATTCTTTTATTCTTTTATTTATATATTTCTACTTTTATTTTTATATTGATTCTTTCATTTATTATTATGTTGGATATTTATTCTTTTATTTATATATTTCTATTTTATTTTATATTGATTCTTTCATTATTATTATGTTGGATATATATTCTTTTATTCTTTATTTATATATTTCTACTTTTATTTTTATATTGATTCTTTTATATATTTATTCTTTTATTTATTAATATGTCAGTTTTGGTCCTCCATAGACCTCAGCTATGAGAGACAAAAAAGAAAACAAAGCTAGAAAATCACATTTTATGAATTTTTAAGAATTTATTTACAAATTATGGTGGAAAATAAGTGTGAAGGATTTACTCCCTCCCTAACAGGTGTTGTTTCTGTACTTTCTATATTCTAATTTATCTGTAAATGTAGTTTTTTGCTTGGAGGAAATAGCTTGCTTTATTTAATATTTGAGGCAAAAACTTGGGCGTGGGAGGAGTTTGGAGAGGCCATGGAGAAAGACTTCCGTACGGCTTCGAGGCGATTCTGGTCGACCATCCAGCGTCTCAGGAGGGGGAAGCAGTGCAGCACCAACACTGTTTATAGTGGGGATGGTGGCTGCTGACCTCGACTCGGGATGTTGTGGGTCGGTGGGCGGAATACTTGGAAGACCTCCTCAATCCCACCAACATGCCTTCTGTTGAGGAAGCTGAGCCTGGGGACTCTGGGTTGGGCTCTCCAATCTCTGGGGACGAGGTCACCGAGGGGTCAAGAAGCTCCTCGGTGGCCTCAGGGCCCCAGGGGTGCATGAGATCCGCCCAGAGTTCCTTAAGGCTCTGGATGTTGTAGGGTTGTGTTGGCTCACACGACTCTGCAATATCGCATGGACATCGGGGGCAGTTCCTCTGGATTGGCAGACCGGGGTGGTGGTCCCCCTGTTTAAAAAGGGGGACCGGAGGGTGAGCTCCAATTACAGAGGGGTCACACTCTTAAGCCTCCCTGGTAAGGTCTATTCAGGGGTCCTGGAGAGGAGGGTCCGTCAGATAGTCGAACCTCGGATTCAGGAAGAGCAGTGTGGTTTTCGTCCTGGTCGTGGATCACTGGACCAGCTCTACACCCTCAGCAGGTCCTGGAGGGTTCTGGGAGTTCGCCCAACCGGTCTACATGTGTTTTATGGACTTGGAGAAGGCGTTCGACCGTGTCCCTCGGGGGCCTTGTGGTGGCTCTCCAGGAGTATGGGTTACCGGGCCCTTTGATACGGGCTGTCAGGTCCCTGTATGACCGGTGTCAGAGTCTGGTCCGCATTGCCGGCAGTAAGTCGGGCTCGTTTCCAGTGAGAGTTGGACTCCAAGGCTGCCGTTTGTCACCGATTCTGTTCATTACTTTCATGGACAGAATCTCTAGACCAGCCGAGGTGTTGATCCGTTTTGGTGGCCTTAGGATCATCTCTGCTTTTTGCAGATGATGTGGTCCTGTTGGCTTCATCAGATCGTGATCTGCGGCTCTCGCTGAAACGGTTCGCGGCCGAGTGTGAAGCGGCCGGGATGAGGCTCAGTGCCTCCAAATCCGAGGCCATGGTCTTGAGCCGGAAAAGGGTAGAGCTCCTTCTCCGGGTCAGGGGGGTCGTCCTGCCTCAAGTGGAGGAGTTTAAGTATCTGGGGATCTTGTTCACGAATGAGGGAAGAAGGGAGCAGGAGATCGACAGGCTGATGGACCTTACCACAGCCCGATTTTCATTGGCTAATGCCCATTTGACGTCACAGCGCAGCAATCAGTGGGTCACCGTCTCACAAACTCAAGCTAATATACATTGTTCAGTATCGGACCGACAGAAATTTTTTGCGTCAGGACTCTAAAACAATGGTTCTCCACCATCAGTGGGGAATCTGTACAGGCGATGTCAGGTATCCTGATCGTATTTGTGGAACTAAAATTCACAGATTTCCAAAATCTGAAACGGAAAGCCTTGCTTGGATTTAACTTTTTCACTGCACCTGCAGCTCAACTGTCATAGGATCAATAAGAACAAAGGAGTGTCTGCTGCGTAAGTATTACTTTGCTTTCTTTGTTTTTAGTGAATGAAAATAATAGTCAATAATAAACACATCCCTTATGAAAACCTTTTAGCCAAGTACAGCATAATGGCAGCACCGATGCAACTTCTACACCTTGAAGCCTGTCTGTTACAGCCTTATGTTAGCTGAACAGATCAATATGCAATGTGTACCGTACCTGACATACATTAAAGATTTTATTTCACCTGAAAAGGCTTTTTACTAAACTGTAATCATGTTAACCACTCTAAACCGTGTAGCTGCTGCTCTGCACTGTCCTATCAGAGCAGACCGAGGCACATTGAACTTTTGCAAACAACAAAAATCACTCATTTCAAAATCACCCTCAAAACCATGAATGTCCGATTTACCCAGCCTTGCAAGAACAATAGGCATCAGTGATCTTGTCCACAGCTGTATTTATGCTGAGGGCCTGAGGATCTGCTGTGTTCCTCATCGACCGGTAGCATTTAACTGCGACGCGCACAATGTTGGAGGCTAAAACACTTTGACATGTCCAAAAAAGATGACATGAACTTGTTGGTTCCCCTGTCTATTGTCGTGGCTGATATTTTTTGAAAATCCGGCAGAAATGAAACACTAATCGATTCAGAAATACTCTGTAGAAAGTCAGTCGACACCATGTTAAGTAAGCCTGGCTTAGCTTGCATGTGAGGCATGTAGTCCGTGGGACTGTGAGGGGCGTTTATGGGCGGAGCTTGGTAAGGTCCATTGGGGCAGCGTCTACCGTGAAGCGGCGCTGTACCGGTCCGTCGTGGTGAAGAGAAGCTGAGTCAAAAAGAGAAGCTCCCGATTTACCGGTCGATCTACGTTCCCACCTTCATCTATGGTCATGAGCTTTGGGTCATGACTAAAGAACCAGATCACAGATACAAGCGGCCGAAATGGTTTCCTCCTTATGGTGGCTGGACCCTTAGAGAGAGAAGCTCAGACATCAGGAGGGACTCAAGAGTAGAGCTGCTGCTCCTCCACGTCCAGAGGAGCCAGTTGAGACATCTGGTCAGGATGGAGCCTCCTGGAAGAAACAGTCATGAGAATCAACAAGTAAAACTCATAAACCTTGAGTTTTACCTCTGGTTCTGATTCTCTGATGATTTTCTGTCGATAACGAACATTATTTGTCTTTACAGGGTCAGTTGCTGCAAATTGAAACAAACAATGGCTGTTAACATTGTTCACTATATTTAAATGTTTAATTTAGCAGGACTTGATAAACAGCAGAACGTTTGCAGGTTCTTAACTCAACACCTTTGAACAGTGAGACCCTAAAAATATCAGGGAAATTTATCTGAAACTAAGCACAGACTACAAACTTCTTACCATTTAGAGACAAAACATTTCACAACGTAGAAAATGACACTCTGAAGGTTTGAACCAAATCAGAAAGCAGTAAAACCACAGAGAGGCCCAACCAGTCTGAGCTGCTGGTCACTACAGGATGAGGTTTCACTTCTCTTCAGATCATCTCTGAGAGACAAAAATAACTTTAAAAGCTTTATTTGTTCTGCAGGTAAAGATACTGCTAAATGTTTCTGAACTATTGATTATTGCTCTACAGGTCAACATTACAATCAATCAATCAGGTTTTTGGTTTGGCACATTTAGCAACAAAGCAGTTCAGAATGCTTTACATTGTTCTGATAAGCAACGACGGCACTTAGCAAAATGTAACACTTCAGTTGCTGACTGTGTTTCTATGACTTTGTAATTTTATGATGTAAAGCACTTTGAACTGTTTTGTTGCTGAAATGTATTTTATTAATGAGTTTGACTCAGAAGGACATTTGTGAGTGGAAACAGCAGTTTACAGAATAAAAGAAAAGTAGTATTTTAATAGGAGATAGAAGATTAAAGTTGTTTTATTTATCTGCTCCACATTTACTAAACCTTATGAACAGGAACCTGAACGACCACAGAGTCTATTTTAATCAGTTTGGAGAAAAACCTCAAACTGCAGAACAGAGAGAGAGAAATGTACCAGCATTTACCAGAAAATAGAGCAGCTGAAGACCAACAGAGGTTATATTTGTCTAACTTGATCAATTTAATTTTAATAAATAAAAAAAAACATACAGTGGGGCAAAAACGTATTTAGTCAGCTACCAACTGTGCAAGTTCTCCTACTTAAAAAGTGGAGAGGCCTGTAATTTTTATCATAGATATACTTCAACTATGAGAGACAAAAGGAGAAAAGAAAATCCAGAAAATCACATTGTCTGATTTTTAAAGAATTTATTTGCAAAATATGGTGGAAAATAAGTATTTAGTCAGCTACAAACAAGCAAGATTTCTGGGTGTCACAGACCTGTAACTTCTTCTGTAAGAGGCTCCTCTGTCCTCCACTCGTTACCTGTATTAATGGCACCTGTTTGAACCGTTTATCAGTATAAAAGACACCAGTCCACAACCTCAAACAGTCACACTCTAAACTCCACCATGGACAAAACTAGAGAGCTGTCAAAGGACACCCGGAACAAAATGATAGACCTGCACCAGGCTGGGAAGATGAATCTGCAATAGGTCAACAGCTTGGTGTGAAAAAATCAACTGTGGGGTCAATTATTAGAACATTTTGAAAACATACAAGACCACTGATAATCTCCCTCGATCTGGGGCTCCACGCAAGATTTCACCCCGTGGGGTCAAAATATCACAAGAACGGTGAGCAAAAATCCAAGAACCACACGGGGAACCTAGTGAATGACCTGCAGAGAGCTGGGACCAAAGTAACAAAGGCTACCATCAGTAACACACTACGCCGCCACGGACTCAAATCCTGTCCCCCTGCTTAAGCCAGTACATGTCAAGGCCCGTCTCAAGTTTGCTGGAGAGCATTTGGATGATCCAGAAGTGACTGGGAGAATATCATATGGTCAGATGAAACCAAAATACAACGTTTTGGTCAAAACTCTACTCGTCGTGTTTGGAGGAGAAAGAATGCTGAGTTGCATCCAAAGAGCATCATACCTACTGTGAAGCATGGGGGTGGAAACATCATGATGTGGGGCTGTTTCTCTGCTAAGGGACCAGGACGACTGATCCGTGTAAAGGGAAGAATAAATGGGGCCAAGTATCGTCAAATTATGAGTGAAAACCTCCTTCCATCATAAAGGGCATTGAAGATGAAACGTGGCTGGATCTTTCAGCAGACAATGATCCCAAACAAACCGCCGGGTAACGAAGGAGTGGCTTCATAAGAAGCATTTCAAGGTCTGAGTGGATAGCCAGTCTCAGATCTCAACCCCATAGAAAATCTTTGGAGGGAGTTGAAAGTCCATGTTGCCCAGCGACAGCCTCAGAACATCACAGCTCTAGAGAAGATCTGCATGGAGGAATGGGCCAAAATACCAGCAATGGTGTGTGAAAACCTTGTGAAGACTTACAGAAAATGTCTGATCTCTGTCATTGTCAACAAAGAGTATATAACAAAGTATTGAGATGAATTTTAGAGCTGACCAAATACTTATTTTCCACCATATTTTGCAAATAAATTCTTTAAAAATTAATGTGATTTTCTGGATTTTCTTTTCTCCTTTTGTCTCTCATAGTTGAGGTATAAATATGGTGAAAATTACAGGCCTCTATCATCTTTTTTAAGTGGGAGAACTTGCACAGTTGGTGGCTGACTACATATTTTTTTTGCCATACTATATTTTAGACGACATTAAAATAGCCAACCAATGTGTCAATATTTGGTTTATTAAACCAACAGAGAATTGATAAATAAAGATTAGTCTCACCATATTTTCTCTGAAAATATTGTCTCACCAATAGAACCAGAGTTGGCAGCAAAACCACAGCGATTCCCCATCTTAGAGCCAAAATCACAAAGGGATCCAACTGGGAGGAAGATGAAGATGTTGGTGATGGAGATGCTGTAGGACCAGAAAAAATTGATGGGTAATTATTTAATAAATGTTATTTTAAAGAAACCAACAATTTATTTTGCTTTATTAGTTAAACAATATTTTCAATCCTCTGACCTTTGACCCAGATCCAGCTGGATGGAGACTCTCCCTGACCGCTGATGCTGCACTTATAGTGACCTTCATCAGAGCTGGAGACATGGAGGGTCATGTGACCTGATGGTCCATCACCAATGAAGGATCCATCTTTATAGAAAGCAGCTGGGAGGTTGGAGAAAGTCTGATCATGGCATCGTAACGTGACGTCATGTCCCTCCATCACAGGGAGGACAGGACTCTGCAGGATCACTGATCCACCTCAACACAGAGACAAACTACAGCATCTCATCCATTTACACACAGCAACACTAACTCCACAGTCTGATCTTACCAAACAGTGAGGTTTCATGCTGCTGCTGCTGATGGGAGGATCCAGACTCACACCAGTAAACACCAGAGTCATGAGGGAACAATGGTGATGATACAGGTGGAACAGCTGTTTTCCCCATCCTTTTCCACACTGAGTTCTGGTTCCTCTGCTTGTGTTTCTCCTCACAGTCCCTCCATCCCACAGCTCAGAGTCACTGATTCTCTTCAAAGAACTGAGATCTGCTGGGACTCACAGTCAGAGCAGCTGGAGAGACTGGAGAGATTAAATTATCAGAATTTTAGTATTAAAAATAAAAGCATCATATTCAATAATAATCCAAAGTAATTTTTTAGTTGAATTCTCAGATGATAATTGAATCCAAAGAAATCTTGAATGTTTAAAATATTTAATGTAACAGAAGTTCACCAACCTGGATCTGTTGAGCAACTCAGCAAGAAGATCAGAACTAGAGAAAAATAAAATATATATTATTATAACTAAAACTGAACTGTTGACACAATGAATGTGTAATTCAGCCTTAATCTATACACATATTTTAGTTTTAGATGCTGTTATTTATAAAAGTAAATTGATTGTTTTATTTAAAACGTGATTCACAACAACACTTTTGACACTTTATTAGACAACCAAATCATGCTAAATGCACAAACATCCAGTCCCACAGTAATTATATGACCAGATCCTATTAAATTCCATCCAGTAAAATGTGTCCAGTGTCTCAGACAGAGAGAAATGCTGATCCAGCAGAAAGAGAGTAAAACTTGTCTACTTACAGATCAGACAGTGAGATGATCCTTCCATTGTTCTGCTCAGTGATCTGACCTGACGATGTTTGGCTGAAGCTGAGAACGACTCACTGAGACGCCTACTTCCTGCTGCTGGTAGAGAGAGGAGGGGAGAGGAGGGGAGAGAGAGGAGGGGAGAGAGAGAGGAGGGGAGAGAGAGAGAGGAGGGGAGAGGAGGGAGAGAGAGGAGGAGAGAGAGGAGGAGAGAGAGAGGAGGGAGAGAGAGGAGGGGAGAGAGAGGAGGGGAGAGAGAGAGGAGGGGAGAGAGAGAGGAGGAGAGAGAGGAGGGGAGAGAGAGGAGGGGAGAGAGAGGAGGAGGAGGAGAGGAGGAGAGAGGAGAGAGAGAGGAGGGGAGAGAGAGAGGAGGGGGAGAGAGAGAGGAGGAGGGAGAGGAGAGGAGGGGAGAGAGAGGAGGGGAGAGAGAAGAGAGGAGGGGGAGAGAGAGGAGGGGGAGAGAGAGGAGGGGAGAGAGAGGAGGGGGAGAGAGGAGAGGAGAGAGGGGGGATGAACGGCGGGACGCCGGAGACAATGACCCGGGTGGAGGAACCGCAAGCGGCGACACCTGCAGATAATCTCCACCTATTGTCACCCCGCTGACAATCAGCTGGTTCACCAAGCGCTGCTCTCTTAGAAATATCACCACTACCTTATTCATTCTAGAGGCATAACTTAAGTTACTGTGACCAAGTAACGTAACGTCAACAGAACCGTTTCCACTGGGATTGTCGATCAGGTTGGATCCAAATCCCATTCCTCAGAGAGAGAAACAGAGAGAGAATTAGAGAGAGAAACAGAGAGAGAAACAGAGAGAGAAACAGAGGGAGAATCAGAGAGAGAAACAGAGAGAGAATCAGAGAGAGAAACAGAGAGAATCAGAGAGAGAAACAGAGAGAGGGGCGGCGGCTCCGAAGACGCCATACCGCAAACAAACAGCGCTACAAGCGCTGAAACTCACGAAAACAACCAAGACTTAGAACCAAAACGAAGTCAAGACTATCAGAAACCACTTACATGAAAAAAATAAAAGCATGAAAGAAAATAACCACCGTTTAGGTCACGTTCACTCTCTCAAACTCACCACCTGCAGACTCACCACCACCACCAGAGAGAGAGAGAGAGAGAGAGAGGAAGAGAGAGAAGAGAGAGAGAAGCAGAGAGAGAGAGGCAAAGAGAGAGGGAGAGAGAGAGACGGAGAGAGGAAGAGAGAGAAAGAGAGAGAGAAGCAGAGAGAGAGAGGGCAAGAGAGAGTGAGAGAGAGAGAAAGAGAGAGAGAGAGACAGAGCGAGAGAGAGAGAGACAGAGCGAGAGAGAGAGACAGAGCGAGAGAGAGAGAAACAGAGAGAGAGAGAGAGAGAGAAACAGAGAGAGAGAGAGAGGGAAACAGAGAGAGAGAAAGAGAAGAGAGAGAGAGAGAAGAGAGAGAGAGAGAGAGAGAGAGAGAGAGAGACCTGTGGAGGTGAGAAGGGAATTTTTTTAAATATAAAATAGTATCTGATGCCTTGAAATTGGCCTCTGTCTCTTTAAGTCTTACCACAATACAGTGATAGTAATTGCATTTTTAGATGAAGTAAAACATTTTATAAATACAAAAAAATTGAAAATGATTTTAGAAAAAATACTTGAATCTGTCATTGAGAAGAATTATATAATCTGCTGTCAGAAAATCTGTGTCTGACCAACAGATTTACATAAAATGTGTTGAAATATTGAACACATGCAGTTATAATGTTATGTACATTTGAACACACTGTGTGTTCAAATGAACACAACATGTGCATGAAAGGTAATTTCTGTGTTATTTTTACCTTTTTCAGAGACTTGGTCCTGACCCCCTGCTGTTCCAGGCCATCATCCTCCAGAGCTGCTGACTGATTTCAGCCTTGGTGACATTTTACCAGCTGAACTGTCTGCAGTGGCCACCAGCCGAGCTGCACCTGTTGGTGCTCAAACTTCAGTAGTTTAGTTGACCTGTTGAGGTGGTGACATCAGTGTGTGACAGTGTGTGACATCAGTGTGTGACATCACGCACATTGATGTCACACAGAGATGCATTGATGTCACAAGGCTGCAGTGTTGAGTTCTAAAGTCCTTATTATTGCAGAAGTGGCAGAGCAAGAAGACGGATCGTGATTGAGTGAAAGACATTGAAGAGTTTTTAGATATCAAACAACATCAAAAATGATTCAATATCTGAGTGGATTGATGAAGAAAGCCAAGATGTTCTTATTTAGGAAGACATCTGATGAAAAAGACAAGCTGCTCCAGCAGAAAGACGAAGAACTAAAGAATTTATCGAGTGTAATTACACATTTAATGGAAGAAAAGTCCAAAATGGAGCAAGAAAACACGGTGCTGAAGCAGGAAAACACGGAGCTGAAGCAGGAAAACACGGTGCTGAAGCAGGAAAACATGGTGCTGAAGACCAGAAGTGACGCTCTGGAGGAGAAAAGCGCCATCTTGGAGCAGAAAACTACTGTGTTGAAGAAAATAAGAACTGTCATGGGACAAACAATGTCCAACCTGGAGGAGGAAATAATCAACCTGGAGCAGGAAAATAACAACCTGGAGAAGGAAAAAAACCAACCTGGAGGAAAAAGTCACCAACCTGGAGGAGATAAACAAAGGCCTGGGGGTGAGAAACAAGGCCCTGGAGTGGAGAAGCAATGCCCTGGAGGAACAAAGCAAACATATGGACGAGAAAATCAATGTCTTGGAGAGAATTAACACATCCTTGGAGAAGGAAAACACCGTCTGGAGACGAAACGCAGCATTTTAGCAGACATCAATGCTTCTCTGGCACAAATAAACACGAACCTGGAGCAGGAAAATGATGCCCTAGTGAAAGAAAAGACTGACAGGGAGAAGAAAGGCAACATCTTTAATAAAATATACAGAACCTGCACCTGGATGAGGAACACTTAAAAGAAAAGGCTCAGAAAACACAAAAAAGGTTCAGAAAACTCAGAAAAGGCTCAGAAAACTCATAAAAGGCTCAGAAAACACAAAAAAGGTTCAGAAAACTCAGAAAAGGCTCAGAAAACTCAGAAAAGGCTCAGAAAACACAAAAAAGGTTCAGAGAAAACTCAGAAAAGGCTCAGAAAAGGCTCAGAAAACTCAGAAAAGGCTCAGAAAACACAAAAAAGGTTCAGAAAAGGTTCAGAAAACACAAAAAAGGCTCAGAAAACACAAAAAAGGCTCAGAAAACACAAAAAAGGCTCAGAAAACTCAGAAAAGGCTCAGAAAACAAAAAAAGGTTCAGAAAACTCAGAAAAGGCTCAGAAAACAGAAAAGGCTCAGAAAAACAGAAAAGGCTCAGAAAAGGCTGAGAAAACACAGAAAAGGTTCAGAAGTCTCAGAAATGGCTCAGAAAACTCAGAAAAGGCTCAGAAAACAGAGAAAAGACTCAGAAAACACAGAAAAGGTTCAGAAAACTCAGAAAAAAGTCAGAAAAGGCTCAGAAAAAACAAAAGGCTCAGAAAACTCAGAAAAGGCTCAGAAAACTCAGAAAAGGCTCAGAAAAAGAGAAAAGCCTCAGAAAACTCAGAAAAGGCTCAGAAAACTCAGAAAAGGCTCACAAAACACAAAAAAGGCTCAGAAAACACAAAAAGGCTCAGAAAACTCAGAAAAGGCTCAGAAAACTCAGAAAAGGCTCAGAAAACACAGAAAAGGTTCAGAAAACACAGAAAAGGCTCAGAAAACACAGAAAAGGCTCAGAAAACTCAGAAAAGGTTCAGAAAACTCAGAAAAGGCTCAGAAAAGGCTCAGAAAACTCAGAAAAGGCATATAGATCACAGAAAAGGCTCAGAAAAAACAGAGGAGAGGTAAAGAAAACACAGAAAAGGCTCAGAGATAATTTTAACACAGAGAAGTGTTTGTGTGTGTTTAACACAGCAGTAAGTTTCGTCTATCCATCATGAAGACAGCCAGTCGGTTTGAGACCAGCCACAGAAGCAGACGCCTGTATTCAATGTGTGACCAGAGACTCTCCACTACACTTTTGAAATGTAAAATGGGAAACTCTCCTCCAGGGCCTCATAGTGAGTCCTGTCGGCCTCCTGCCTGACCTCCAGGGCCTCATAGTGAGTCCTGTCGGCCTCCTGCCTGACCTCCAGGGCCTCATAGTGAGTCCTGTCGGCCTCCTGCCTGACCTCCAGGGCCTCATAGTGAGTCCTGTCGGCCTCCTGCCTGACCTCCAGGGCTTCATAGTGAGTCCTGTCGACCTCCTGCCTGACCTCCAGGGCTTCATAGTAGCTGCAGTAGCTGCATGGAGTTTGCTTGTCCTCCATGCATGTGTGGTTCTCTCCGGGTTCTCCAGCTTCCTCCCAAAGTCCAAAAGCACTTTAAACTCACAATTCTGACTTTAAACTCACAATTTTGACTTTAAAGTCAGAATTATTATTATTTATTTTTTTGTGGCCCTAATCCTCTTCCGTAGCAAATTTAGTCTTGAATCCTTTGAAAACAATCCCATATACATGTTTTGCACTAAATGTTATGGTTTTATAGCTATTGATGAGATTTAAAGGTCATGATGTAGTTTTATAAAAACACACTTTGTAAACAACAGATTCTCAGACATGTATAGCTGTCATTACCATATAATTTTATTTAAATCAGCAACATAAAATCATGACGTAGATCATCATCCACTTTGTTATTAACAGTTATATGGATCCTGACTTGGCGGTTAATGAGTTTTACAGGCCTGTGTTGTAGTAACTGCAGCTGCAGCTGATTTAAATACACTTTGAAACCATGACAAAGCCTGTATATCTATCTAGTTATCATATTATAAGAAGATCCCTTCATGATGGACACAAACTTTGAATCTGGCGTTCCCTAGCCCGGACGCGGGTCACCGGGGTCCCACTCTGGAGCCAGGCCTGGAGGTGGGGCACGATGGCGAGCGCCTGGTGGCCGGGCTTTTAACCACGGAGCCCGAAGAGGAGACGTGGATTCCCCTTCCAATGGGCTCACCACCTGTCGGAGGGGCCAAAGGGGTCGGGTGCTGTGTGTTACGGGCGGCGGTCGAGGGAGGGGACCCTGGCGGTCTGATCCCGGCTGCAGAAGCTCTTGGGACGTGGAACGTCTCCTCTCTGGTGGGGAAGGAGCCGGAGCTGGTGTGCGAGGCTGAGAGGTTTCGGCTAGAAATAGTCGGCCTCACCTCGACGCATGGCTCTGGTTCCGGAACCGTCTCCTTGAGACGGGCTGGATGTACTTCCACTCTGGAGTTGCCCACGGCGAGAGGCGCCGGGCAGGAGTGGGCAGACTTGTTGCCCCTCATCTTGGCGCCTGCACGTTGGGGTTTACCCCGGTGAACGAGAGGGTAGCCTCCCTCCGCCTACGGGTGGGGGGACGGGTTCTGACTGTTGTCTGTGCTTACGGGCCGAACAACAGTTCAGATTACCCACCCTTCTTGGAGTCCTTAGAGGGGGTACTGGAGAGTGCCCCTCCTGGGGACTCCCTTGTTCTGCTGGGGGACTTCAACGCTCACGTGGGAAATGACAGTGAGACCTGGAGGGGCGTGGTTGGGAGGAACGGCCCCCTGATCTGAACTCGAGTCGTGTTCTGTTGTTGGACTTCTGTGCTCATCACGGTTTGTCCATCACGAACACCATGTTCAGGCATAAGGGTGTCCATACGTGCACTTGGCACCAGGACACCCTAGGCCGCAGTTCGATGATCGATTTTGTCGTCGTTTCATCGGATCTGCGGCCGTATGTCTTGGACACTTGGGTGAAGAGAGGGGCGGAGCTGTCCACTGACCACTACCTGGTGGTGAGTTGGCTCCGGTGGTGGGGGAGGAAGCCAGTCAGACCTGGCAGGCCCAAACGTGTAGTGAGGGTCTGCTGGGAACGTCTGGCGGAGTCCCCTGTGAGACGGAGCTTCAACTCCCACCTCCGGCAGAACTTCGAACACGTTCCGGGGGAGGTGGGGGACATTGAGTCTGAGTGGACCATGTTCCATGCCTCCATGGCCGAGGCGGCTTATCGGAGCTGTGGCCGCAAGGTCGTTGGTGCCTGTCGCGGCGGCAACCCCGAACCCGTTGGTGGACACCTTCGGTGAGGGATGCTGTCAAGCTGAAGAAGGAGTCCTATGGGGTCTTTTTGGCCTGTGGGACTCCAGAAGCAGCTGATGGGTACCGGCGGGCGAAGCGGCATGCGGCTCGGGTGGTTGCTGAGGCGAAAACTCGGGCGTGGGAGGAGTTTGGAGAGGCCATGGAGAAAGACTTCCGTACGGCTTCGAGGCGATTCTGGTCCACCATCCGGCGTCTCAGGAGGGGGAAGCAGTGCAGCACCAACACTGTTTATAGTGGGGATGGTGTGCTGCTGACCTCGACTGGGGACATTATGGGTCGGTGGGCGGAATACTTCGAAGACCTCCTCAATCCCACCGACATGCCTTCTGTTGAAGAAGCTGAGCCTGTGGACTCTGGGTCGGGCTCTCCAATCTCTGGGGACGAAGTCGCCGAGGTGGTCAAGAAGCTCCTCGGTGGCCTCAGGGCCCCGGGGGTGGATGAGATCCGCCCGGAGTTCCTTAAGGCTCTGGATGTTGTAGGGTTGTGTTGGCTCACGCGACTCTGCAATATTGCATGGACATCGGGGGCAGTTCCTCTGGATTGGCAGACCGGGGTGGTGGTCCCCCTATTTAAAAAGGGGGACCGGAGGGTGTGCTCCAATTACAGAGGGGTCACACTCTTAAGCCTCCCTGGAAAGGTCTATTCAGGGGTCCTGGAGAGGAGGGTCAGTCGGATAGTCGAACCTTGGATTCAGGAAGAGCAGTGTGGTTCTGGTTCTGGAACACTGGACCAGCTCTACACCCTCAGCAGGTCCTGGAGGGTTCTGGGAGTTCGCCCAACCAGTCTACATGTGTTTTGTGGACTTGGAGAAAGCGTTCGACCGTGTCCCTCGGGGGGCCTTGTGGGAGGTTCTCCGGGAGTATGGGGTACCGGGCCCTTTGATACAGGCTGTCAGGTCCCTGTATGACCGGTGTCAGAGTCTGGGCCGCATTGCCAGCAGTAAGTCGGGCTCGTTTCCGGTGAGAATTGGACTCCGCCAAGGCTGCCCTTTGTCACCGATTCTGTTCATTACTTTCATGGACAGAATCTCTAGACCAGCCGAGGTGTTGAGGGGATCCGTTTTGGTGGCCTTAGGATCGCATCTCTGCTTTTTGCGGATGGTGTGGTCCTGATGGCTTCATCAGATCGTGATCTGCGGCTCTCGCTGAAACGGTTCGCGGCCGAGTGTGAAGCGGCCGGGATGAGGCTCAGTGCCTCCAAATCCGAGGCCATGGTCTTGAGCCGGAAAAGGGTAGAGGTCCTTCTCCGGGTCAGGGGGGTCGTCCTGCCTCAAGTGGAGGAGTTTAAGTATCTGGGGATCTTGTTCACGAATGAGGGAAGAAGGGAGCGGGAGATCGACAGGCGGATTGGGGCGCGGGTCTGCCGTGAAGCGGCGCTGTACCGGTCCGTCGTGGTGAAGAGAAGCTGAGTCAAAAAGCGAAGCTCTCGGTTTACCGGTCGATCTAGTTCCCACCCTCATCTATGGTCATGAGCTTTGGGTCATGACCGAAAGAACGAGATCATGGATACAAGCGGCCGAAATGGGTTTCCTCCGCAGGGTGGCCGGGCTCTCCCTTAGAGATAGGGTGAGAAGCTCGGTCATCCGGGAGGGACTCAAAGTAGAGCCGCTGCTCCTCCACGTCGAGAGGAGCCAGTTGAGGCTCGGGCATCTGGTCAGGATGCCTCCTGGACGCCTCCCTGGTGAGGAGTTCAGGTCCCACCGGGAGGAGGGGAGACCAGGACACCTGGAGGGACGATGTCTCTCGGCTGGCCTGGGACGCCTTGGGGTTCCTGGAGGAGCTGGAAGACGTGGCTGGGGAGGGAAGTCTGGGCCTCCTGAAGCTGCTGCCCCCGCGACCCGACCAGGATAAGAGGAAGAAAATGGATGGATGGATGGATGGATGGAATTAGTTAGTGAGCCATTCTTCTCCTGAATCAGATCAGGACCAAGCAGGCAGAGTTTAATATTTCAATACTTCCTCACAGCCTCAAACATTTAATCCTCCTCAAACAATTACTCCTCAAGATCAATTAGACAAGAACGGTGGTGACATGAGGCTGAGATCTTCATCATTTCATCTCATTTTAAAATCTTGTTTATAAAGTCAATTGTAAATAAGAAGGAAAAAACTGAATTAGGAATAATTTACTGTACATCAAGGATAAAATGACAACTTATGCAGTTATCAAATGATTAGGATCAGCCTGACCCTCAGAGCAAAACCAGCTCATGTTGTTTAATGTTGGAGTGAATTTGAACCATATTATGAACTTTATATGAACAGATTATTGACTAGTATGTTCCTGTGTGACATACTTTGAAAAATAAATTATTTTTACTCTAACTATGATGGCATTGATTACAGCTGATTTGACTTTTTCCTGCAGACACATTTCCAAATGTAATTTCATCTAGAAAGGTTTACGGAAATCCAGAAGTATAAGTAAAAACTTTTTAAAACGCTACATTTATAATTTATCCATTGAGACAAAGTCAGTTCAAAGGTCATGCTCAGTGATGACATCATCGATGAAATCATCAAACTCCTGCCTGGCCTGGATTGGTGAGGTTGTTACCATGGAAACAGCTGAAACTTTCTATGCACAGCGAAGTTAAAAGGCAGATAATTTATTAACTAATTTATATTTAAAATAATGTAGATTAATAAATGAGGAGCTCAGAGAATCAAACTGTTTCTGAGTTCAGATGAAGTTCAGCCAGATGACCAGCAGGGGGCAGAGCAGCTGCTGCTACAGGATTAATCAATCAGACTGATTGAAACTATCAACATGTCAGACTGGATTCAGATCAATAACACAACTAAAATAAAGATGATTTTATTCAGTCTGGGTTCGTAGCTGTTTATTGTCTCCTTATACTTTAATAATTTACTTCACTTTTTATATTAACATTTCATCAATACAGGATATTAGTTTAGGTTCTCACTCTTTTTGATGATGATGATGATGATGATGATGATGATGATGATGATGATGATGATGAAGCTGCAGCCTCTGGATGAAACCTGAACCGCTGCCACCAGGTGGCGCTGTTGGTCCTGGAGCTGCAGTGTCTGGATGACCCTGAGGTCACAAAGGGTCACAGCTGGATTAGAGGCAGATTATTTATTCTCTGGGGATTTTAGTCTGGATCAGGTCGTTTAAGTCATGAAATGATTTTAGAATCATGGAGATTCTGAGAGGATGAAGGATAAAAAGGACTAAATTAAAATAAACAGGGACAGAAGAAGAGAAACCAAAACAGAAAACTGGTTTATGGAACCGTCTGAGGTTCTGGAGGAGCAGAACCAGGTTTATAACTTGGTTCTCTGAAATGACTTTAAACCTGGAATCAGATAAGTTTTTTAAATGTTTTTAAACTGACTGAACAGCAGCAGGTTCTGAAACTCAACCCCCTGAGAAACGGACCTCAGGTTTCTGCTGCTTTGGCTTCTTCTTAGAAAAACTACTTCCTGTTTTCTAGATGAACTGAAACCAGTCAGTCATTTTCCACTAACATTGTCAGTATAAAGGTGTTAAAACCAACCAGGCTGCAGTCGCTGCTCTGGGTTTGATTCTCAGGCCTTTGGCTCCTGGTCGTCCCTCCTGTTCATGTCTTAAAGCACTAAAGGACAACAAAGCCTAAAAGTATTTTAAAACTATAAAAACTAACTCTGCAGTTAAAAAATAATTCCTAAACTTTACTTTATGTTCAAGCTGTGTGTGTTGAGGCGACCCAGAGGTAAAGCATGTGACCCAAATGTCCTCAGCATGTCTGACCCGGTTGGTTCAGACCATGTTTGTTGGATCATCAACCTCCTTCCCTCAGTGACATCAGTGAAGACGAGTCGGATCTGGTTCTGTCTGCGGTTCTTGGTCAGAGCCGAGTTGGACCCATGACTCCAGGCTCTTCTTCTCCAGGTGTTTTCAGGTTTCAGTCTGTTACTAGGCAACATGGAGCATCAGCTTCCTGTAGGGGTTTTGTTGCTAGGCAACATGGAGCATCACCTTCCTGTAGGGGTTTTATGGTGGTTCAGGTCTGGATACCAACTGGGCCTCCAGAACCTTTAAATACTTCCTATAGAGTCTCTCTTTAGTTCTCTGGCTGTGAATTAAGGGCTTAGTGCTGTCAATCACCTCATGTATGTGCTGCTCACACCTAGTGCTCTGCTGTTTCACTACAACAGAATCCGCCATGACGGCTCAGGCTGACAGTCTTTATCATCTGCAGAGGAAAATATTGAATAAGCTCAAAATTCATGTTGAGTTCATTCAATATAAAGATCAAAAACACACAAAGCTGAACATCTGAAATGACTGTTAGTTGATTTTTATTTTTCTAATTACAGTCATGAAAGTATAGTTTGGTTAGAAAAACAAAGCAAAACTATTGAAAGTGAAAACTTTCATTTAATATAGATGTTCTAAATGCTCAAAGCTTTGATCTGTAGTTTAATTTCTTCATAAATTTCAAAGAATAAAACTTTTCTCTCGTTATCCACACAGAAACGACCAAAATGTTTAATTTTGTATTCTTGAATTAACAAATATGTTCCACATAAAAAATAATCAAGTTTGTTTTTTTAAAGTGCAATATCAATGCTTTTTTATATTATATATATAATATATATATATATATATATATATATATATATATATATATATTATGTATCTTAAACATATAAATCTGAGTATATAATGTTTCGCCATGTTAAAGATTTTAACCAATGAACAACAGGATGTTTGTGGATCCATATCTGAGCCCAAAATGAGCCTCAGCTTCTGCAGGTCATCAGTTATTCCTCAGCATCTTTTCCCTCAGCTTCGTCTCTTTAGGCTCGCTGGGTGAAGATCTGAGGTTGGTAGAGATAAACCTTCAGGATTCACCACCAAAGGTCTCATCATCTCCACCCTGGAGAGAAACCAGAAATCATCCTCAGAAATAAAAGCATGAGACGATAAAATTACTGACTCCTGTTTTAATGTTTGTTCCTGTTTGTTTTATACTTTATACAAAATCCTTTGTAACTTTAATGTCCTGCATGGCCTTAACTAATTGACCAAACTTAAAGCCACAACCTGTAATCTAAGCATTTGGGTCCTCAGACCCAGTCAGGAGATTTAAAGCTGAAGATCAGGACCGGCCCAAGGCAGAACCAAACTAAACGGCTGCTTAGGGCCTGCTTAGGATCTGATTGTTCAGATGACTGCAGCAGAACTAGAGGCCCCAGAACCAGATTTGACTCAGGGCCCCATGGAGGCCTGGGCCGGTTCTGGGTCAGAGGATTGTTCTGTCAGACTGTGACATCTTCACTGTGGGTCACAAACTGGGGAAAAGGGAAAATATCCAGTCTGCCACATCATCCACCTTAAGTCTGAGTTACTGATGCTTTGCCTTCATGGGAATATAAAGAATATAAAACAGGTTTATGGCACCAAGATTCACACACATAAAATCTGCCTCTATGGAGAAACACAGTTTGAGGCAGAACTGAACTGAGTTCATCTGATTCTAAGGGTCACAGTTGGTCGTTTCTGCCTCACGATTTAAAGCAAGAAGCAGAAAATAATCTCATAACTTAGAGAGTTTTACCTCTGGTTCTGATTCTCTTTCTGTCGATAACGAACATCATTTGTCTCCACAGAGTCGGTCACTGAAAATGAAACAAACATTCATTACTGTTTAGTACTGATGGATGTATTGAATCTTTTTACATTTTATTTACTGATATATTTTCTATATTTTTCATACTTCTGTATTTTTCTTTGTTAAAGATGTTTCCAGACAATGTTCAGATAGATTCCTTCACCGCCGTCTACAAAAATAGATCAGCTGTTACATCCTGCATAGAACCAGCCGTCTTAAAGAGTTACCATATACCGAATGCATTTCCTGTACTTTTGTGCTGTTGAACTATCATTATGATGAAACGCCTTTGCTTTGAAGAAAATAAACATCGAAGGGCTGCAAGCCTTCGGTGCGGTTAGCTGGTCTCTCACGCTTCTCCCCTTTGCAATGGAAACGTTTTGTCATCTTTTACAGAGTTTATTTGAACAATAAAGCCAACAAATACAACAGCTGTTAACATGCCACATTAAATTTAAATATTTTATTTAGCAGGAACTGATGAACAGCAGCAAGTTAACAGTTTTTTTTAACTCAACACTTTTCCATCGAGTTTAAAGATGTCATGGAAATTTATCAGAAACTAAAAATCAGGCCACAAACATCTTAAGAGACGAAACATTTCGCCACAAAGAGGAAACAACAAAACTGTCAGCAAGATTCGGTAACATTTAAGGGGTGTGAATAAGACATGACACTTTCATAAACATGACATAACATCTGTCAGGAACATGAACAAGCTTTCATGAATATTTATGACTGTTGTCAAAAAACGTCATTCAGTCAATTATGACACTTAATACAAAGTTTATATTATCCAAAATATCTTTATGACAACTTGACATTAACCAATAAATCATTACTGTTTAATCTCTACCTTTAACATAAAGCTACCTAATTTTTTAAAGTGCAGTCAGTAATACTTTTACAACAAATTTATATCAGTAATGATTTATTGGTTAATGTCAAGAAATAGGGGCGATTTCCATGTTTGCATCCACCTGAATAAATATGTAGTAGCGACTCTGCGTGTTTCGTGTGCTGAGGGTCGATCAGAAACGGCAGAGGAGAGACTCGAGGTGAGGCAGGCAGTTCTCCTGCCTCATGGCAGGGGGCGCTCATGTTCACAGACATTGTGACTGCACAACTGCAGAGTAAGAGACAGTAACAGCAATCTAGCTATACAGTAGCTGTGCTGATACAGAGAGTGAGAAAGACATGGAGTTGAGTTGTACTTTAACGTTTTCTCCCTTTGCTGTTAAGCACAGCATGAAATTAATAATATCTACATGTCTAAGTTTGAATGAGATAACTGAATTATTAAGCATCACGTTAAAGAATAATAGTCTTTTTGCCCTCCAGCATCGTACGCATGTAAACAATAACATGCAGGGGGTCTGGATTTGGAAATATAATTAATTTGGTGCCTCACCAGCTATGACCCTCACCGGTATAGACCCTCTTTATGGGGTAGAATTCATGCCAAACGTCTCTTATCTCCAGCTCTTTAATCATCTTTCTGACCTTCCTGCCAGTCAACTCTGGGTTGTTTAATGTCTTGTCCCTCTAGTCTGCCAACTACAATATTATATCTACCATCCTTGTCTTTATATTCATGGATCGATTGTGCCCCTCTGGGACATTAAGGTGTCCACCCCCCTTCTACGACCTGATTTATACGATGCACTAAATACCTGATTAAAGCCCAATCTTTTAAGTTTGCTATGCTCTTTCTCAGAGAGGTGAGTTTCCTGGAGGAAAACTGGCCGGGAACGGAGATCCTCTCCCCGCTGAGGACCTGCCCCACCCTAAAGGAAAAACACGTCGCCGTTTTAACACGTCTGGAGGATAATCATGATCCACTATGACTTTTCTCCCTGCCACCATGAAGCCTTTCTTTTTCCAAGCTCGTTTTAGTACTTGGTCTTTGACCTTAGATGTGGGTAACTATTACTGAACGTGGGGGGCTTCGGGTGGAGCTCTGGTCCCAGAGGGCGGTGATGTCTTTCAATGTTCAGGTCGAGTGATGTCTGAATGTCCAGTTTATCTCGGAGTAGATTGTCTATGAAGGCTGAGATGGACGATGATCCATCCTCAGAGCCCTCCGTAATGCCATGGAGCCCTAAGTTGTCCCGTCTCCATCTCCACCAGAATCACCTCGAACTCGTCCTGCCCTTCACTGAGCTTCATAGCTCCTCCTCTTCGAGTGCTGAATCCTGTTCTCCGTTTCCGTCTCATCCAGTCTGTTTATGTTCTTAATCTCCTCTTCAAGCTCTTGGAAGTCCTCACCCTTTTCCTGATCCTCGGCAGCATCTTCATCTACACCCCAACATGTAGAGGAACCGTACAACGTAGACAGAGTATCGATGTGTATGGAAGCAAAGACGCTCCACTGTGTCCTTGAACGCAGAATACAACTCATCTACACCACTGAAAAAATATTTCATACACTTGGTCAGACATCCGTCCTGATCGGCTGATCGGCATGTCTACATGAAATACGTGACAAATAGGTCATTGTGCTGTTTGGTGACTTGTTGTGCATCACCCTGATTAACACCTGTTCTTCTCCCACCACATTACAGAGAACACATGAGAAGAGGGAGGTGTTTGGTGTTTGACACATGAAGCTTTGTAGAGATTCAACCTTAGCGACTGGTGGAATCAGCAGCATTTTTACAAGCTATGTGACCAAAGTCACATAGCTTGTGACTTTATGACGAGCTATGTGACTTGTCACTATGTGACTTTGGTCACATGTAAATCACTTGATAATTCATATCATGACATAAATTATGGCTGCTGTTCTCATGTTGCATCGTTCGCTGTGCTGAGAGTTTGTTATGGCCCAATAAATGAGAATCAAGTGCAAAACCGTCGTTCTTTGCTGTATCTGCCATCCACCATGCATCTCACAGCGGTCCGTCGTGACCTATCTAACAGAAAGTTATTGCTACTTAGCATTGGCCATACTTAGCATTATTGCTAAAGCTAATTGCAATGGAAAACCACAAGTGTAGTTTGGCGCAGACAGACCTCTGCTCCTGAGTCAGTAGGAGAGGCTCTTTTAGGCAGCTGGGGGTGAGATGAGCCCCTTAAAGGCAGATCTGACCCACCTGGCTGAGGTTCCAGTGACCAGGTGGAACCTCAGCGGCCAGTTTGATCCACCAGGTGACCAGTTTGATCCACCAGGTGACCAGTTTGATCCACCAGGTGACCAGTTTGATCCACCAGGTGACCAGTTTGATCCACCAGGTGACCAGAGTTCCTCTGACCTGTGAGAGGATCCTCAGCCAGTGGTCTGTCCATCCATCTGAGGGGTTTCCTCCTCTCTGACCCAGGGGCTTATTGTCACCAGACTGGCAGCTAAATGGGCTTTTAGAAACTTCATGAACTCTTTATATCAGCTGTTATCATATATGGGTCTGATAACTACAGTGAGCATCATCAGAGTTTCTCTTTCCTCCCTTGTTTTGCTGTGCAGTGACTCAGATCGTCACATCGGTCCGTTTGGGTTGCGGTGCTGATCTGTCTGGATTCTCATTTCTGCAGCGGTTCTGGAGAGGAAACCCGACCTGAGCTGCCTTGGATGTTCCCTCTGTGGTCGACATCCTCAGTTCCTCTAAAAAGACTTTAAAGTCCTTCAGTATAAATAAAGATTTAGCTTTTTCATGAAAACTCATGAAAATATTAAATATCAACATTGATGTCTGAGAGCATTTCTGCATGAACCACAACAAACTTCTGACCAATCAGAGCTCTGAAATGGTTCGACTGGGTCTGGTGTCGAGTTCAGCAGATGAATCTCTGACAACAAGATGATGTATTTTATCAGGTCATTAAGAACCGATTTCAGAACGTTGCATGAAATCTGTTGTAGCCTTAAGTAAAGTTCTCTCTTAACTTCTTTAGTTACGAAAAATAGAAATAAATGGATTAAAATTAACTGTAATTCCTGTGTTTTAGATAAAACTGGATGGATGAACAAAGGTTTGTCTCACCTTCAGATTTTCTTAACAATTGAATCAGCAGAACCAGAATCAGGGAGTAAAACCCAAAAATCACACATGGTGGAGTCAGGAGCATGAAGAGATGAGACTGGGAGGAAGATGAAGATGACGATGGAGGTGAAGATGATGATAGAGGTGAAGATGCTGATAGAGAACCAGATGTGGTTGGAGGACCAGAACCTGTTGATGGTTTCTCTAAGATAAAAATTTTTAATTAAGTAATTGCCAAAATTTCTTTTGAAAACAAAAGTTAATTTTCAATCCTCTGACCTTCCACAGAGATCCAGCTGGATGGAGACTCTCCCTGACCGCTGATGTTACACTTATAGTGACCTTCATCAGATTTCTTCACCTGGTTAATGATCAGGTTTCCAGTAGTTTCATGACCAATGAAGGATCCATCTTTATAGAAAGTAGCTGGGAGGTTGTGGGGTTGATTCTTTGCTCTGCAGCTCAGAGTGACGTCATGTCCCTCCATCACAGGGAGGACAGGACTCTGCAGGATCACTGATCCACCTCAACACAGAGACAAACTACAGCATCTCATCCATTTACACACAGCAACACTAACTCCACAGTCTGATCTTACCAACAGTGAGGTTCATGCTGCTGCTGCTGATGGAGGATCCAGACTCACACCAGTAAACACCAGAGTCTGATGGGAACATGGTGATGATACAGGTGGAACCAGCTGGTTTTCCCCATCCTTTTCCACACTGAGTTCTGGTTCCTCTGCTTGTGTTTCTCCTCACAATCCCTCCGTCCTCACAGCTCAGAGTCACTGATTCTCTTTCAAAGAACTGAGATCTGCTGGGACTCACAGTCAGAGCAGCTGGAGAGACTGGAGAGATTAAATTATCAGAATTTTAGTTATTAATAAAACTGAAAAGCATCGTATTCAATAATAATCCAAAGTAATTTTTTTAAGTTGAATTCTCAGATGTATAATTTAATCCAAAGAACATCTTTGAATGTTTAAAATAATTTTAATGTAACAGAAGTTCACCAACCTGGATCTGTTGAGCAACTCAGCAAGAAGATCAGAACTAGAGAAAAATAAAAATATATATTTATTATAAACTAAAACTGAACATGTTGAACACAATAAAACTGTGTAATTCAGACTTAATCTATAGACAATTTTTAGTTTTTAGATGCTGTTATTTATAAAGGTCAATTGATTGTTTTATTTAACGCTGATTCACAATAGACACTTTTGACACTTTATTAGACAACCAAATCAATGCTAAATGCACAAACATCCAGTCCCACAGTAATTATATGACCAGATCCTATTAAATCCCATCCAGTAAAATGTGTCCAGTGTCTCAGACAGAGAGAAATGCTGATCCAGCAGAAAGAGAGTAAAACTTGTCTACTTACAGATCAGACAGTGAGATGATCCTTCCATTGTTCTGCTCAGTGATCTGACCTGACGATGTTTGGCTGAAGCTGAGAACGACTCACTGAGACGCCTACTTCCTGCTGCTGGTCCGTCTGCTGCAGAGAGAGGAGGGGAGAGGAGGGGAGAGAGGAGGAGAGAGGAGGGGAGAGAGAGGAGGGGCTGCAGGGCAGGAAGGCTGTTACTCAGGGATGTATTATTAGGAAAGTTCAAGGTCTTCAGACAAACATGGAGGAATCTTTACTGTTTTTACTAAAACAACAAACAAACAATAAAACATTTTCACATCTCAGACAAAGTATGTAGAAGATCCATGGATGCGATGCAGAAGCCGATGTTAGAGAAGAGATTGAAGATGGCATTAGAAGGAGAGAGGCGCCCCCTAGTGGTCGATATGCAGACAAAGAAAGCTGCTACTGTCAGGTTATTTCACTTGTAACGACATTTTTTCTCATGTTATGTATTGAATGTATTTGTGTTGCCAGTGTGGAGCTGAATGTACAGGGAGCATATTAATGAGAAACACATATCATCTATTACAAACACAGGAAAAATACCTGCCTGCACTGAATGTTGGAAAAACGTCACGACACTCTCAGGGTCAAATCTAGAAATGATGGCACTGCTTACTGGCCCAGTTAAAGTAGACATATTATTATTTTAAGTTCTTCCTTTTCTCATGTAAGTCATTCTTTTATGGTCTAAGCAGAACTGTGAGGATGAGGGTTTTTCTGTGGTCATTAGTTAATTTATTCTCTGTCTTGTTGTGTCATGTCCCTGATTGGTCCCAGTTGTCCCTTCTTATCCCTTGCTGTGTATTTAGTCCTGCCTTGTTGTTTCCAGTCCTGGTTCCGGTTACTGTGTGCCAGTCTGTGTGACCTGTGGTTCTGTAAACAGTTTGGGACTTGGACTACGGTAAACTTATTTTCTGGGTCTCACTGCCTAAATCCTCATTGTTCAAACTGCATGTTGTTGAGTCTCCACAGACCCTCATTTTCTGAGGCATTTTAGAGAATCTTGTTTTGCTGCTGTCTTTGTTAATGAGACATTTCATGCGCCTCTCCAAGTCGCACAGCGTTTCACTCCAGCCTGTTCGGCCATTTTTGTATTTTGATAGCAGTGATATGATTATCTATTGGCAGAGAAACTTCTTTTTCCAAAGTTTATTAAAGATGCCAACAACGTTAGACTGTCCATCCTTCCATGTTGGAGCCAGAGTCCGACCCAGAATATATTTTGTAAAAGTTTAAAGCATCATCTTGGGATGTGCTGTGGTGGCGCAGGGGCTCAGCACAACCCCCATATGGAGGGAGGCCTCAGTCCCCAACGCAGCCGTCGCAGGTTTGATTCCCAGCCTGGCAACCTTTGCTGCATGTCTTCTCTCATTACCCACCTTAATGTCAATTAACTATCAAATAAAAGCAACTAGAGCTAAAAAAAATCATTTTGATTATTGTGACAATATGGTGTAACTGTTGGGTTTGTCCACCAATAATCAGTGATTGATTTTAAACTCAGCCAGTTTGTCAAAGATTCACTAAATCTATATTTAAATATATGGGTGAGAGAAAGCAATAATGTGTGTATTGAAGATAACAATTTGGTGTAAGGGTTTGGAAAGACAAACCAGCATAAAAAGGGAAAATGTATATGTAAATATTAGTAACTGTTGACTGCCACTTTGACTTTGATTTGACATTGATTTTTTTTAATGACAGTAGGACTGTAAAGTTGTCATGTGTTTAGGAGTTAATAAGTTCTCACTTCTTCCTACCCCATTTTGAGCATGATATGTTAACTGAGACAAAAAACTGTATCTTTCTTCTTTTTTTAAGCACTTCTTGTTGCTGTGCACTACTTTGTTTTTATACATGTATCATGTTCGAATAAATTTCATTTCATTTAAAAAAAAAAACATGTTAGTGATGCTGTGGTTCTGAGTAGGAGGAGCCGGGGGCCTAAATCATGATTCTGCCTAAGGCCCCATATTACCTTGGGCCGGCCCTGACCTGCATGAAGAGCTGCTGCATCTCTGTGCTGGATAAGAGACCATTAGGGAGATTTAACTACCAGGGGCAAAGCTTCACACGAGGCTTTTCTGCTTCCTGTCTGTTGGGTTTATGAGGTTCTGCTAATTTAGTCAGTTCTGAAGATTAAAATTCAGACATTCTTATGCACAGTAGATGATGGTCTATGTGGTAAAATGCATTATGTCACAGGAAAACTCTTTACTGCAGTCTGGAAGGTGGCAGTTATGCACCTATGAGAATAATAATAATAATAATAATAAGAAGAAGAAGAAGAAGAAGACGCACCAGGTTCACTCCAAAGTCCACTATCATGTCTATGGACCTTCACCTGTAAACCGGAAGTCCCTGACGCTCAAATTGCGTGCGATCTGAACGCAGCATTAAAAGACATAACTGATATTCGGAGTGGCTCTCAGGTTCCCACTTCGTAGGTTGTTTCCGTTGATGTTTCCATCACCACTGAAGGCGCCATAAGCTCCACCTTCACCTCCACCGAAAGTGAAACTATGTCTTCAGTTTCTCTGCGTTTCATTCATGTGTTCTAGTTCCTCCGCCCTTGTTGTGTTTAAGTTAAACTTCAGTGTTTTGATGTTTCAACAAAATGTTTTCCTCTTAGAAACGTGAATGAATGTAAATTCCGGACGGAGAGTCGGAACCAACAGGAAATGGATTCTTCTCTGTTTCTGCTCCTGGTGTCTCTGGTCTTCATGCGGTTTGTCGCTGCTGCAGGTGAGATTCAGCTGGAAACAGTTAAACTTTACTTACAGTGAGTAACTCGGTCCTCTAGAGCCGATATCCTACAGGTTTTAGTTATTTCCCTGATTTAACCCCTGAATGACAGACGAAGCTGAAGTTAGTTTCTATTTCCAGCTTCCAATAGCTAAAGGGCGATTCCGCTTAATTTTTCACTACCTTCTGCATCTTTAATCAGCTCTAGTTTAAAAACTGCTACATCTAGACACTTGATACTTGGACTGGATAATTCTCCTCTTCAAGCAGAATATTTAAAACCTTGTTTGGGATTTGAGAAACATTTTCCTGATTTGTGAAAACTCAATAAAGTTAGATAATTACTATTTTTTGGGATCTGGATCACACTAGAACTGATCTAATTAAAAAACTACAACTCCTGGGCACTTCAAACCTGGACTAGATTATTCTGCTCTAATAGGAGAATATTTATAACCATGTTTGTATTTTGTGAAACTTTTATCTGATTTATGAAAACTCAATGAATTTCAATTTTCACAATTTTTTGGCATCTGGATCACCATAGATCTGCTCTAATTAAAAAACTACAACTCCTAGACACTTCAAACCTGGACTAGATTATTCTCCGCTTCAAGCTGAATATTTAAAACCATGTTTGGGATTTGTGAAACATTTTTCTGATTTGTGAAACTTCAATAAAAGCTGATTTTGGACGTTTTTTTTAGATCTTGGTCACATGAGAGGTGCTCTAATTCCAAATCTACAACACATAGACTCTTCAAACCTGAACTGTATTATTCTGCTCTAATAACAGAATATTTTAATCCATGTTTGGAATTTATGAAACTTCACTAAAGATCAGATTATTTTTCATTCTTGTTCCATGCAGTTATTTCAAATTCACTTCTAATTCAAAGCCACTTTATTAATCTCAATGGGGAATTAAATGTTGGTGTAACTCATTAATTCTTCAAAGAGTTATTGTAGATGGTGAGGCTGTTGGAAGAAAGATCTTTTGGAGGGGTCTGTTAAGTGAAGTTTCATAAATCACAAACATGATTATAAATATTCTACTATCATTTTAGAGCGGAATAATTTAGTCCAAGTTTGAAGAGTCTAGATCTTGTAGTTTTGGAATTAGAGCAGCTCCTGTGTGATGTGTTATGGAAATTTCATTATCAAGGAATGAGAATCTGTTTCAATAATAAGAGAAAAATTAATCTTTGCCTTTAAGTTTCTTTATTCGAAGGCAAAAGCGTTCGAAAACCCGTCTCACTGAGCGCAGTCAGTAGAAGAGCCCAGATCAACACACATCATATCGTTATATAGGGACTGCAAGACAAAGACCCTCACAAAGTGTGATGTTATCTCTACTGCCAGATGGACACAGAGACACCCTGACCCTCCTCATGAACTATGAGCCTCTTGGAGGAGATGATTTTATGGCAGGATGGAGCTGATAAGGATTCAGGAGGAACTTCTAACACTTTGTCAGTTCATGGGTTCAGGTCAAACAGGGAACAAACTACGTTCCACACATCAGTCCTTTAAGACAATTACCAGATCAAGCATTTACCCAAGATGTCTTCAGGTCTTTTCTGCTGCGGAAACATCTAAACATCATCTGCAAACTTATTTAATGGACAAACACATCTTCCAGAAATACAAAATACAGCAGATATAATCAGTAAATAAATGGTAAAAGGTACCATAAGTTCCTTCAAGAATGAAATAAGACCAAAAACAAAATTTTCTATTACAGATGGAAACCGAAAAGGGCAAAAGTGCCCTTTTTTGAAGTTTCACAAATCAGAAAAAAGTTTCACAAATCCCAAACATGGTTTTAAATAACCAGCTTGAAGAGCATAATAATCTTGTCCAAGTTTGAAGAGTCTAGGAGTTTTACATTTTTAATTAGAGCATTAGTTGGAAACCAACTTCAGCTTCGTCACCAGGTTGTGGTTCTCCAGGCTTTGGCTGCTACATCAGTCTTTGCCTGGAGTCAGAGGTGTCAGTTGGACCTTTTGTTGGGTGAGTGCTGGTTCTGTGTTCATCAGGTTGATTGTAACAGGCCCCGGGTTATTGGTCTGATGGGATTTGTGTGTTTTAGGTTATGTTGGTGGATTGTCACTCAGGGTCTGAATCTCCCTTTAGTGCAGTTGTGACTGATTAAGGTGGTATTTATTCCATCTCGTCTGGGTTTAGCAGCGTAGTGGGAACTTTATCGTCTCTTTGTGTATTACAGATTGCTGCTGTTGCCTATTATGCTCTCATTTTCTGAGTGACGCTCTCAGCTAGTAGCATGGCTTATGCTAATATTCTGTTAGGTGATGGGATGGTGTGGTCCGGTTGGTCAGGGAGCCTTAGAACCAGCACTTTAGTGTCAGCACATCAGAGCCAGAACTACAGTTTGATGGCCCCTTTTTACAGATGCACTTACTCACAGCAGCTCTTTAGGACTTTATGTGTAATTTGGGATTTATGTTTTCTTCTTTTGTCATCCTTGTTACTTAACATTATTTTGTGTTTCTACTAATTTGGGTTGCAGTGGTTTGTTTTGTTTAAATCTTAGATTTCTCCTAATTTCTGTCCTAGATTGCTGTGCTTTATTGGGTTTTTAAAGTTGAAGAATAAAGTCTATTTTTAATGTTGTAAACAAATAAAATATATTCTGTATACAACTTGTGTTTTATTTGAAGCCAGACCTACCTGGGTACTTGTAATAGGGAGACCCAAAGTTATGTAACATAATTTGAGAAATCTACCAGTTGGCTTTAAGGCCACATCCTCAGTCACTATCCAGGTTCTTCCCCCATGTTACACTTAATATAAATTTCTCCAAGGAATCATAATTCCTCACAGGGGTTGATGTAAATATCCTTACATTTTCAGCCTGTGTCCAGCTTGAGTGAAAGGAGGCATGAGATCCACGCTGAGATAAACTTGAAGATAAAGCAGCAGCAGCGCAGGAGGTATCGCAGAGAGGCGCCAGCAGTGTGATTGGTCTGCTCCTGACTTTAAATTCATAAAACTATAAACCTATAAATCTTTTACAAATAAATCTGCTCTGCAAGAGAAACTCTCAGAACAATGGAGATGCTTACAATCCAGCTTTAAGATGATTTTTCAAAAGCTCATTCCCCCCCAATTATTATTTTTTCTAAAAATAAAATCAAGCCAAGCTTAGCCTGACACAGGGTCTAGTAAAGCATGGCAGGCCACCAGGCTTGTACACTGGGGGAAACCCTGAAATTGAATGTCATCCACATACATGTGATAAGAGATATCTGAAAAGAACTGAATAATATAAAAAGAAATCAAAAGTGGGCCCAAAACTGAGTCTTGTGGCACCCCACAAGTTAAGGGGGCATAGCCAGAGGAAGACATGTCCATCTCAATGCAGAATGTTCTGTGAGGTAAATGTGAGGTGAGCCGGAAATACCAGCCACGACCTTTAGCCTGAAATCAGAGCCTCTTTTTTGGAGATGTTTGAGAGTTTTTGAAAATGACACCCCAAAACAAATTCCATGTATCTCGGGAACTACAAGGTGTATTTGACTGGTTCAGGTATCAAGATAAAGGTAATATTCCAGAGAATACTCTGGAGTTCTAAAAATCAACATCTGATTTACTGAGTAAGAGCAAATGCATGTGGCACATAGTGAAAAATTAAAACAATGCATTCTAATGGAATACATTATGTAATATGGCTTTTTCTTAAAAGCATCCAATGGAAACCCAGAACCTCTATCAATCTACAGTACAGGTTCTGACCACTTACTGTACCAAATTTCATTCCAAAAAATGAAGCATAGACATTTTTATGAGTTGATAAAACTCCAGACGAACATTCCACATGTGCCATTTTTGGACCTTTTGGCACCATGTGTGCAATTACAAATTTTTCTTTTTCTTTTTTTCCTCACTTTATATCTTCCCATTAACAGATCCAGGGGGGATTACAAAATCCTATAGGATGTGTCAAACTCAAGGCCCGCGGGCCAAATCCGGCCGTAGCTTTTTATGTGGCCCTCTAGATTCTAAAGCTGTGGTTTTTAACCTGGGTTCGGTCGAACCCAGAGGTTCGGTGAGTCGGTGTCAGAGGTTTGGCGAAGCCTCTGTTGCGGAGGTAAAGACACACTTGTGTAAAGTCGTGACGATGCCCCGCTTTGCCATCACTTGCTGCAGAGGATCACGTTACATTGCTTAGCCAATCAGAGGATCACGTTACATTGCTTAGCCAATCAGAGGATCACGTTACATTGCTTAGCCAATCAGAGCTGAGGAGGAGCGCTGATTGGAGGAGCTCCACTCTCAGCATGAATTTGAACTTGTGTCTTTATTTACTTCAGCTCAGCTCACGGTTTTTACCAAATTCTGTAGCATTCGGTTTTCTTCTAAATCTGCTCTTTAGTCGCATCTTTTCAGGGTTGGTACTGCCTCTAGTGGTGTGAGGTGGTAACATAACTAATATAATTACATTACTAAATCAGAATACCGCAAAGTATTTTGTGTGTTGGGGGGAGCAGGAATAAGAAGGGTTTGGTGAATGCGCATATGCAACTGGGGGTTTCGGTACCTCAAAAAGAACCACTGGTTTAGACAAAGGGGACAATGGCCTTTGATCTTGGAAGCAAATTGTAGGGAGTTCCTAAATTTTAAGAGTGTCCAAGATATCTTTAGTTGGCCATCCAGAGGTATGCCTTATTTGAATAAATTAAAGAGGAAAAACACGCCTTTACTATAAAAGTTTGTACAAAGGAGTAACAAATCAGATTGCCGTTTTATTTTACTTTTGCATCAGCACTTTCCAAAGATGTGTCTTTGCCCTTTTTTCTGCCTTGGCATTTTTTCTTTATCCTATTTATCTTAGGTAAATGAAGGTCTGTCTTCATGTGTATGAAGTGTTTGTGTTCTTGATGTGATTTTATACTTTTAAATGTTGGAATAAACTCTGAAAATGCATGACATGGAGCTCTGATTGTTAACTCTGTGTGGCTTTTGTTTCCACTTCATTGAATCCGGAAGCACAAGAGAATATAACGAGCCAGAAGTTGACGATTTTATTCTCTTAATACTTGTTAAAGTCCAGTTTGACCTCTGACCTCTGCTGTTTTCTCTCTTTCAGATCAGAACAAAGTGACAATCAAAGCTGAACCTGGAGAGAACGTCATTCTGACATGTAAAGATCCTGATCAGGGGAACATCGTAATCGCAGAGTGGAAGAGAACTGATCTGGGATCATCAGAATATGTCCTCCTGTACAAAGATTATCAGCTGGATCCAGATGCCCAGCATCCATCTTACAGGGACCGAGTTGATCTCCTGTGTATTCAGTTAAGGAAAGGAGACGTGTCTCTGATTCTGAAGAACACAACGACTGATGACAGCGGGACGTATGAATGTCGAATTGATACAGAAAAACTTGTGGGGGAACTGATCAGCACCATCAGCCTCCAGGTTTCTCCTCCTCCTCCTCCTCTTCCTCCAGGTAAGAGTTTGTCTCTGGATCAGAACCAGCAGCTTCTTGGTTCTGATCTAGATCAGATGATGATGATCTTCAGTCATCTGCTACCTGATGATCAGACTAGAGGCACAAAGCGAATGTCCTACATTTTCCTTACAGGCCCTTGTATTTTTCTCAACTGAAATCTGGAACAAGTACAAAATTACAAATACGTGGATGAAAAGCAAACAAAAGACTTTAAGGATGATTAAAAAATATGAAAGCTCCTCAATCTATATCTAGGGCTTTAAAAATGTTGGATATAATAGACTATTTACCAGGGCAACAAGATTCAGGATTTTGAATCTGGCAAAACAAGAATTTAATTTTTATTGATGACTTGTTTGAAGGGGAGATTCTGAAATCAGTTAGTCAGATGAAGAAGTAGTACGGGTTGAAGTTACCTGATGTCCCATACTGAATGGTCTCTTCTTAAATCACGACCTACTGATAAAGATCGCCAAAGCGAAAAAATCAGATAAAACTGTGTCAAATAAATGTTTACAGTCATGTATGTCGGATGAGCCTCCGGGGATAAAGGAAAGGTGGGAACTAGAAATGAAACTTGTGATTGAGGATGAAGGTGGGAGCAAGTGTGTGAAAATGGACATAAACTGACTAACAGTCCAACATGGAAAGAATTTTATTGGTAAGTAATCGTTAGATATTTCAAAACACCATTATTTCACAATTTGATCAAGCTAAATCAAATTTGTGCTGGAGACAATGTGGACAAGTTGGAGATCACATCTGATAGAATATTTAGAGATAAATAACGTAAAGTGATGCTCCATTCATCGACTGCTATGACAAGTGGAGCCAAAGCAGCATTACAAGGAGAAAATGATTAAAAAACAACATAGTCTCCAGGTATAATATCTCATCCTCTTTGATTTTAATACAAAATAACATGTTACCAACATCACTGAATATAACCTTTGTTATATTATGTAAAATATTATGTAAAATCAACATGTACAATAGTCTGACTTCTGATTCTAATAAACCTCATTAAATTAAATAAAACAAAACTGTTTGAAAATTTATCTTCATCCTGTTTATTCTAAATAAATCCTAGTTATGAACCATCCAATTAACATTTGATTTAATCCTCTTTGGTACAAATTAAACAAACCATAAGGCAAAAAATAAAGTAATTTTGAGCTAGATTTTTCCAGGGGTGAAAGTAAGGGGGTACGGCAGGCACTGCGTCCCCCTAAAAGATTTAGTGGGGTTACGCAGTACCTGCAAGAGAGGAGAGCGGCTGTCTGCTGTAAAGAATCAGTGGGTTCACTGTGCAGCCGTGACTGATTAGTTCTTCAAGAACAATTTAAAACACGACTTAATTAGTTAATAAATAGCTTTTTTCATATTGTATCTGAACTGTTGGTGCTTTGCTAGAGCAGCGGTGCGACACGTCGATCAGAAGGTTTGGAGTCGATCTCGGCATCAGGTGACAAACTGAACGTCGCCAGGAGGCCGAGACCAGCAGGTCCTCCTCTGATTGGCTTAAAACATTCGTAACTTTTAAGAACAGAAAAAAAAATCAATAAAACATGCTCAAATTAATCCAACAATAATAATAATCTCAGTGATTATTGTTTCTACAGGTTGTTGCGCAATTTTGTGCGTTTCAGTTCCATTAATAAAATAACGATCAGAGCAGGAGTTTAAATCAACTAATCAACCATCGCTGTGTTCATGAGGCTTATTAATGATCGCAAAATAAATATCAAGCCTGAAAACCTGATATCGTAACAAACTGAATGTTTTTAACGTAATCTCTTCTCGGCTTGTGGACCGCAGGAGGTTCCCATGGCAACGGGTCTGCTTAAATGGCAGAGAGAGACGGAGAGTAAATGGAGGTCAGGCTGTTGGAGGATGAGCAGCAAGTGTTCATGTTGGTGAGCAGAACCTTCCAGGACCTCCAGCTGGTTCTGGTTCTGCTCACCAACATGAAGATCCGCTTCACAGTGGATCCTGCAGGTCAGGAACGTCTGGCCTCGTTCCACCTGATCCTCATCGGTCACCTGATGTCCACTGGGTTTGCCTCACTTCCTGCTCCACAGGCGAACTGCAGCCATTCCTTCCCCAGTTTCCTCTGCTTCCATCCCGACTCGGTTCTGCTGCATAGCAGAGGTTCTGCAGGATCCATGTGTGGGAAATGATTAAAAAGGTGATGCCAGCGATGAAAGGATGAGAGTCAAATCAAATTAATATTTTCCTCCATTGTTTCTCCTGCCTTTCCTGTTGTGAGTTGAGAGGGAATCTTGAGCTTCCAGAATAAATCCACATCTTCTCTATGACAGATACACAACATGTTTAAATATACCCATATCTTCAGCCATATTAAAGTAGATAAAATAAATATATCATTTTATATCATTTTGTGCTGTTAGATGTTGTGCTGTTGCCTGATGTTGGTCATATTGACTCTGTTCTGGACCCAGTATTGGCCAGAGGACGACTCTGTGGCACTGAGGCTCAGCGGCGCCACCATGAGGTCGCAGTGAAAACGCTCTGATTGGTTATAATGATTATTATGACTGGAACCAGAACTGAGGGTCATTTTATGGGTCATCAGCTCTTTGCTAATCATTGACTCTATAATGGAAACATCCCATAATTTCAGCTCCAACCAGCAGATTTAGACCAGAACCAGGAGAGTTTGAAGGTTCTGATCCATAAAGATCAAGTTGATCCAGAACCGGTTCTGGTTCTATCAGCTCCTCATTCCGACTTTCTATCAACATCAACCAATCAAGAACTGATCCATGTTCTGGTTACCAGGGCAACCAGCTCCACCCATCAGATCTTGTCTAGTCAAACTCTGAACCAACCAGGTTTCCTGTCTGTTAAATCAGATTTAATAGAAAAATCATCTGATTATTAAAATATTCTGTTATTAAAACTCATCCATCTTCATTTGTCTCCACAGATCCGTTTCCAGTCTGGGCCAAAGTTCTACTGGTTCTACTGGTTCTGGCTCTGGCTGCTGCTGCAGGAGTTTCATTTTATTTTTGGCTCCGCTGGAAACCAGGTGAGTCTCCAGAACTGCATTACCCATAATGCCTTTGGTCAGCGTCTGCTGTTCTCCACAGCAGGACTGAAGCAGCTGAGACATTGTGGTTCTCAGCTGGACCTGTCCTCAAACTTGAGGACAAACTTGTCCTCAAACTGTCTCTCTGTCAGCTTGAGGACAAACAGAACCTAAAGAGTCGGTGAGGATGGAGCAGAGCTTGGTGTGTTGCTGCCAGGCAGCAGCTGGTTCCTCTTCATCACCAGATCAGGGGACATGGACACATGTCTCTGTCCTCAGAGAGTGTTGTGGTCAAGACCACCTAACCCGAGACCAAGACAAGACCAGTGTATCAAGACCGAGACAAGACCAAGACTTTTAGTGTCTGAGACCAAGTGAAGACCAAGACCGAGGGACGTCGAGACCGAGACAAGACCTAGACCAGCGGCCCGCTCTACATGACACAATAAAATGTAAAATATGATCAAATTAACTTCTCAAATTGATCTGAAAGATCCATATTCCTATAAAAACACCTAGATATTAAATACTTAATATCTAAAAGCAGAACAAACTCTTGGTTGTGCTATGCTTCCATTTCTGTGCTACGATCCGCGCCATCCCTAAAAAGATAACACCCTGTGTGTTTGCCCATATTGCTCTGTTCTGTCAGGTCAGCATATGCTGTCAGATCGTCATACACTTTGCACGAACTCACGGCTATATCTGTCAGACACGTCATTACCATATAATTTTATTTAATCAGCAACATAGAATCATGATGTAGATCATCATACACTTTATTAATAGTTGTATGGCATCCTGACTTAGCGGTTAAGTAGGTTAATGAGTTTTACACAGGTGTGTGTTGTAGTTGACTGCAGCTTCAGTCAGACCTGCTTTAAATACACTTTGAAACCATGGCACACATGTATATCTATCTAGTTATTATATTAGAAACAATTTAATGACTTATTTTCATCATAACTTGCTGCTTTTGGTGAACTGACAACTCTTCTGACGGTCGGACTTCTTAATGCTCACACTATTCTGCTATTCTGACAGCGTATGGCAATCTCATAGAACAACGGCTCTCAGTGAGTGACACTCCAGTCCTATCTAATAAGTAATGAGCCGTGGAGAAGAATTGACTGTTTCTGAATGTCACATCACTACATTGCAGACTTTTGGACACAGAGTTGTCCCATATATGCAACAAGTCAGTCAACACCTCCGGACAATAATTTAGCGCAGTGAGTGACTTTTTTTCATCACAAATGCTTATGTGTCTCTGTACAGCTAGCTTTGCTAACATCACGTCAACGGAGCTTACCTTTCTGAGCTTCCTTTCTAAGTGATGAAAAAATTTAGACCCCTTATGATGCACAACAACCTTGGATCTGGCGTTCCCTTGCCTGGACGCGGGTCACCGGGGTCCCACTCTGGAGCCAGGCCTGGAGGTTTGGCACAATGGCGAGCGCCTGGTGGCCGGGCTTTTACACACAGAGCCGGCTGGGCTCAACCCGAAGAGGAGACGTGGTTCCCCTTCCAATGGGCTCACCACCTGTCGGAGGGGCCAAAGGGGTCGGGCGCAATGTGTTACGGGCGGCATTCGAGAGAGGGGACCCTGGAGGTCTGATCCCCGACTGCAGAAGCTCTTGGGACGTGGAACGTCTCCTCTCTGATGGGGAAGGAGCCGGAGCTAGTGTGCGAGGCTGAGAGGTTTCGGCTAGAAATAGTCGGCCTCACCTCGACACATGGCTCTGGTTCTGGAACCGTCTCCTTGAGACGGGCTGGACGTACTTCCACTCTGGAGTTGCCCACGGCGAGAGGCAGGAGTGGGCATACTTGTTGCCCCCCATCTTGGCGCCTGTAAGTTGGGGGGCAACAAGGTGGTTTACCCCGGTGAACGAGAGGGTAGCCTCCCTCCGCCTACGGGTGGGGGGACGGGTTCTGACTGTTGTCTGTGCTTACGGGCCAAACAGCAGTTCAGATTACCCCCCTTCTTGGAGTCCTTAGAGGGGGGACTGGAGATGCCCCCCCTTGGGACTCCCTTGTACTACTGGGCGACTTCAACGCTCACGTGGGCAATGACAGTGAGACCTGGAGGGGCGTGGTTGGGAGGAACGGCCCCCCTGATCTGAACTCGAGTCGTATTCTGTTGTTTTACTTCTGTGCTCGTCATGGTCTGTCCATCACGAACACCATGTTCAAGCATAAGGGTGTCCATACGTGCACTTGGCACCAGGACACCCTAGGCCGCAGTTCGATGATCGATTTTGTCGTCGTTTCATCGGATCTGCGGCCGAATGTCTTGGACACTCGGGTGAAGAGAGGGGCGGAGCTGTCCACTGACCACTACCTGGTGGTGAGTTGGCTCCGGTGGTGGGGGAGGAAGCCAGTCAAACCTGGCAGCACAAATGTGTAGTGAGGGTCTGCTGGGAACGTCTGGCGGAGTCCCAGTGAGACGGAGCTTCAACTCCCACCTCCGGCAGAACTTCGAACACGTTCCGGGGGAGGTGCGGGACATTGAGTCTGAGTGGACCATGTTCCGTGCCTCCATCGCCGAGGGGCTTATCGGAGCTGTGGCCGCAAGGTCGTTGGTGCCTGTCGCGACGGCAACCCCGAACCCGTTGGTGGACACTTTCGGTGAGGGATGCTGTCAAGCTGAAGAAGGAGTCCTATGGGGTCTTTTTGGCCTGTGGGACTCCAGAAGCAGCTGATGGTACCGGCGGGCGAAGCGGCATGTGGCTCGGGTGGCTGAGGCCAAAACTCGGGCGTGGGAGGAGTTTGGAGAGGGCCATGGAGAAAGACTTCCGTACGGCTTTGAGGTGATTCTGGTCCACCATCCGGCGTCTCAGGAGGGGGAAGCAGTGCAGCACCAACACTGTTTATAGTGAGGATGGTGAGCTGCTGAATTCAACTCGGGACGTTGTGGGTTGGTGGGCGGAATACTTTGAAGACCTCCTCAATCCCACCAACATGCCTTCTGTTGAGGAAGCTGAGCCTGTGGACTCTGGGTTGGGCTCTCCAATCTCTGGGGACGAGGTCGCCGGGGTGGTCCAATTTCAGAGGGGTCACACTCTTAAGCCTCCCTGGTAAGGTCTATTCAGGGGTCCTGGAGAGGAGGGTCCTCGGATTCAGGAAGAGCAGTGTGGTTTTCATCCTGATCATACAACACTGGGACAAGCTCTACACCCTCAGCAGGTCCTGGAGGGTTCTGGGAGTTCGCCCAACCAGTCTACATGTGTTTTGTGGACTTGGAGAAGGCGTTCGACCGTGTCCCTTGGGGGGCCTTGTGGGCGGTTCTCTGGGAGTATGGGGTACCGGGCCCTTTGATACGGGCTGTCAGGTCCCTGTATGACCGGTGTCAGAGTCTGGTCCGCATTGCCGGCAGACTCTGGCTCGTTCCCGGTGAGAGTTGGACTCCAAGGCTGCCCTTTGTCACCGATTCTGTTCATCACTTTCATGGACAGAATCTCTAGACCAGCCGAGGTGTTGATCCGTTTTGGTGGCCTTAGGATCATCTCTGCTTTTTGCGGATGATGTGGTCCTGATGGCTTCATCAGATCGTGATCTGCGGCTCTCGCTGAAACGGTTCGCGGCCGAGTGTGAAGCGGCCGGGATGAGGCTCAGTGCCTCCAAATCCGAGGCCATGGTCTTGAGCCGGAAAAGGGTAGAGTGCCTTCTCCGGGTCAGGGGGGTCGTCCTGCCTCAAGTGGAGGAGTTTAAGTATCTGGGGATCTTGTTCACAAATGAGGGAAGCAGGAGATGGACAGGCGGATTGGGGCAGCGTCTGCCGTGAAGCGGCGCTGTACCGGTCCGTCATGGTGAAGAGAAGCTGAGTCAAAAAGAGAAGCTCTCGATTTACCGGTTGATCTACGTTCCCACACTCATCTATGGTCTTTGGGTCATGAATAAAGAACCAGATCACGGATACAAGCGGCTGAAATGTGTTTCCTCCTCAGGGTGGCTGGACCCTTAGAGAGAGAAGCTCAGTCATCAGGAGGGACTCAGAGTCGAGCTGCTGCTCCTCCACATCCAGAGGAGCCAGTTGAGGCATGTGGTCAGGATGGAGCCTCCCTGGTGATGAGTTCAGGTCCCACCGGGGGGAGAGGAGACCAGGACACCTGGAGGGACTGTCTCTGCTGGTCTGCGAACGCCTTGGGGTTCCTGGAGTTGCTGGAAGACGTGGCTGGAGAGAGGGAAGTCTGGGCCTCCCTTCTGAAGCTGCTGCCCCCGAGACCCGACCCCGGATAAGAGGGTGAAAATGGATGGATGGATGGATGGATGGATGGAAAAATTTAGACATATTCCCCACTGTCTGTGAAAGGGAAGAGCTGCTGAGTTAGCTGTGGCCATCGGATTTGTTATGATTTATGCAACGCTGTTCTATTACTGACAGACATTAGACAGACATCTTCTGCCGCTGAGAGGAAACCACTGCGTGTGTCTCAGTGCGCTGCGTCTGAGTGAAAGGTGGGGGGGGACAGAAACATGTAATTGATTGGATTTTAATCGGTGCATTTGCATCCACTGAAAACAAAGATGTCAACAAATAAACTGAACAGTCTGCTCTACGTTTAGTGATATTTTCACAGTTGATTTCTTGGCATTTTATTTCAAGACTAGTCGATTCCTCCGTGCCCGAGACCGAGACAAGACCGATTTCGAGTACCAGAACACTGTCCTCAGAGAGTTCTCCAGGAGACATAGAGACAGGGAGGAGACAGTGATGAGACCATCAGAGCTGCTGCTGTCTGTCCAACTCATCTTGTCCTCTGTTGTCTCTCAGGCCCAGAACAGGTGGAGGTGGAATCAGGGGAGAAGTTTGTCCATCTGCCCTTAAAGGTCCAACGTTACCGGTGGTTCTGTAAATACAGAATCTTCCTGCCCGTGGATAAAGTGGAGTGGAAAGACGGAGACAACAGGACGGTCCATGTGTATCACATCGGTTCTGATCAGTCTGGAGAACAGGACCAGCTCTACAGAACCAGAACCAACATGGATAAAAACCTGTTGAAGACTGGAGACCTCAGTCTGACTCTGTCATGGCCGACGGATGGAGACTGTGACTCCTACACCTGCAGAGTCTACAGCAGGAAGGGAGACGTCCTGATGAAGAAACAAGTTCAGCTCCGGGTCATAGGTCAGTGGTTTAAAAGTATTTTAAGAGGCCAAGCAGAAGAACTATTTGGATCAGAACCAGTTCCATCTTATCTCTGTTTGAACTGGATCGGTTCTGGTTCTGAACCATTTAACCTCTGACCTCCATCAGAAACCTGAATCCTTCCAGAACCCATCAGAACCGGAGCTCAGAGGTCCAGAACCTCCAGCTGGTTCTGGAAGGTTCTGGATCTCTGCTCAGCTCCAGAACCTCCAGGTCCAGTAGCTCCATCAATCCGTCCAGAACTCAGAGCTTCATGTCCATGTGGACTGAAGGACGTCCTGATGTGGGACAGAACCAGAACCCTGACAGAACCGGCTTCAGTCCAACTGGACCTTCTGTCTCCAACCGAGGACAGGAAGTCCTGAAGTTCTGCTTCCTGTCCTCTGATTGGTCCACACTGATGAGACGGAGCAGCCTGTCCTCTGCCGGTCTCCATGGAGACGTGTCCTTGTCTTTCTGCCAGTCTGAGTCCAACAGCTGCTGGGGACAGTCTGCAGCTTCCTGCTGTCCTCACTGAGGACATTCTGTCCACCTGCTGCTGGTTGGACACAGCAGAGACAACAGTGTCTCTGTTCAGTGGAGACATGGGACACATTTCAGATGGAACCAGTCCAACATGTTGGACCTTCATCCAGTCAGAGGACATGAGACCATCAGAGCTGCTGCTGTCTGTCCAACTCATCTTGTCCTCTGTTGTCTCTCAGCCCAACAGGTGGAGGTGAAACCAGGGGACAAGTCTGTCCTGCTGCCCTGGACAATCACAGAGGATCTGGATGGAGACACTAGAGTGGAGTGGAGGGACGGCTACAACAGGACAGTCCATGTGTATCAGGACGGTTCTGATCAGCCTGATGATCAGGACCAGGACTACAGAACCAGAACCAAGATGGATAAAAACCTGCTGAGGAATAAAAACCTCAGTCTGACTCTGATCAGACCCACTGAGGGAGACGGAGGGATCTTCACTTGCAGAGTCTACAGAGGAGGAAACGTCCTGATGAAGAAACAAGTTCAGCTAAAGGTCAAAGGTCAGTGGTTTAAATGTATTTTTCCAATCAGCTGATTGGTTCTGATCAATAGTGATGATTGGCTGATCAGAAGGTCAAAGGTCAGTGTGATGTAATGAGTGATGAAGATGAGGAAGCAGAGCAGGAGGAAGAGGTCCAGGACAGACGGGGACACAGAGTCCAACAGCTGCTGGGGACAGTCTGCAGCTTCCTGCTGTCCTCACTGAGGACATTCTGTCCACCTGCTGCTGGTTGGACACAGCAGAGACAACAGTGTCTCTGTTCACTGGAGACATGGGACACATTTCAGATGGAACCAGTCCAACATGTTGGACCTTCATCCAGTCAGAGGACATGAGACCATCAGAGCTGCTGCTGTCTGTCCAACTCATCTTGTCCTCTGTTGTCTCTCAGCCCAAGAACAGGTGGTGGTGGAATCAGGGGTGGAGTCTGTCAAGCTGCCCTGGACAATCACAGAGAGTCTGGATGGAGACGTTAGAGTGGAGTGGAAGGACGGAGACAAAAGGAAGGTCCATGTGTATCATAACGGTTCTGATCAGCCTGGAGATCAGGACCCGTCTTACAGAACCAGAACCAAGATGGATGAAAACCTGCTGAAGACTAAAGACCTCAGTCTGACTCTGAGACGACCCACTGAGGGAGACGGAGGGACCTACACCTGCAGAGTCTACAAAGGAGGAGACATCCTGATGGAGAAAGATGTCTGTCTAAAGGTCAAAGGTCAGTGTTTTCAATGATCACAACAACTGGTTGTAATCAATAGTGATAGTTGACTGATTATAAGGTTAAAGGTCAATGTGATGTAATGACTGATGAAGATGAGGAGACAGAGCAGGAGGAAGAGGTCCAGGTTGGTTCTGGTTGGTTCTACCAGAAGAACCGACTGGATCAGTTCTGGTTCTGATGGTAGGAAGAGATGAAGCAGAGGAAAGAAAACAGTGAAAAGACGAGAGAGAACAGCTGGAAGGACAACCAGGAAGGTAGAGAGAGAAACATCAGAGCTGCAGTCAGGATCTCAGGAAGTTCCTCCTCCATCTTCCTCCACCAGACAGAATAAATGAATCCTCCACCTCACTGAGGACGTTCACCATGGGGACCACTGGGTGAATGAGTGAATGTAGAGTGAATGAGTGAATGTAGAGTGAATGAGTGAATGTAGAGTGAATGAGTGAATGTAGAGTGAATGAGTGAATGTAGAGTGAATGAGTGAATGTAGAGTGAAGAGCTTTGGATCCTCTGACTTGATGAGTTCAGGTCGTTCACCAACATGTGATGCTGATAGATTGTCTCTCTAACTGTCCTCTGTCTCCTCTGCAGGGACAATCCAGGTCCAACCAGACGACACCAGAACCAGAAGAAACTCTATTGATCCGACTCCACTGATGGCTGATCAATTAGTCTGATCAGGTTGATCATCTCTGATCATTGATCCAGTCAGACTTTGGATCAGAGCCGATCTCAGTGAAGATTCTGATGGACCAACAGAGACACTTCCTGGTCCTCTGGTCCCGTCTGCAGCCTCTTATTGATCACTATTGATTATTGATCTGAAGGAACTTAATCATTTCAGCTGCCTGAGGAACCAGTTCATGACTGGAACTGGATCTGGTTTGGATCCATCAGGGAGGAGAAGAGTCCAGTCTGACCAGAACCATCATCTTTTCTATCCATCCATCCATTTTCTTGACACCCTTGTCCCTTAATGGGGTCGGGAGGGTTGCTGGTGTCTTTCTATTATTTTAAACATGATCTGAATATAAACATGAAGTCCTACTAAAGCCATGAACTGTTACTTTGCATAAAATGCTGAATTTGAACATGATTACAGGTTTCTGCTGACTAAATATGTTCACTTTTTACTGAAATATATTTTATGCCTCATTTTCTTCATTTGTTAAATGTTGCTTTCATATTAATGTGTTTTAAAAATACATAACTTTGAATTTTAAACCTCTGATCTGACTTATTACCAAAAGGTCATGAAATAATTTGGTCAGTATTATAAATATTCAGTACGTAGTCAGACAATAGCTGAGGTTCACACTGAGTTTTTCCTCTATTACCAAATAGAGTGATCATATATGATGCTTGTATATCTATAATCTCTTGTGTTTTTTTATTTCTTGTGAATATTTTTATGTGTATTACATTTTCCTTGGTGCTTTAAGGCTGAATGAAAATCTGATTTATCATAATTTCTGAGTTAATCTGGATGTTTTAGTTTCTGCTGATCCTGTTTTCTCTTTTTTCTGAACATTCAGGATGAAGAAACTTTTATTATTTTTAATCTGACTCAATTTACTGGATGTTTCCTGAATCTGCAGAATTAACCTTGATAATCATTTAAATGATTGATCCATCCTCATTTTCAGTCAGCTGATCTCTAATAATAGATGAACTGATTGGTATTGAATGTTAATATTGAAACTAAATAATTTCCATTTGCTGGAACTCATGAGTATTCGGTGTTTATATTAATTTGATGGGTTTTTTCTAGGGCTGGTTTTCTTTTTATGATTTTTAGACAAAATGAAACTCCAGATTTTAGTAGATTTTTGTCTCCCTTTTCTTAAAAATTAATAACAGAAAATATTTTCAAAGGTTTGTTTTATTTCAATCATCCCTTCAGGGACCTGAATTCAAAGTCCAACTAAATACAAACACAATAAAACCAGTTTAACATCCAGTCGTCCTTTTTCCTTTCTTTTTCCTTTTAAATGACAGTTTTAGTTTTTAACTTCATTTGCAGGTGAATTTATTTTATTTATTTTTGCTAAGTGTTGATAATCATTTCTGCTAAAATGCCAAGATGTGCTGACTAACAAGACAGTGTGACAATAAATAGTTCAGAAAATGTCCATCTGTGTTGTGTTTGAATTAAATTTTAATTTTGTTTTTCCAGGATCAAGTTGCATTGATTATCTGTTTTAAATCATTTCCTCCATTTTCTTTACTTTTCCTCACATTTCAAACTGCAAAGTAAAATATAATCTAAAACTTTAATAATACTTGACTTTATTAGTCCTGCTGATTTAAATCTCTGATTTCACACAAACTTCTAAATAAAACCAGTTGTGACTCCAATGATTCTTCATCTTGTTCATAATTTATCCAACAAAATTATTTTACTGTAAAATTTTGATTCTTTTAAAGTCAAGAACCTGAACCAGGATCGTTTGGAGACGTTTTGTTTCCCATCAACAGTTTCACCAGTTTGACCTTCTGACCTGAAGAAGGTCAGAGGTCATGTTGGTCTGAATGAAGGACAGTCTGTCTGTCCATCAGGTCAGAGGAGGACAACATGTCCTCAGGTCTGATGTGACCTCAGCAGATCTTCATCACTGCTCTGCATTATAATCCTCAACATCTTCCTCATCTCAGCAGGGATGAAGGTCAGATGCTGATTTAATTCTTGATGGAATTTAAAACCAAGGAAGTTTAAAACATCCGCTGTGATTATTGACACATTGATTTTACTCAGTTTATCAGTAATTTATTTAATCATTTCATTCAATTGACAAACGTTTTTTTCTACTGATCCTTCAGATTCATGAACTGAACTCAAGTTTTACCAAATATAACAGATTTATTTTCATTTAAAGGTAGTAAATATATTATGTTTGAACTGTGACATATTTTCAGGTTGATCCGTTTTATTCAGATTAAATATAGATCTATGACTCGTTTCAGTCAGACTGATGGTCCATTTTTCACTTCTTTTCCTGAGATGAAGCGTTTTTGGCCTCTCAGCTTCTGCTCTCTTGAAACTCAGCAGAAAGAATTTAAGACTGAAGAAAATAAAAGATTTTAATCTGACAGCTTGAATTGAAAGAAAAAATGAAAAATTGCCAAAGATCTGATTGTGTAAAGGTTATAAATGATGTTGAACTAAATCTAGTTTTCACTTTGCTTCATGTTGTTCAGCATCTCCACAGAACAATCTGTCAGTTTTTGTTGCCTGTTTCTGCTGAATTTATTCTGTGTTTAGAAGAAACCAGTTGCATTATTTTCTTATTCTACTGAATAAATCACATCAGAGCAAATATTGATAATGACAAAATCTCAGCACACAGTTTCTTAATGCAGATATCTAGAAATGTAAGTCTGAGTAGTTATAATGAAGTTTGAAACAACGTATGTTGTAATTATGGATGTGCTCAGATAAATTCAGTTTTGCCACTTGATGTTTGTTGAACAGCAAAGCGTATTTGAAGATCTTTAAGTGTTTTTTTACTCATTGGAATGTAAATCTAGTTGTTTCCAGTCTTTTTTTTATATATCTAGAATGTAAATACAGACAGTCAGATGTAACAGATTTTATGCTAAAACTGCCTGCCATACAGACTCACCAGACGGAGCCGAGAGGAGAAAAGATCAGTGAAGCAGGTATCGATTAACGTGACGTCACAGTAAAACATGAACATGTTTCTCTTAAAATCTGCATCGAGCAACAAACTGGAATCTGATCCAACATGAAGCTCCGTTAAAACCACCAGAGATCTTCAGACTTTAATTAGGACATAAAGACGGACAACGTCCAGACCTCTGAGGATCTCACTGCGCATGTCTGAGTCCGGCGCTTCTTGTAAATCACGTGACTTCAGTAGAAGTGAAACTGATCTCATGATGTGACTGAGTTCATTTCTAAAGTTTCTTCATCTGATCTGTTAAAACTCATCAGGTTGAATCTGTTCATGCTGACGTCACTGGAACCAGTTTAGACCGGAAACTGGAGCCTGAAGCAAACAGGAAGTCAGAAACTTTAAACTGGATCCTAGAAACTGATAAACATTCAGATGATTCATTATTATTTACATTCTGATCCTGTTGGGATCCAGATTCACATTATTATAAACTAGTAAACATGTGACGTCATGAACTGGATCCTCCTGCTGCTGGAGTCTTAACATGTAACAATGCTGTCACCTGGTGGCCAGACAGGAACACTGCGCTCTGTTCTAGTGGAGACTCAGGTCTTTATCTAATCCAGAGGTTCTTAACCTTTTTTGAGGTACCGAACCCACCAGTTTCATATGCGCCTTCACTGAATCTACTGTAGTGATAAATAAAATATGATTTTTATCATCAAACCCCTGGGGCTCAATCCAACCCAGGTTAAGAACCACTAGTCTAAAAGCAGCAGATGGTTGGAGGATCCAGTCAAGAGTTTCTGCATCCAAACTGGTAAATATGAAAACTTCTCCATCAGAGCTGAACTGAGTATTTATTTTGTAAATACTGACACTAATGCAAAGTTGTCACTTTTAATGGACTTTTAATCCAACTTTTAAAGTAACTTTGCATTAAAAATGTCATTATTTACCAAATGACACTTCATGACAAACGTCAGACATTCATAAAGACTCTTCATGTTTATGACAGTTTTATGTCAGTCTTATTAACACCCCATCAAATAAAGTGTTACCAAAATATATTGAAAGCACAATTTAATTAGTTTCACCTGTAAAGTTGTAATGGATCCTCCTGGTACCTGATGTGTGTCTGAAGCATTAATGTACAAAGTGGCAAAGCAGAATAATAAAGACATTAAGTAACTAAAAAGTTACTTCATTAGCAATTATAATAAACCAAAAGTGTAATTATAGCATACTGTAATCACACCACTAATATATAGCATATGTGATATACTTAATACATTCTAAGAATATTTTAAATGTAATTCAATCACATAAATAGTTCACTCTAAATAAACCAATCAAGAACGTTTATATTACATAAAAAGCAATATACTTACAGTATACTAAGTGCAAGTTAAGTTGTCCAAAAAGTATGTTGAAGAACACTTGGTATACTTTAAATTATGCTTTCATACAATTTAAATATTATTAAATACACTAAGCACAAAATTAGTTGTTGCAAAATAACTCACCCCAACTATGCTCAAATGTTATGTACTTAGTATATTAATTGTAGGAGCAGATTATGAATGAACGTATTCTGAATGGTTTTGGGTCACATGGTTCTTCAAAGGTCTATTTGATAGGAACCTGTCATGATCCGTGTTTCTGTGTATTTATTTCTAATGTTTTCTGTGTTCAGTTTCTGTCCTGTGAGTCTCCATCTCTGCGTCTTCCCGTTGATTGTGTCTCGTTCCCTTGGTTACCCCGTGTGTATTTAAGTCCACTTGTTGTCTTTGTCTCGTCGGATCCTTGTCGTATATAGTATGTTCCTTGTTGTTGCCTGTTGTTCTGTTCCTTGGATTCCATCATTAAATCACCATCATCACCTTACCTGGGTCTGCCTGCATCCTCTCTTCACCACCACCCAAACCTCTGGTGAGGACAGTTGTTCCACCAGGAAGAGGGAAACTTCTTTGACCGCTGAATGTTAGAGGCTTGATGCTGTCAACATGTTTGATGGATGAATCCTTGTAAAAGATTCATTTTCTGGCTTCAGTGACCACTGCTGAGAGGCAAAGGAAATAAACGGCACAACGATCAAACACGGCTTTGACTTTAATTCAGCTGACAAGGTAATGCATCAACTTTACCCTGAAGCCACTTCAGGGGCTGAAAGTCTTGGCCTCTACATTTAACTTTCACAGGGCCAGGTAAGGCAAAGCATCTTTATTATATAGTCACTTTTAGCCAAAGACTTGTACTTGTAAAGTGCTTGTACAAAGAAGTCAAGAATATACAAAAAAACACAGATTAAAATGAGACATTACATTTAAAAAGTGATAAATAAATACAAATGACAGGTTTTAAGAGTAGGCCAATAAAAATGTTTTAATCTTGTTTTATATAAACTCGAGGTGTCAGCGCTCTTACAGTGAGCAGGATCCTTATTCCAGAGCGTCGGAGCAGAACAACTGAAAGCTGCTTCAGCAGGTTTAGTTCTGACTCCTGGATGATGAATAGGTTTGATTCACATGATCTTAAAGGTCTTGGTGGTTTGTAGGGCTGAAGATCAGAAATATAGTCTGGGTTTTTATTAAGTGCATTATAAACCATTGAGGAGATTTAAATTTGATTCTTTGAGCAACAGGAAGCAAAGATCTCAGAACTGGACTGATGTTCTGACCTCTGGTTGTTTTAGTCAGGACTCTTGCAGCAGCATCTGGATCCGTCTGTTTGATAATCCAGTTAAAATGCCATTGCAGTATCGAATCTACTAAAATCAAAGGCATGAACCAATTTTTCAGATTCTTGTGGGGACATAAGTCGTCTTAGGAATATTTTTTAAATGATAATATGGTTGTTATGATAGATTTGATGTGGTTATCAAAGCTCAGATAATAACCCCCAGATTCTTGGCTTTGTCAGAACATTTTAAACCAACAGATTGAAGGTGGTGATTATTTTTAATCTAAGCTCTTTTGGTCCATACACTAATACTTTGGTTTTGTTTTTATTCAGTTGGGAGAAAACTTTGGTCCATCCAGACATTAATCTGCTCAATATATTACAGAGTATTTGATCATAACTGTAATATCCAATGAGAGACTAATGCACAGTTGTGTGTCATCAGCATAATTGTGATATTCAATCTTATTAATTTGAATTAATGGAGTCATCTAGATATTAAAGTGTAGATTTATAGTTGCCTATGGACACGCAAAACTCATTAATGATTTGTAAAAAATCATGCTGCTGCTAATCATCACCAGGTCTCCCTTAAAATGATTATTTTTAAAAGGGAGACGTGGAAATGATGGGCAGCAGCATAAAATTAAACAGTTACAAACATTATATTTGAGTAAAATCCCCAAAACCAATCTAAAGGTTTCAACACAAACAAATATTCATTCCACTCAATTAGGTTTAATGTTTACTTTACTATTGTAAATTTAACAAAAATGCACTTTATTTGAAGAGATGTGCAGAAGATTGACATGACATCATCATGAAGACGTCGTCATGAATATTTATGACTGTCATTCGTATATAATGACCCTTTTAATGCAAAGTTGACATTGTTTAAAATGTCTTTGACACCTTGACATTATCCAGAAACATCAATCTGTCATAAATACGTTATAACAGGTACCGATTATCAAACTTTAGATAGTTATGTAGCTTTATGTGTTAATATTAAGTTACTCTGTCATTTGTTCGATAGTCTCAACATTCTTCAATTTAATTGATCCTACAATATTTGAAACATGACATTACGTAAGGTTTTGTTTTGAAGTCGTGCAATACACCATCTCCACCAGCTGGAGGCAGCACTGCACCACCTGGGATGCAGTTTGCCAAAAATATGAGAAGAAGTCTTCGTCCTGCGCCCAAGTAAAACCTCCTGAGTAGAATGATGCAGAAGTACGTCACCATACATGAGGAATGCTCCTTGTTAAATTTAGATTTTCTTTTAGAAGAAAACACTGACTATATTTATCTTTGTTGGTAAAGTGAGCTTTCAGAAAATTATGCTAATTCTAGTTTACTGTAAGTTAATGTTAAGTAAACGTACCAAACTCTATTCCTGCAACATCAGCCCTTCATCTCCAATTTTAATCTAGCAAATCATAAACTTTTAAATTAGTCAAAGTTACGCCTTGTGTGTTTTACTGAGCAACTTGGCTGATGTGACCTGGTGCAACATTTCAGAATTACAATATGCTGAACCAGAAGTTAAAACCTGTCCAAAACAAAAGATTAGTTGTTCTTCCTTAAATAAAATGCAAACTGTTTATTCTGTAACTATGCTTGTAGTTATATATAAAACGCTCTGCCACTCTCACATACTTATATTAAATCTCTCACATTCACACATTTTATCTTATACATACATATATTTTATGTTTTACATTCTCACACTGTATTTCTTGCATTCATATATTTAATCTTCTACATACATTTAGACTCACTGTACCGATATTATGTGCTGCTCATTAATAACCAGTTTTCCACATACTTCCTTCAAATTAAAATGTCAAGCCATGAATCAATGTGTATGAGCGAATGAATAGTAGAAACGGAGGTTGGTGAAGTCTGATTGGCTGAGATCACAGGGTCATGTTCATGGAGTCACATGATTCAACATGGAGGCTCCAAATGAGTCAGATGCTCTGCAACAAGCCACTGGGGTTTGAAGAAGCATCTTATCATCTCTGTATTCAAGCACTATTATGTTACAACATGATAATTATGTTGAATAAATGTGATTAATATATTGTATAGAAGTGATAATTTCACGTCCAGCAGGTGGCGGACTAGGCTCTCCATCCAGGCATAAATACGGTTTGGACAGTGAATAACAGGAGTTGGTCAGGTTTCCCTTCATGTTTGGTCTAAAACATGCAGAGATGCTGATGCTGCTTTGCATTGTGGTTGAAACCACTAATAACATGAACACTGAGCAGGAGCCTAAACAGACCAGGACACAGGAGAAACGTCAGTCTGAGCCTCTGGATGTGGCGCCGATCCTGACTGACCGGAATGAAGCTGAAGTTGGCTTCTGATTGTAGCTTCTGATTCGTGAAATGGCTAAAGGGCGATTCCACTTAATTTTCACTACCTTGCACGTCTTTAATCTGTTCTACTTTAAAAACAAACGTAGTTGGACACTTCCTGGACTAGATCATCCTGCACTACAAAGCAGAATATTTCAACCCTAGTTTGTGATTCGATTGGTGAAACTTCAATAATGACAAATTTAAGAACCTATTTACATCTGTATCATATTAGAACTGATCAAAATTGCATTATTTGCTGTTATTTTAACTTTTAACATTTTGTTTTCACTTCTTTTTTTTCATCTTCAGTGCCTGGTGTCTAACGTTATGTTTAGCTGCTATGGTTTTATATATTTGGCTGCTATGGTTTAAAATATGGAGATAATGCTGCCAACAATTTTTCAGATTATCTTTGTCATTAAACAATAACCTCAGAGATAAATAATCTAGTCCAGGTTTGGAGGTATCTAAGGATGTTAGTTTATAAAGCAAAGCAGATTAAAGACATTCCAAGTAGTGAACATTTTGTGTAATCATCCTTTGTTCATTTCCTGAATTGGAAGCATCAATCGTAAGCCAACTTCAGCTTTGTTCCACAAGGTCAGTCAGGAACGCCGCCACATCCTGAGGATCAGCCTGGCGGGTCCCGTTCTGCTTAGGATGCTTCTCAGAGTGAATATTATTGATGGTTTCAACCACAACGTGAAACAGCATCTGTATCTCGTTCCTAAGAAAAACTTGACCAACTCCTGTTAGCCACTGTACTAACCGTATTTATTTATACCTGAAGCACAATACCGCCACCTTCAGGACGTGAAATTATCACGTTTATACAATATATTTATCATGTTTATTCAAAATAATTATCAAGTTTGTGATATATCATCATGTTTATCCAATATAATTATCATGTTAAAACATGGCAGTAATATGCTTCCGTACACAGCTTTGTCCTCTGTTGGACAGCAAAGGCCGAGTATTTCTGCCTCTATTGCCACTATTAGTGTGATTCAAGACAAAATGAGTCAATATATGTGTGTATGTGGAAGAATATATGTATGTATAAAATGATAGTATGTTTCATGGCCTCTCATATTTATAACTAGTCCAGTAGGTTCTACTTGACTTGACTTAAAAGAATAATATTAATAGCTGTTATTACAGCATTTTATAGTGTAATAAAACGTAATATATTTATAACTAGTCCTTTGTGTTCTACTTAACTTGACTTAAATGAACAATATTAATAGCTGTTATTACGTTTTATAGTGCAATAAAACATAATGACATATTTATAACTAGTCCAGTATGTTCTACTTGACTTGACTTAAATGAACAATATTAATAGCTGTTATTACAGCATTTTATAGTGCAATAAAACGTAATGACATATTTATAACTAGTCCAGTATGTTCTACTTGACTTGACTTAAAAGAACAATATTAATAGCTGTTATTACAGCATTTTATAGTGCAATAAAACTTAATGACATATTTATAACAAGTCCAGTGTGTTAATCTTTACTTGAGGCAAAAAAAAATATTAATGACAATTATAATGGCCTTGTGATGGTCACAGGTACTAACAACAAATGACAGAGTAACGTAATAATGCATGGAGATGTTTAACTTCTTAAGTTAACTTATGACAGATGATTCTTGGTGTCATGTCACAACAAAGACATTTTAGGTTGTTTTCCCACCGGGTGGTTCGGTAAACTTGGTTCATTTGGGGAATAAAAGTGCAGCATTTGTTACATTTTCAGCTGCTGTAGTTCACATTCACTGCAGCGTTTGATATTAAATAGCTCTTAATGTCAAATTCTGTTCGATACTGAAGGAATCGACACAAAACCTCTCCGTTAGCCGCTAACCTGTTAGCCGCTAACGCTAGCGACGCTCCTGCAGGCGCTGTTACTCTGCAGTGAGTCTGTCCACTAAACTGGGCTGTTCCAATGCAGGAATGAGCAGGAATCACAAAAATGGTCCTTTATTTCTTACCCGATTTCTATAAGCATGACTACATTTTTTTACTACTCAGTGTCGGCTTTACTGTACAACCAGAAACTGACAATGTCTCTGCTAACCAGCAGAGCAGAGAGTAAAGTATTGACCAGAATGTCGTGGTTTTGGACCGTCTCTGCTCCGCTTGCATTCACTGCATTCAAACCGTTTTAGAGTTTTCTTCAATGGGACAGACTGAGGGTTTTAGGTGGATCAGTTCACGTTTTAGTCCACAGAGTCTGAATTCACATTCCCACTTCCTCAAGCAAACTGGACTTTCCAAACAAATTAGAGTTTGATTAAAACAAGCCTGGTGTTAATGAACCATTAAACAATGTCATCATTTACCAAATTACACTTAATGACATCAGTCATAAACATTCATGAAGATTCCATGTGTCTGACGGTGTCATGTCAGTTTCATGCACATCTCTTCAATTACAGTGTTACCCTAAAAACAGATGAATATGGTTACAGCCACCCGTAACTTTCATGGGGCTGACAGCTTTACCAGCATGTGGACATCACTATTTGAAAGGACCAAAGATGAAGCATAAGGAAACTCCGAAAACAATCAGAGGAACCGACTTGAGCTCGTTTCCATCGCTGGTCCTCAAATCTGTCAGTGGCTGGAAATGAGGATCTGCAGAAAGAACCAGATGTGAGTCTGAGGCGTCAGGCAGGTGATGACTGTCCTGCACCGTCTACTGCTCTCAACCAGGACCTTAACAGAATCACATCGTCTTATCCAAGATGTTTACATGCTTATAAAAGAATGAGTTTAAATGAATGTTGCCCATGATGAGAGTAGCTCACATTTATACAAACTTTAAACTGAACAATGCAGTTTTTAAAGAAGGAAAAGTAAAAGAAACATTCAACTTTATTTGTGGGTTGGAATTGGGCTAAACTGCATCTAACCCCACAAAAAACACCTGAATTAAAGATATTCTTCAGCCAAGACTGAACAACCAACAACATAACATTTGTTTTGATTGTTCAGTGGTTGATGAGCTTTATGGTGCATTTTAAACTAATTTGAACCTAAAAACAATAACCTCAAAGTAAAAATAATATTTAATAAGAACCAACCAGTTGACTGTAAAACTGTCATTTAAATCAGAGATTTCCACATTTTACATCCTTTGGAATGAATTCATCACTAAAATGTTAATAGCCCCATTATTTCTAATACAATTAATTCAAAGCTGAGAACATTTCTGATGCTTTGATATGTAAATATGATATGTAAAACATAACCAGTTTGGCTTCGGTCAGTTCTGTCAAAAAGCAGAAGACAAAGCAAATTTATTTTACATAAATGCCGCTGTAGGAAACACAGTTTACTAATCTCACCTTTTACATAATATTTTTTGTCTTATGTGAAATATTTTTCATTTAAAATGAAAGTTTTTTTTAATCTTATATAGTAAAACAGGGTGAGGATTTTATTAAATATGAACATTGTGCTCACACACACTTTATATATATATATAGCTTAAAATGGGATGAAAAACTCCTCACATCTGTAAACTGATAACATATGTGAACAAAAAACGTTTTAGAAATTCAACTCAGTTAAATAAATCAACATGAGAGGATCAAACAGATAATAATGGCAATGAGTGACATATCCGGTATTTATTTTAGGGCTTATTTCAAACAAATCATGATAAATGAACAAGTTGGAGCTCAGAATGAAGGTCAAACCAAATAGTTGTTGAACTGAACAGGAATCAATTCACTTTTATTTCCTGAGCTAAACTCAAAACTAGGTTTTGTTGTGGATAAAGTTACAAAACACTGGATGGTTCTGATCCAAAGACAAACTCACCTGGAGAATAAACATCCAGGTTGATGACGCTGACAGGATCACCGTCCAGAACTGCTCTGGCTTGGCGATTTCTTCTGTGAAAGACTCGACACTCGTATCTTCCTGTGTCATCAGTCGTCACGTTCTTCAAAATCAGATCTATGTTTCCATTCGTCATCTTCCTGTCCTCCAGATCCACCCGGTTCCTGTAGCTTGGATGCTGCAGAGTTGGATCAATCTGTTTATCTCTGTACAGAAGAACGTATTCTTCATCTAGGTCACCTCGGCTCCACTCAACAGCGAGGACAGGCATGTTGTCAGGCTCGCTGCATGTCAGTGTGACAGTTTCTCCAGGTCTGGCTTTAACGTCACTCTGATCTGCAGGAGAGGAACAACAGAGCCGAGAGGTTAACAAGGACGTCTGGCCTCCTATGGCAGCATCAGCTCAGCCAGAGGAAACTCATATCAGTACCAGATAATTTAATGAAAAAAATAATAAACCTTACTTATCAGATTTTATTTGTTGGCTCAGTCCCACCTGAACATTTAGAGTCCTGGTCAAATTGTGTTTTGACTAAAAATCTGGATCTTTTTTCAAATTCCAATCTGTTTTCTTTCCAAATTTTTCTCTTTCTGACTGTTTATTCAATGTCACCTGATGTAAAGCACTTTGAAATGCATTGCTGCTGAAATGTGCTATACAAATAACAAAGAGCTGCAATAGTGTCTGAAAAACCAGTTTTTACTCCATGTTTTTCTGTGTGGTGGATCTCATGCAGTCATAAGTTTAGTTTGCACTCAAATATAATATTAAGAACTGCATGAAGAGCTGCCAGCTAAACATGGTCCTTACTGTCAATATCAATAATTATTGATTAGTTTTTGTTTGTTTAAATATCTGAAATACTGCTAAAAATGATCTGATCCTTCCTGTTACACCAGTTTCATTTTGAGCTGGTATTTGGGCAGCAGACATTTCCTCATTATTCTCCCCTCAGTTGTTTACCAGAAGTGAAAAAAAAATCATTTCCTGTTGTGAGATGGGATTTTTTTTGACTCAATATATAATCATTGGTTTCTTTATTAAATAATTTGTATTTTGTGAGGACAATGTCACAACAACTATATTAAAGATTAACGTAGCTAAAAAACTAAATGATCTGAGATTTCTGGCGCCCTCTGGCGGCGCCACTCGGTGTGTTTACATTTCAACAACAGCCACATTGTGACAAGTTTCCCATAAAAATAAAACTAAAAAATAAAAATAAAAGATGAGCTCGAATAACTAACTTCTCTTCTTTATCAAAGCTACAGATTAACACAAAACCTCGCAACTCACCTGCGTCGTAGATCATAATATGTAACAGCAACAACGCAGTAAACATTAAAGCCATTTCCTGGTTCTGTCAAGATACAAACACAACATGGTAAATATTATATGATGAAATAACCAGCAGCTGTTCTAACCCTTATTAGAACCCGTAACCACTTCACCCCTCCAAAAACAACAACAAACGAATAAAAATCAAGAAAAAGGTTCAACCTTTTACCTGGAGACTCTCCGATCCAACGACTCCGTGACGTCAGAGACAGGATCGAGATTCTGGGAAATCACGTGACTTCAGCGGTTCCTAACCCGCTTTGGTTTCTGCAGTAGATCGCAGCATTTCAGAGGTATGATAAACCACGTTAAGCATAATTAATAATAATAGCAATGAAAAGAAAAAAAACCTCCATGAAATTGTGAATTTGAAAGAAATTATAGACGAGCGCAGCCCATCTGACTCCGAGGTGAACAGCGCCATCTGCTGGCCAATAGGGACAATTTTAACGAGTTTCACACCCCACAGATAAACCACAATGCTTTTAATAAAACACCAAAGTTTTGTTGTAAATATTGATTTCGGGTTTTAGTTAATCGATTAACTTGTGAAATTAATTATAAATGCATCATAAGTCTGTGGAAAGTAACTGATTTTGGCTACAAGTCATTCTAATTAAGTCTAATTATTGAATCCTGGGTCGAATCCTGGTCAGTTAACAGGAGGTCGGTGACCGTCATCATTCGGGTTGAATATTTAAAACTAAGTAGTTTAATTTACCATATTAACGCTTAATATTGTAAAACCTGCTCTCGTCTTTTTATCCAATAGCATTTTTCTCTACAATTTGAATCACTGACGTCATCACACAGGAACTGAGAGCTTTGTTGTTATTGGCTGATTTGTTCTTCAGCCTAATGTCGGTAGTATGTCACTGTAATATTCCACTTTCAGAGGGAAACGGACAAATTCATACAGTTCAGTTTATTGCGCTTATGAGGTAAACGTAATAATAATAATATTAATAATAAAGAACAGCTTCCAGGCCAGAAGGGGCCCGTCTGACTCTGTGGGCAGCCAGTGGCCCCCAATGCTGCCAGGCCTGCATGTATCTTATCTTGGATTTGTTACATCACCACCTTCTGTCAACACTACTGAACTAAAACACAACATAAACCTCAATGAAATGGAGCAATGAAAGCAATAAAGGTATAAAAATATATAATATGCAGCATATAAACATACCTGGCTGGTTGACTCGTCTTTAGAGGAATAAATGAGATGCTAATCACAGCATTTCAATACTCAAAATGTTTTAACTTGAATTAATCTGTCCTGCTGCCATTCGCTGTTTTCATGCTTCACCAAGGGGTGAATCCTTTTCAGGTGCCTCAGAGAAACTAACATGCTGGACACTAGTTCCTTACAACTTTCACCAAAATGATGCTTAATTAAACAAAATTAAACATGAACTCAAATTATGGCAGTAAAACTGCTGTTATACAGAAGCTGATAGGTATTTTCTTAGACCTACATGAAAAAAGAGAACCACAGACGACGTATATGAGTGTTTAACCAAACGTCTGCAGAGGGAAACACAGTGAACTGCTTCTCCAAGCTGCTCACCATGTTCTGACAACCTTCAGTTTGTTTGTCTCTTTTATTAGCAAGAAGGTGTGAAAAGGAATGGAGGAGTGAAAACCCACATCCTGTCTTCACAGGAGGATGTGGATTCAGACAGAAAGGGGGGAGACACAGAAACTACATTCAATTAATCTGCTTGATTAAGGAAGATTTAATTGCCTCCACAGTTTCAACAAATTTGAACACTAAACCTCTACATAGCAAAACTAGTAAAAGAATAACAAACACAATATTTCTAACAGAAGCACAGATAATATCCAGACTCCATCTGATAAAAGTGTGTTTTAGTTTTAGTGGGGGTTCAGTTTTGCTTCAGCAACTCGGTCTACCATAAAGTATATTTATATGCGCAACTAAATTTTAGCTGCTCTCCATCACAGTTTGGTTTAAATCTGACTCTTTTCACAGGAGCACTACTACCAAAAACATGATCAGCTAAAATATGTTCTGTTTTCTCACCATTTGCCACTGTGTTTAAAACGATATGAACGTCACAGTCCTCAGGACCAAAGCGGGGGTGGGGGCGGGGGGGGGGGGGGTTAGGCCAAAGAAGCGAGCGCTCAGAGCTTGACAACAGATCGTAAGTTATGCAGCAAACTCACACTGTTGACCACAGTCTGTGTCTGCAGGACAGACAGACAAGGACCAGCACAGCTGAGCACCAGGACGGCGGAGTAAGTAAATCACTCTGTGCAGGTGGTAGTTTATATGTTTGATGTTTAATCTTAGTGCTGCATAAATAAATAATGTTAACCAACGTCTGACTTGTAAAACTAAAAAGATAAGAATAAGGTTTTTAGGCTTAGAGGATCTGTGTAGTTACAATTATTATTATTATTAAAGAACCTTCACAAATTTCAGAGTCTGTTAATAATAATGGTTTTGTTTTCACCTCTTTTGCATGAAGACCCTGTTAAAGTCGGGCTTGATGTAAAGTGTGGAGCTCACCTCTCATTTCACTCCTTTATTAAATTCAAACTTCCATGTTTATGCTGATTACAGTTTGAAAAGATGCATGGAAATGAATATCAGTATCATATCATATCAGTATATCAGTATGAGACGGTTATCCAAATGAAAAACAACTAATATGGCTAAAATGATAACTTAAAATAGGTTAAATATATATTAATTTAATCCTATAAGACGTTTTTGTAACATCCCAAACATAATCTTACAACCTCTGTAATGTACCAGCCTCTTCAATAATGACAGAAACTACAAATGATCAGTCAGTCTTATGGATTACGTGTCACATTACAAGACAAATGAAGTTTCACATTTCTATAAATCGACAGCATTTTTTTTTTGATCTTCTATGCCAGTTTGGCTTAAAATCGTATAGAAATGCTTTAAAACCTTTCTGTGGATTTTGATGATACTTATTTTCCTTCTGTGTTTGTAAAATGCATGTGGTAAAATTACTGATGTGGCATTTTTAGCTTTGCAAAGAATAAAAACCTGGGGGAAATAAATGTGATCAGGATTGTGTAATGTTTCCATCTTTGCCTGTAACTGAGTTTATTGTTAATTTGTGAGTCTGACACTGAAACAATATTTTATTGTTTTTTTCTATGTTACTAGCTGTAAACATGCTTGGTGTGCTGCTAGTTTTTCCGTAACTAGCTGGTTGATTTTGTTCATGTTGCTTCTGATCCTGTTGGTGAAGTTTGTGGGAGACATTTTTAAATTCTTTTGCTTTTTTTTCAATTCCTCAAAAAATAGCATAGTAAGACAAAAAAGCACCAATAAAAACACATTAATTTCAGTTCAAGTTATTAATATAGAGCCATATCTTTCATTTCAGCGTATATGTTTTAGTTTTCCTAGTTATCAGCGCAATAAGTTCAGTTCATTTGTCAAATTAGTTCAAAAAGTGGATATGTGGAGTTTGTATTGTAAGAGCAAAAGGCGACAGTTGGGTTTGTTCAAGGTTAATCAGCTACAGATTTGAATCTTTGCTTTGCACTCATATTTCTGACAGTTTTGCCATTTTATCTCGTCTTTGCAGTGAATCATTAGATGGAATAATGAACAGAGCGACTCTACAACTCCTGCTCTGTAAGGTTTCACTCATTCTTTTGTCTATTTTAATATTCAAATGGTTTTCAGGTTCATGGAGAATATAATAATACAAAATTCCAACCCAAATGTGAGTTTATACTTTGTGAGAAGAAGACAGTCAGTGTAAATGTCTGAGTCGGTGTGATAACCTGGAGGACGGCCAGATAACCGCTGATCCCATTTGCATACATGTTTTCAAATCGAATTTGAACCACGTAAGAAAGAACAATAATTTGTTTTGCATATAAACCGTAAGAATGACACACAATCCACATGTCCCAGAGCGTAATACAGTATTAGAATCATTTACCTGTTCATACTGTACAGCCTCATAAAGACGTGTTCATATACTCCTAATAATGCACATGTTCATCATACTTGATGCATTTTAACATCCTTTTCTGTGTCGTGTTGTAGTTTTGATCTCACTGCTTTGCTTCTCAACAAAACAGGTCAGTAAATTAAAATCAGTTCTTCAATGTAATTGAAAGTATTATTTATTTTTTAAATCAATGGATAATGTAGTCAAATATCTCATGATAATCATGTCATTTTGTCACTGGTATTTTTCTGACTGTAAAATAATCATCAGCACTTTCTGCTCCAGTCTCTCCAGCTGTTTGTCTGACTGTGGATCCCAGCAGATCTCAGTTCTTTAAAAAAGATCAGTGACTCTGACCTGTGAGGATGGAAACATCTCAGCTGGATGGACTGTGAGGAGAAACACAACCAGAGGACACCAGGACTCAGTGTGGAGATGGATGGGGGATAAAAATGGTTCTACCTGCAGCATCAGTTTGTTGCTTCACATGACTCTGGTGTTTACTGGTGTGAGTCTGGATCCTCCTCCATCAGCAGCAGCAGCATCCAGCTCTCTGTCTCTGGTAAGATCAGACTGTGGAGTTAGTGTTGCTGTGTGTAAATGGATGAGATGCTGTAGTTTGTCTCTGTGTTGAGGTGGATCAGTGATCCTGCAGAGTCCTGTCCTCCCTGTGATGGAGGGACATGACGTCACGTTACGATGCCATGATCAGACTTTCTCCAACCTCCCAGCTGCTTTCTATAAAGATGGATCCTTCATTGGTGATGGACCATCAGGTCACATGACCCTCCATGTCTCAGCTCTGATGAAGGTCACTATAAGTGCAGCATCAGCGGTCAGGGAGAGTCTCCATCCAGCTGGATCTGGGTCAAAGGTCAGCAGCTTCTCTGGATTTGCATTTTCTTTAAAACATCTGAATCTTTGTGACAAATATTTATCACCTTCATTTGTAGAGAAATCCAGCACCTCCTCTCCACCCCCCAGTATCTCTGTCTCAGGTAGGACCTTCACTTGGTTAGTTTATAAAATCTCAATATCCACAATTAAACATATTTTTTATATGTATTTCAGAAAAATCCTCTCCTGCTGCACCTACATTTTTATTTGCCCTCCTGCCTGTTGCGCTTGCAGTTGTTGTGGTTTTGCTGCTATTGCTGGTCGTACTGGTGAGAAGACATGCAAACAGGAAACCTGGCAGGACAAAAAACACCGGATGTTCAGGTGTTGTTTCACACATTAAGCTTTTACTCTAAAGATGCTCTAATTTTGTCTTAGTTGTACAAATTTGTCACACTTCAAACAGGAGTCGATTCAGGACTGTGAATTTTGGTTGGTTTCAGCTAATGAAGAGGAAGTTGGAGAGGAGGACATCATATACGTCACATTCACATATTGACTCATCACAAATGAAAACACACCAAAAAATGGTAAGAAAAAAAATCTGTTGTGTTTATATTTATTTCCAAAAATCTTCACATAAATTGAACTTTATTACATTTTGTATTGGGATTAAGATGTGATATGAAACATAAACTGCAGCGTAATTGAGGTAGACGGCTGTGTTGTTCTAAAATACATCAAATCACAGTTCTTTGTAACTGAGACAATGCAACAACAATCATTATATGTCTGTGATCAAAACCTTCTTGATCAACAAGGACAAACATCATCATCAGTTTGTGTGACTAACGGTAGCATTTGACCACTGAATTGTTTTTGCAGTCTGTGGTGAACAGCCTCTTGCAGCTTTGTGGTCGTCCAGTTTCCTGTTTTTCTATTTGAGCTTAATGTGGACGTCCATGTTCCACTGGGTCTTACACAACTTCAACATCCTATTCACCACATATATATATATATTAATGAAAATAAAGTTACTAGTTTCCAACATGGTAATACTTTACTAAATTAAAACCAAGATTGAAGCAAACAACTTAATTTTCAGATTTTGTGGTTTAAAATATCCTTTTAATAGTCGATAATTTACAACAAAATTAATTACAGTGTCTAAACATAATTAACCATTGACGTCATAGTTAAAATCATCTGAATTGCCCTTTGTATGTGTACCTCTTGTATTTGTGTTATCATGTACAGGCAGCTTTAAACAGTGACTTTTGTATAAGAGTGATGTGTGTATTTACTTCTTTGCTGTTTGAATGGTATTGCAGTGGATTGTATTTTATTTGACAGAGAGCCAACCAGAAACTGTCTATTCAGCGGTGAGGACAGAGGATGTCAGCTATGGACAGATCACCATCAACAAGGACAAGACAAAGAGCAGAGGTAGAATTTAATCCCTAAACCTCAAAGTTACAATTTTTGGTAAAACTTATGAGCATGAATATCAGTGTTGAAAAAACTTCTGGAGGTCTGGCGCCTCGTTTAAAAAATCTCAATTAGAGAAACATTGACTGACTTACTTTGATCTAAAATAAACACAATTTGACCAGCATTATGTTTGATAAAAGCAGATTTGCCTGTAAAGAACCATTTTTATTCTAGGGCCTAGAGTAAAAATGGTTCTTTATGCGTTAGTGGTGAATGAAGGTGAGTTTTAGGTTCCTGTAAGGAACTGGGACCAGTGAAGAATATCACACCAGTATGAAGCTGAAAAGATACAAATGAAACATCAAAATGGAACATTATCAGATACCTAGAGTTTAGGAAAGAAATATAATAAGTGAAAGTAAACACACTGACATAAATTACACTAAATGTTATGCATAAAATAAACATGGGAAATAGTAACATTTTTATAAAAATAAATATAAAGAATTCAGCAAAAAAATAACAAGGCCAGACAAAATAGTTGTTTTTTCCCCTCACCTGAGCTTCTCTGTGTTCAATACTGATTAATATTAAACATACTAATCAGTATTGATTAGTGAATTCTACTTTATGTCATGTTGAACTTTAGAGTTCTTATACAATAAATTCCTGTGTTAAATCGTATTAGCAGTTTTGTGATAATGTCATCAGGCGTGTTATTCTGTTTCTTTGTGATCATGAGTTGGTGAAATGGATTCAGTAGCAGGGAAGATGTTACTGAATCCATTTCACCTGCTGCATATTAAACTAGAGACACAACTGGAACATCAGACATGGTTACATTATCCACTAAATCTTCAACTCACAGAAACGTTTTCATTCTCAAACTGAGGGATTTTATAGCCTAAGTCCAGAGTCACAGACAGCAGCAACTTTAAGGCCTGGACATCTTTACCAAACTCTTTTTTTACTTTTTCCATTTTAGTTTTTATAAAATACATCATGAATGAGAAGGACAGAAAAAAGAATAAACTACTAATATCTGCCCCCTGTTCACATAAAATGAAAAGCACATAAAAGATAAAACTTCCTCCTGACGTTTAATCAGGTCAACAAGGGGTTTGTTTAATCTGGTGTTGAGGAAAGTATGTCAGCCTCTAACCGCCTTCATCCAAACATCCGACCCTGAGGAACCCCGACTGAGCAGGAAGCTGAGCAGCAGCTTCTCCTTTTCACTGAATTATTTTTAGGAGTCTGAACTTGTAGACCTCATGATTTTATCTTTTTTAATGAAGATAACCATAAAAAAGTGCCAATAATATTCTTGACTTCAGCAATCAGACTTTGTTTCCCTAAAACTGGCTGAGTGAACCTTTTATCTGTAATAAATCAGTAGTCAGAGAGAGAGAGAGGCTCACTCCACATGGAGAACCTTTAGTTCATCCATTTGTTCTTTGTGGAAAACATGAAAACATGGGAAAATCCAATTTTCCCTAATGGGCAGATTTAGCTCCAAAAGATCTAATTAAAAACTCTTCAATTTGTTCTTGACAAAAACTGTGAAAGTCATTAGATCCAACAAAAACAAAACCCAGCGTGAATCAGCCGTCTGGAGAGTAAATCCAGACCCTGAACCCTCGACCTTTGACCCCTGGGTCGGCCTCTTCAGGGTTGCAGTTCTTGGGTCCGGTTGAGGTTCAGTTCTTCAGATCATGAAAACCTAGAAGGTCTTCATGATCTCTTCTCCTGATGTCCAGAGGCACAACCCCGAATGTTAGCAACATTTGTTCTTATCCACCCAGAAATACTGACATGATTCTGTGTGACGGCTTCTTCTCATCTTTACTTCCTTATCAGGAAATGTTTCTTTCCTTCATAAACTCCTCTGACCCTTAATTATTGTTAATTTGTCTGGAATCATAACTCGCTTCCCCATTTTCTGGAGTTTGTTTTTTGTGGTTCTGTGACCTTTTGCCTGTTTCAGCACATCTTCGCACGTTGTCACTGTGACCTTCCTGTTTCTTTGAGGTCGTGACCCTGGATGAGCTTCTTCTTTCTCCTCAGGTCTTAACTTTCTGTCCCATTGCCTCATCTGTCAGGTCAGCTTCTCCTTTTCACTCGTATCTCGTCTGAGTCATTTCCTGTCCTATGAGACTAAAACATTTAATATAATTTCAATCAGAACATCATTTAGACAACAAAGACTTTGAACATCATATTATTATTGTCATTATCTTAGTTATATAGCCCAACTTCTATCATTGCAATATTCCCATGATTACAGCCTCTTATGATTATACACAAAAAGACAAATATTACAAAGTTCATAGGTTTCATGCTGTTTAGAGGTGTTTAGTGGTTTATTAAAGAAGCTTAGTAATAATTAGTGAATTTTCCTTTAGTTTTTCAAACTTGGCAGGTTTACACATATTAGTCATAATAATAAATGTTAGAATTTATTTAGAAAAATTTTGAAGCCTGTGCCTCTCATTCCTCCTTCATAACTTAAAATTGTATTTTTAGTACATATTTGATAATTGCACCATTTGGGATTCCGATTTCTGTAGTAAAACATGCTTTATCTCCTTCTCAAGCTTTTGTAATTTGGGAAAATAAATTCCTTTATTTTTAGTTTGTGTAAGAAAAAAAAATTGGTGGTTGTCTTTTAAAACCTCATCCTGGATCTGTGTGAGAACAGCAGTAAAACCTGAACCTCAGAGCTGCATTCATCTGCCTGTGAAGGTTCAAAACTATCCATCCATCCATTTTCTAACACCTTGTCCATTAGTGGGTCAGGAGCTGCTGGTTCCTCTCCAGGTAACATTCTGGGCGAGAGGCGGGTCACCTGGACGGGTCACCAGTCTGTTGCAGGAATAATCTCAAGCAAAGAAAATGTTACTTGACATTAAATTTCTTGGAATCAGCATATATATGCCTAAAAGTAGTTTACTTTTATTGTTGCAAAGGATTAAAATATATACAGTATTTTGTCATTGCTTTACTCAAGGTTCTTATGGTAAGGCAAAAATCCAAAAATTGATCCTGTCAATACTGGAACAAGAGACGTTATTGGTTTGCTGAAATGAAAACATGAATTCATATTACCTTTAACATCTTTATTACGTTTAAGTTTCACATAAACACAATAAAACATGACGACTGGTCAGAATTTAAAGTCTGGATTTGCATCTTATTCTGAAACAATCCTGTAAAATGACAGAACAATGAAGATCTGACACACACAGCACTGCAACAACTTTGGTCGTTACAGTGCTCCATTTTCTGCTTTTCTTAAAAATAACCAGAAGCCTCACAAAATACTTTGAGGTTCAGTTACTCCATTTGAAGACTCTGCTTGGCTAACTGTACATCTGGGAATTTATTAAAAAGTACTTCAAATGTCTTATAGACATTAATGGTCTGTTTTCTGTGTATTTGGCAAAGAACCTCTTAGGTTTTTTAACACATATTAAGGTTTTTAGCAGATATTTTAACAGATATTTTGTTTTTTTTAACAGATTTTCAACAGATTTTTTTTTTAAAAAATAGATTCTATGTGAATGAATTTTCCTGAGTCTGTTCCTCTTAGTGTTGCTGTTTCTTCAGTGTTACAGGAGCCAGAGGTCGTCTACACGTCTCTGAGATAATCCACCAGTCCAACATCCAGCTGCTCCACGTCAAACTTCAGGCCTTTAATGGACGTTTTCTATCTGATTTTTATTTTACTAAAATATTTATTTCAGTCAGTACATAAAACAGAGTTAAGACATTTTTACCACTCAAAATCTGGTCACAACTTAAACATTTTTGTAACTTTATTAATATTGTTAATTGTACAGTTTGTGGCAGCATTTTAATTGGTACATTGGCTTTATTTTCACTTTGTGTGTTTCTGTATTCTTCACAAAGTCCTGCTCTGTTTTTCACTAGTAAATTGCTTTTTTAAAAAAAAAAATGCTAATAATTTGTATTTCACTTCCTGTGTCCTTAGTGCTTCTTAAAGTTTGATTTTTATATTGTATTTGTGTTACTGTAACACATTTTTTGCAAGACGTTATAAATTGTATAGTTGTAGTTCAGGAGCAGAGAAGGAAAGAGTTTTTACTGTTGTTGAGAAGTTTTAATAGAGTAACACCTGGAGGTGAGGAGAAAGATATGATGTAAAAGCACTTTGAACTGCCTGGTTGATTAATTAATGTTCAAATGTAGCAATAAGAAGAATATTGATAAAGTTTAATCTGATTCTGACCTCTTGCTGCCCTTAAATCTCCCAGTTCTTCATTTTATGTTGTTATTAAATTAAGGTGAAAAAGCAGCCAGAATGTTTTCAGCACCAGGTGTTTCCTGCCTCAGGTGAACCGGCCATCATTCCCAGATCTGGTCTGAGTCTGGCTGACGTCCAGGTTGCCAGATGTGCCAGCAGAATGTCAGAACCGGGCCGAGTCGGTCCGATACAGGGATGATGTTTTATATGAAGGTTTTTTAGCCATCCTGCCAGCATGCCTAGGTGGGCCCCATATGGGGGAAAGGTGGGCAGACATATGGGTCCCATATGGGACTGTCCACTGTGGCCTACATGGGCAAACCCATGTGGGGCCACCGTGGAACCGCGGACAATCATATTTATCATTCTTCAAATGAATCTGTGGCATTTATTTCTGACTTGTTTCTATATAAAATATGTCTTTATTCCTGATGTGATGTGACTCCAGATCATTCAGCAGGTTAGAAGCTGAACTAGAAGCAGATCATTAGACATTAGTTGTCATGATGTGGAGGTAAGTGGTGAGGAAGAAACGCTGGTAGACCCACAATAAGAGATGATATGTAGATTTAATGATGAAAAAGCTCAAACACAAAGTCCAAACCCTGGCAGCACAGCAGAGCCGAGGACTAATGCTCAGCAATTAAATAAATATCCCATTAAATGTTTAATTAAATGGAGGTAAATAACAACATGTCCTGTAGGGGGCGCCAGATTGTTCCCTCTGTCCTGCAGCTGGATCAGATCCGACCATCAGGGTGCTGTTTAGGATGCTGCTTAGGATGCTGCTTAGGGTGCTGCTTAGGATGCTTCTTAGGGTGCTGCTTAGGGTGCTGCTTAGGGTGCTGCTTAGGATGCTTCTTAGGGTGCTGCTTAGGGTGCTGCTTAGGATGCTTCTTAGGGTGCTGCTTAGGGTGCTGCTTAGGATGCTTCTTAGGGTGCTGCTTAGGGTGCTGCTTAGGGTGCTGCTTAGGATGCTGCTTAGGGTGCTGCTTAGGATGCTTTTAGGATGTTGCTTAGGATGCTGCTTAGGATGCTCTTAGGATGTTGCTTAGGATGCTGCTTAGGATGCTTCTTAGGGTGTTGCTTAGGATGCTGCTTAGGATGCTGCTTAGGATGCTTCTTAGGTGCTGCTTAGGATGCTGCTTAGGATGCTTCTTAGGGTGCTGCTTAGGGTGCTGCTTAGGATGCTTCTTAGGGTGCTGCTTAGGGTGCTGCTTAGGGTGCTGCTTAGGATGCTGCTTAGGGTGCTGCTTAGGGTGCTGCTTAGGATGCTTGTGCTTAGGGTTGCTTAGGTGTGCTTGCTTAGGATGCTCTTAGGGTGCTGCTTAGGGTGCTGCTTAGGATGCTGCTTAGGATGCTGCTTAGGGTGCTGCTTAGGATGCATGCTTAGGATGCTGCTTAGGATGCTGCTTAGGATGTTGCTTAGGATGCTGCTTAGGATGCTGCTTAGGATGCTGCTTAGGGTGCTGCTTAGGTGCTGCTTAGGATGTTCTGGCTTAGGTGCTGCTTAGGATGCTGCTTAGGATGCTGCTTAGGGTGCTGCTTAGGTGCTGCTTAGGGTGCTGCTTAGGATGCTGCTTAGGATGCTGCTTAGGATGCTGCTTAGGATGGTCTGCTTGATGCAGGCATGCTGCTTAGGATGCGTTGCTTTAGGATGTTGCTTAGGTGCTCTTAGGGTGTCAGCTTAGGGTGCTGCTTAGGATGCAGCTTAGGGTGCAGGATGGAGATACCAGTCAGATGTTTGTAAATGCATGTGTACCAACCAGCACTGATGGTTAGAAACATTTGTCAGATGTTGTGTAGATTAACAGACTCTGCAAACATGCATCATTAGACTTTAACCCAAACTATTCAAAGCAACTACGTCTAACATTGTGGAATGTAACTTGAACATTTTAATGTACTTAATTTTCAATGGCAAACTACCACCGGTTTTAACTTCAGTTAAAGCATCCGTAGGACGGAGGTTAAACTACCCAACAGTTAAACTGAATGCCTGTTCATTAACATCCGTTGGGCAAAGACTAACAGTGACTTCTTCAGAAAAAACGTTTACCAGCCATTGACTAGCAGCTTGCAGGTAAAAAGCAGGTTAAGATTATGATTCAACGGGTAAACCGTTTATCAGGTGTTTACCTGATGTAAAGTGTTGAACATCTCTTCAGCCATTTGCCTGTTCAGTTGAACTTACTGTTTATTGGGTGGTAAACAGCTTCATGTCATTTGCCCCATAATGTTTGGGGCTCAGAAGGTGAGCCCCAAACATAAACAAGGACATAAACAAAATGTAATATTGACATTTTGTTTATGTCCTTTACTTCCCCATAGGATGGTGTTAGAAAAATTATGTTTGTTATCATTCTTACATTTGTAATTTTACCAGTTTTTCTGTAGGGGTTTAGTGTTCAAATTTGTTGAAACTGTGGAGAAAATTAAATCTTCCTTAATCAAGCCTGTGTTTACAGATGGTGACTTAGATCTTCCTGGGATAGTCCTGAGCTGCAAAACATGTCTATGTGTTAATTGAGTATCTGTGTCTCCCCTCTGTCTGTCTGAACCCACATCCTACTGTGGAGGTAGGATGTGGGTTTCACCCCCCCATTCCTGTTCACACCTTATCTTCCCTGCTAATAAAAGAGACAAACAAACTGAAGGGGGCAGAACACATGGTGAGCAGCTTGGAGAAGCAGTTCACTGTGTCGTCTCCTTCTGCAAAAGTTTGGTTAAACACTCATATACGTTGTCTGTGGTTCTCTTTTTTATTGTATGTTTAAGAAAATACCTAACAGATGGCTTTAACTAAAATAACAAGTTGTCAGCAATCGCCATACTACAGGCCACCACCTCTTCATAATAAAAAGCAAAGGTGCCACACAGAAAGAAAAAAACAGATTATAACTATAACAGATGGCCCGACGGTTGCTAGATTAGTAATATTTGAAAAAAATTCAAAAACTATCTCTGAGGGCCAATCATACGTTATGAGGGGTTTTGCCTTCAGGGGTCAGACACTGCAGCTGAAAGAAATATAATTGCTAGTTGTAAGACTTGTTCAAAGCTGCAGTAGTATATTTTTTAAAACAAATAATGTTTGGATAAAGAAAAGTAAGTGCTTACGGCCATTTGCACTCCTAAGGAAATATTTTATGCTGTTTGCTACGTTTCACCGTTCAATTGTTTAAACTATTTCTTGTTTTGCACTAATTTCCTCTTGTACTAATGATGGTCTTTCTTAAGCTCTGTGTCACTTTCACCTCAAATAATTCAGGTTGCACACAAACTTCTGCTTCTTCAGCTGAATTCTGGTATAACTTTGCTAAGTTTCACTACTTGACAAATTATTTCTACAATGTATGACTGTAGTTTTCTTGTTTTTTTCCTACTTCTTGTTCTTTGTTCTCAAGTTTCTTTTATTTCACCATCAATCATTCTGCAAATATGATTCTTTGGCCCTTAATGCTCTTTGTATTGCTAAGTTTCACTTCTTCAAATATTTCTGCTTGTGTACTAATTTTTGCTTTTTCTACTTAAGCTTTTCTCAACTTTTGCTTGCATTTCTGCAGCAGACATTCTGCTATACATTCTCACGGCTGTTTCTCTAGGAACAGCTATTTTTCAAGTTTACTTATGTTTTTCTATTAACAATTTTAGCTTCTTTTAAATAATCAATGAATCACTTTGTGGTACAGCAGCTGTAGAAAATGTTCAAGTTCAGATTTATGATACTTAATTTCATTATTATGCTATAAATGTATGTATGTTTTCCATCAAAGTGTCAGAAATGGTCTTAGATGATGATGATGATGATGATGATGATGATGATGATGATGATGATGATGATGATGATGAAGCTGCAGCCTCTGGATGAAACCTGAGCCGCTGCCACCAGGTGGTGCTGTTGGTCCTGGAGCTGCAGTGTCTGGATGACCCTGAGGTCACAGAGGGACACAGCTGGATTAGAGGCAGATTATTTATTCTGTGGATTTTAGTCTGGATCAGGTCGTTTAGGTCATGAAATGATTTTAGAATCATGGAGATTTTGAGTGAATGGAGGGAAAAAGGGACAAAATTAAATAAACAGAGACAGAAGAAGAGAAACCAAACAGAAAACTGGTTTATAGAACCGTCTGAGGTTCTGGAGGAGCAGAACCGGGTTTATATCTCGGTTCTCTGAAATGACTTTTAGATTTTTAAAAGATTTTTAAATGTTTTTAAACTGACTGAACTGTAGCAGGTTCTGAAACTCAACCCCCTCAAAACTGACCTCAGGTTTCTGTTTCTTTGGCTTAAAAAAAAAAAAAAAACTCCTTCCTGTTTTCTAGATGAACTGAAACCAGTCAGTCGTTTTCCATTAACACATCATCATTGTCAGTATAAAGGTGTTAAACCAACCAGGGTGTTTGGAGGCTGCAGTCGCTGCTCTGGGTTTGATTCTCAGGCCTTTGGCTGCAGGTCGTCCCTCCTGTTCATGTCCTAAAGCACTAAAGGACAATAAAGCCTAAAAGTATTTAAAAACTATAAAAACTAACTCTGCAGTTAAAAAATAACTTCTAAACTTTGCTTTATGTTCAAGCTGTGTGTGTTGAGGCGACCCAGAGGTAAAGCATGTGACCCAAATGTCCTCAGCATGTCTGACCCGGTTGGTTCAGACCATGTTTGTTTGGATCATCAACCTCCTTCCCTCAGTGACATCAGTGAAGTTGAGTCGGATCTGGTTCTGTCTGCAGTTCTTGGTCAGAGCCGAGTTGGACCCAACTTTTTTTTTTTTACCCCTAAGGTTCAGGGCGGTCAGGAAGCATATCAATGGGGAAAAGGCAGACTGACATAAACCTTTTAAAACAACTGAAACAATTTCTGCATTCTGATTATTGAAATGTTAAAGTGCTGTATTGTTCTATCCCCCCGTTTCATACCGAACCACTTACAGCTCCGGTGTTAACGCTATAAAATGAACGATCTCTATCTGGTGTCACCATGGAGGGATTTCTTTATTTAAATGGTTCATTTTTCAGAGGGAGACACAGTGAGGGATCGTGATTTTAGCTACCAGTAGCACGAGAGGAGCTAACAAGAAGCTAACAGAAGCTACAAACACTGAATAGAAGAAGAGCCGCCATGTTGCAGCCAAGCATGATTTAATGTTACACAATACAGTTTTACCAAGTTGCTCAAAGTTTAAACTGGTATTGTTGTGCATTTAAGGTGTAAAGTTTACCTTCGACCAAACGCCCCCCTAAGGCATCCCAGCCCCCCTTTGGTAAAAATATCCGCCAGCGTCCCCTGCTGTCCTCTGAACGCCCCCTGGGGGGCGTTACCCCACGTTGAGAACCGTACTCTAAACGCTCAAAGCTTTGATCTGTCGTTTAATTTTCTTCATAAATTTCAAAGAATAAAACTTTTCTCCCGTTATCCACACAGAAACGACCGAAATGTTTAATTTTGCATTCTTGAATTAACATATAATTTCCATATAAAAAAAATAAGCTTTGTTTTTTTAAGTGCAATATTAACGCTTTAAACATATAAATCTGAGTATATAACGTTTCGCCATGTTAGAGATTTTAACCAATGAACAACAGGATGTTTGTGGATCCATATCTGAGCCCAAAATGAGCCTCAGCTTCTGCAGGTCATCAGTTATTCCTCAGCATCTTTTCCCTCAGCTTCGTCTCTCAGGCTCGCTGGGTGAAGATCTGATGTTGGTGGAGATAAACCTTCAGGATTCACCACCAAAGGTCTCATCATCTCCACCCTAGAGAGAAACCAGAAATCATCCTCAGAAATAAAACCATGAGACAATAAAATTACTGACTCTGTTTTAATGTTTGTTCCTGTTTGTTTTATACTTTATGTAAAATCCTTTGTAACCTGCATGGACTTTACTAATTCACCAAGCTTAAAGCCACAACCTGTAATCTAAGCATTTGGGTCCTCAGACCAAATCAGGAGATTTAAAAGAATATATAAAGAATATAAAAGAGGTTTATGGCACAAAGATTCACACACATAAAATCTGCCTCTATGGAGAAACACAGTTTGAGGCAGAACTGAACTGAGTTCATCTGATTCTAAGGGTCACAGTTGGTCGTTTCTGCCTCACGATTTAAAGCAAGAAGCAGAAAATAATCTCATAAATTAGAGAGTTTTACCTATGGTTCTGATTCTCTTTCGTCGATAACGAACATCATTTGTCTCCACAGAGTCGGTCACTGCAAAATGAAGCAAACATTCATTACTGTTTGGTACTGATGGATTTATTGAAACTTTTGAAATATTTAAGGTGCAGAAAAATCTCTATTTTCACTTTATAATTTTTTTTTTTAATGAATGTAAGTAAAAACTCTCCTTGGGCTGCCACCTTATCGTGGTGGAGGGTTTGTGTGTCCCAATGATCCTAGGAGCTCTGCTGTCTGGGGCTTTATGGTCGGGTCACCAAGGCAGACAGGTCCTAGGTGAGGAACCAGACAAAGCGCAGCCTGAAGACCCTTTATGATGGAGATGAACTTTGGATCTGGTTCCCTCGCCTGGACGCGGGTCACTGTGTCCCACTCTGGATCCAGGCCTGGAGGTTCGGCATGATGGCGAGCGCCTGGTTGCTGGGCTTTTAACCATGGAGCCCAGCTGGGCTCAGCCCAATAGGAGACCTGGTCCCCCTTCCAATGGGCTCAGCACCTGTCGAAGGGGCCAAAGGGGTCGGGTGCCTTGTGTTACTACTGTGGGACTTCAGACTTCAACGCTTACGGGGTCAATGACGGTGAGACCTGGAGGGGCCTGGTGGGGAGGAACGGCCCCCCGATCTGAACCTGAGTGATGTTCTGTTGTTGGACTTCTGTGCTCATCATGGTTTGTCCATCACAAACACCATGTTCAAGCATAAGGGTGTCCATATGTGCACCAGTCAAGGTTGTTGGTGCCTGTTACACTTCATGTCTAACATGTCTGTGAGACCCAAAACTCTTACTGGTTGATAGATGATCAAATACTTATTTCACACAATAAAATGGAAATTAATTATTTAAAAATCATACATTGTATTTTTCTGGATTTTTGTTTTAGATTCCATCACTCACAGTTGAAGAGAACATATGATAAAAATTATATGCCTTGCAAGTGGGAAAATCTGAAAAATGACAGTGACATTCTTGTTTGAGTTGCAGTGACGTTTAAGGCCCCAGGGATCATGAGCATCCAGCAGAGTTTTACGGTCTTGACCGTACACACAGCGATTGTTCCAGGTTCTCTGGATCTTTTGATGATGTTAGGCTCGGTTGATGATAACTTAAAAGTCTTTGCTATGTTATGCTGGGTAACACCATTCTGGTATTGCTGCACTATCTTTCTGCACAACGATGGTGGAATTGGTGATTCTCTTTCCACCTTGGCTTCAGAGAGACACTGACACTCTAAGAAGCTCTTTTTATACCCAATCATGTTGACAATTGACCTAATTAGTGTTAATTGGTCTTCCAGCTGTTTGTTATAAGTTCAATTTCCTTTTTCCAGCCACTTATTGCTACTTGTCCCAACTTTTTTGGAATCCAGTTTCTATTTTAACTTTAGTTCTGCTACAAATCCAAGAACATAAACACACAGTTTCTCCTTGATTTGTTTTTTCTGTTGAAGATGTGACATTTTCATGTCAGTGCAATCGATCGGCCCCATCAAGCTTCATCTGAAGCTGAACAGTCGACACCTTGTCACATGGTTTCATCATGTTCCTATTCACACACCTTTCATGCTGCGGTGCAGAACAACCTGGCAGACATTCCTCCTCCTGTATACATCAGTGTAACTATCCCAGTTTCCCTCCTTTTCTCCTCTGATTGGTTTTTAGGAAACTGTCACACAGACAGCATCTCAGCTCCAGACATTTCTACTCTGTCAACAGCAATGTTACAATTATATGTTATTATCATCTACAGAATCCATGTTGCAGATACCCAACCTGGTGGTGGAAGCAGATGAGCTGAAGAGGAATATTGATAAGAATTGTCACCAGACTGGCAGCTAAAAGGGCTTCATCAGAGTGAACCGTTTCTTTCCTCCCTTGTTTTGCTGTGCAGTGACTCAGATCGTCACATCGGTCCGTTTGGGTTGTGGTGCTGATCTGTCTGGATTCTCATTTCTGCAGCGGTTCTGGAGAGGAAACCCGACCTGAGCTGCCTTGGATGTTCCCTCTGTGGTCGACATCCTCAGTTCCTCTAAAAAGACTTTAAAGTCCTTCAGTATAAATAAAGATTTAGCTTTTTCATGAAAACTCATGAAAATATTAAATATCAACATTTCTGTCTGAGAGCATTTCTGCATGAAGCACAACAACTCTGACCAATCAGAGTTTTTGGTCATGCAGAAATGCTCTCAACAAAATGAAGCCAATCAGATCTGAAATGGTTCGACTGGGTCTGGTGTCGAAATCGGCAGACGACTCTGACAACAAGATGATGTCATTTTATCACGTCAGTAAGAACCGATTTCAGAAGGTTGCATGAAATCTGTTGTAGCCTTAAGTAAAGTTGTCTTTTAACTTCTCTAGTTACGAAACTATAGAAATAAATGGATTAAAATTAACTGTAATTCCTGTGTTTTAGATAAAACTGGATGGATGAACAAAGGTTTGTCTCACCTTCAGATTTTCTCAACAGTTGAATCAGCAGAACCAGAATCAGGGAGTAAAACCCAAAAATCAGACATGGTGGAGTCAGGAGCATGAAGAGATGAGACTGGGGGGAAGATGAAGATGATGATGACAATGAATGGAGGTGAAGATGATGATGATAATGATGGAGGTGAAGATGATGATGATAATGATGGAGGTGAAGAAGAGGGTGGAGGACCAGAAGTGGTTGGAGGACCAGAAGCAGCTGATGGTTTCTCTAAAATAAAGTTTTTTATTCAATATTTGCCCATCAATTTCTAATGAAAACCAAAGTTTAACAATATTTTCAGTCCTCTGACCTTCCACAGAGATCCAGCTGGATGGAGACTCTCCCTGACCGCTGATGTTACACTTATAGTGACCTTCACCAGATTTCTTCACCTGGTTAATGATCAGGTTTCCAGTAGTTTCATGACCAATGAAGGATCCATCTTTATAGAAAGCAGCTGGGAGGTTGTGGGGTTGATTCTTTGCTCTGCAGCTCAGAGTGACGTCATGTCCCTCCATCACAGGGAGGACAGGACTCTGCAGGATCACTGATCCACCTCAACACAGAGACAAACTACAGCATCTCATCCATTTACACACAGCAACACTAACTCCACAGTCTGATCTTACCAGAGACAGAGAGCTGGATGCTGCTGCTGCTGATGGAGGAGGATCCAGACTCACACCAGTAAACACCAGAGTCTGATGGGAACAACGTGATGCTACAGGTAGAACCAACTGATCTCCCCCATCCATCTCCACATGGCTTCATGGCTCCTTTGCTTGTGTTTCTCCTCACAGTCCATCCATCAGAGATGTTTTCATCCTCACAGATCAGAGTCACTGATTCTCTATCAAAGAACTGAGATCTGCTGGGACTCACAGTCAGACCAGCTGGAGAGACTGGAAATGTCAAATTTAAATAATTTCAGTTGTTACTAAAACTAGAATGAATAATATCCAATAATTACCCAAATATTTTTTAAAGTTAGTTAGAGAGGCACCAACACCTCCTGACCCCACTAAGGGACAAGGGTGTAAGAAAATGGATGGATGGATAAGTAACATTTAATCCAAGGATTATTTTTGAATATTTAAAATAATTTTAATGTAACAGAAGTTCACCAACCTTCATCTGTTGAGCAGCTCAGCAAGAAGATCAGAACTAGAGAAAAATAAAATATCTATTTATTATAAACTAAAGCTGGACATATTGAATACAATGGGCTTTGAAACTGTGTAATTCAGCCAGTTTTTATTTTATTACCTCTGCTTTTATATTAAGATGCTGCTATTTATTTATAAAGGTAAAATCTATTATTCTGTTCATCTTGTTAAATAGCATTGATTCACAATAATCACCTCCTGGCACTTTATTAGACAATCTATTTTACATACAGAAACATCCAGTCCCATAATAATTATATCACCAGATCCTAATAAATCTGGTGTATAAATGTAAAATGTGTCCAGTGTCTCAGACAGAGAGAAATGCTGATCCAGCAGAAAGAGAGTAAAACTTGTCTACTTACAGATCAGACAGTGAGATGATCCTTCCATTGTTCTGCTCAGTGATCTGACCTGACGATGTTTGGCTGAAGCTGAGAACGACTCACTGAGACGCCTACTTCCTGCTGCTGGTAGAGAGAGGAGGGGAGAGGAGGGGAGAGAGAGGAGGAGAGGAGGGAAGAGAGAGGAGGGGAAGAGAGGAGGAGAGAGAGAGGAGGAGAGAGAGGAGAAGGAGAGAGGGGAGGGGAGAGAGAGGAGGGGAGAGAGAGGAGGAGAGAGAGAGGAGGGGAGAGAGAGGAGAAGGAGAGAGGGGAGGGGAGAGAGAGGAGGGGAGAGAGGAGGGGCTGCAGGGCAGGAAGGCTGTTAATCAGGGATGTGTAATTAGGAAAGTTCGAGGTCTTCTGACAAACATGGAGGAATGTTTACTGTTTTTATTCAGGAGCAAGTATTTGATCAAAGTGTGTCAAAATGTTAGGTTAATATTTCCTAAATTG